>JADLZL010002306.1:0-16202 GCA_015844335.1 Chrysopogon serrulatus | reverse complement strand
CTCAAGACCCTCCAGCCTACTTAATAAATAAGTAGCAAAAAGGCTCTGGGGCTACACTCAATGAGTGCACCTACGGGCGCACAAAAAGGGAATAATTCTTTCGGCTAGACCACTCTCAAGCATCACTGTAGTAGGCGCCCCCCGAAGTTCTACTTGAAATGCTCTGGGGTTTGCTGGTCATCACGACATAGACGCTATCTACTTCAAACACTCCGCCTCGCACAAGAGCAAGAAGGACGGATCCAGTAGACACTGACCATCCAGTTAGATCTAATAGAAAGTAACCTTCCGTGAATCAAAACAAGTAACACTTCCCGCGACCACCAGGATTAGAAACCATAGCTCCGCTCTTTCTTTATAAAAGTTATTTGACACCCTTTTGTAAATGCATCGAATAACGCACAATCATACATCAATCCAACGCAAAAGGCAAGGCCGACGGGGTAGAGCTTTTTACTCGGCAGACGAGGGCTCAACTCGGATAAACCGCGGATAAGCTTTAAGTGGAAACCGCCGAAGTTCTAGTCGCTCGCCGAGGTCCGACCAATCGCCACGGAACCGGGTGGCGGGCTATCGATGGTCGAACTGCCAAACGGGCAGGTGAAATAAAAACCCTAAAAATATACCTTTTTTTGCTTGTGTATTCCATTTTATGTCCATGTTGGTGATGCCACAAGCATCCAACCTCTATCAAGCCTTGTAATCAACCGCCTTTCATGGCTTGATCTCAGAGATGGTATGATCCACTTCATGTCATTATGTGGCCTTATTGGTTCATCGATCATAACTTATGGCTTGCTCTTCACCATTGCACTCAGCCCATTGGTGGCAAGTCCCTGCTCAAGCTTCACTACACATGTCCATCTCTGCAAAGCCTTTGACTTGTCCTTCACACTATGTGGGTATGTGAATTTGGAGGAGACCTAGTTAGATCAAGAAGAAGCGATGGTGATTGACTCCCAACCTATTGCACGCATTTTTTATTTCCAAAGGCTAGCATCCTAAGCATCCACTTCCATATAGCCATTTCTAGATTTGGTGATATCCGCCACCTACACAAAAAAATCTTTAATTTATAGAGACCTTTCTCATAAAGGTGGGGGCGTTAGGCTAGCCATATAGATCTTGAACACCCATCCCATCTCTAAAAAACACAAGTTGTGCTAGTGTACTCTACGCTATGAGCACATCCAAAATGATGAGATGACAAATATTGAAATTAATGAAGTCACCTTAGACGCATCGCTAGGCACATTGTCTACCACTATAAATGGTGTCGTTAAATCCTTATAAAAATGGAGGTACACTCATCGGTTTGTTTGCTCTTCGTTATTTTTTTGATAGCCCTAGTCCAAAGAGAGGCCAAGGACCAAAGTAGGAAGCACCGGCTAGAGCTAGCAAGACAACCAACTCCAAGAGTCTCTTAATTTCCTTCCTAATTGATAGTAATAGAAATTTTAGTGTAAATATTTCCTCAAGCTTAAAAGATAGAAAGCGTGAGACCGACTCTCTAGAGTGCATACATGATATAGAAAAGCTATTGGAGGGGCTAAGACTCTTAGAGATACTCTCAATGATAGTATAGGACATATAATTCACCACCATGCATAACTCATCAATTTCAAGGAGTTCCTTTGGGGTCTTGTCAAAAAAGGAGTTTCCCCGAGGAAAGATTATTGGGGGTTTACGGTTTTGTGATACCAATCCATGGTTTATAGTTCCAGTATATCAAGTGGTTTGGTATGCAATCGTAGGTTATGGACTATATATCCTTTATTAGAAGAGTTTCTACTTGGTACGGTGCAAGAGGACTAATGGCGGACCATAGATAAACAATTATATGGAAAACAATTATGAAAAAAATAATGTAATGTTCTTGCTATCACCCTACAAAAATTTGAACCTAAACCTACACATTGAGAAACAAAAATGAATATAATCTTATATATATTATATATATATCGACCATTGAAAGATTCAGTGTAAGTTGAACACAAAACTAGGGCGTGTTTGGCACAATTCTCACGGCTCCCAGCTTTGCATGGACTTGCATGTGTGGTCGAAAGTCCCTAATTTGGTTTTGGTCAATTGATAAAACCTAGGACTAACCCTATTGCTAAGTGTATAGCATTAGAGAAAGGGGATGTCCAAACCAAGTGGTGGAGTGGACATCAAGGCGATGGAAGTAACCATAACTGATCAAGTGCCACGCTTGGAGATGAAAAGAGAAGAGAAGCGAGACGGAAAGCTAGAGGCAAAGGAATATGCTAGGGCTTTTCCATTTCGCCGTCTGTAGATGAGTAGAGAAGTTGATGGCCGGGTTTAGGATCGATAACCGTACTATTAAGAGAGGCAATCTTGCATAATATCGGTTATCTAAGTGTCACTAGGTGAGCAATGACTTTGTATATGCATTAGGGACCTAGTGTGCTAACAATCTCTTACAAAATTTGTTTGAAAATGCTAACACACGAGCACAAGTAGAGAGACACTTTGGTGTTGGCATATGAGAGCAAGGGTTGATGGGGTTTTTGGGTGTAAACTCCTCCCACCGAGTTGGGGGGCATCGACGTGTCCGGTCTCTTGGGTGAGTTGGCACTACACAGTGACGTGCATCGGAGCATCCGACGCTTTTGCATCAGCGCCGTCTCTGCAAAGTGTTTCGACTCAGGCTCAGCGGTCAGATGGCATCTAGGGTGCGTCCATTGCAGCACCGTCGGATGCGTCAGGTGCGTGAGTGCAGGTTTTGGAATCTCTAGACTACGCCCGTGGTCTAATCGGCGCGTCCGTTAGTGGTCGTCGGACGCATGCGTTTGGCAAGACGCAATAGGGCATCGGACGCATCCGATGCTAGGCATCTGAGCGTTAGATGACTTGTCCGGGATTGATGTAGTTAGCCATTTGCGCGAGCAATGGATAGATTCAAATGTGGACATGTGGTGACGCAGGGTAGCTCGGGGTGAGCGTCCGACGCCCCGATTCAGCCCCACTTTGAAGGTAACGGTTGGGACATTTGAGTGGCGGCTATATAAGCTAGTTGGCTGGCTTGGGTATCTCTCTTGCACATTTTGATTATTCTTGAGCACCCTAGAGCTGAACCAACCATCTCCCTCTCATCTTGCTTGATTGCTTGCATCCAAAGAGTGATTGGTAGAGCTTCTAGTGCATTTGCCTTGTGATTGAGCATCTAGTGGCACTAGTGAGTGTTCTTGTTGTGATTGAGCTTATTACTTTTAGTGATTGCCGTCACCTAGATGGTTCGAGCAAAGGAAAAGGTGTTGAGCAAGTGAAGGTGATTGTTCTTGTCACACCCGGTGATTGTGAGGGGTTTCGATCCTACCTCGCGGGAGTCATGAAAGGAATCCTTAGTGGAATATCATGTCATTGAGCTACCCTCACTTCGTGTGAGTTATTGTGACACCTGGTGAGGGCTTGGCATGTGAAGCCGATTAGCCACCGAATTACCGAGTGTGTTGTCGATACAACGGGGACTAGCATGCCGATAAGCACGTGAACCTCGGGATAAATATCGTGTGTCTCTCGGCTTTCTTGTGTGGCTTGATCAATCATGATCAACCTGGATTTCTCTATTGGATCATCTCTTCGGGTTTCATTATATTGACAAGACGGTGATTGGTCGTCATCCCAAGGCAAGGTTTGCGCCACCGGTTTCCTATCCATTTACTTTCAAGCAAGTAGTGTATTAGGGTGTTGCTAGGTTCCTAGTGTGCTCTAGTATATTAGGGTTGCTAGAATTGGTAGGTGGCTTGCAAACCCCGGTTAGGCTAGCGCAACATTCACTTCACCGCTTAAAGTACTAACCGTTGTGCTTAGTGTTTTGTAGAAATTTTTATAGGCTATTCATCCCCTCTAGCCATTTAGGATCTTTCAGCAGCCTTGTGCTTCATCGTGCACTGTGCCAAACAGGCTTTGGCTTGGCCACCAGAGAGGAGCCCGACGAGGCTGGGTTAGAGGTGCTCTAGCCAGCTCCATCACAGTGCACCTATAGTGAAGGAGCCAAAGCCGCAGAGAGAACTGCGCCAAACGCTCCCTTATTAGTTTAGGGGAGGTCATCCAAATAACTTTAATCTCATGTGTGGGTTTTTCCTTTTTTTTTTTAACTTATATAATAATATCCTTCCAGCAACTAGTGCTGACTTTTGACATGGGCTAGCTTGGACCGCTTCTTCAAAAATAAAAAAACAAACATAAAATACAAGGGAAACATCCGGGACCTGTCGAGATTACACTTATTTGCTGAACTGTATTCCTAGCTAGACACAGAAGCTGAGACAAAGCAGTACGCAAGTTAGCACATGATCTGGGACCAACACATTTACTAGATGAGAACAAGTACTCCATTTGTTTTAAATTGTACTCCCTCCGTTCCAAATTATAAGTCCCTTTGACTTTTTTTGTTCACCTATTTTGCTATGTATCTAGATATCTAGCTAAATACATAGCAAAAATAGATGAACAAAAAAGTCAAAACAATTTATAATTTAGAACGAAGGGAGTAAGTTGTTCTAGATTTCTTGCAAACCGATATATATGTGGCACAAGATTTATTTTTAGACAAAAGATTAGTTTCTTAGAGCTAGATGACCCTTACTAGCTACATCAAGAGTGAGAATGGAGATGAACTAATGTATGCTAACAGAATGTTTAATTAGCGTGTGTAAGTTTTGTTATATATGCCAGTTGCAACAATACTCATACAAAGTCTCATGTGTTCTGTATACAACACTCTGATCCCTTTGTCCCAAATAAGAATGCAACTCTCTTTTTCAAATGAGTCAAATAATTTCAAGTTTTACTAAATTCATATGAAAAAATACTAACATCTACTATAGCGTGTAAGTATCATTAGATTAAGATCAAGTCTCGCAAAAAAAGTAATTTCATATAAATATTTTGGAGACATAAATTATTCTCTACAAACTTGGTTGAACCCAAGAAAAATTGACTTGTTCCTAAGATAGAATTGCATTGAGAGAGAGAGAGAGAGAGGAGCGAGGGAGTAAATGGAAAGTAAAAGTAGCACTACAGGAAATCACTTCTTTGCCGAGTGTCCTGGGCACTCGGCAAAGGCCCAAAAACACTCGGCAAAGACTTTGTCGAGTGTAGCTCGGCAAAGAGCTCTCGGCAAAGCCTCCATCGGGTAACGGGCTCTTTGCCGAGAGCTTTTTCGGCACTCGGCAAAGGCTTTGCCGAGTACCAAAAGTGGCTCTCGGCAAAGAAAAGTAACTGTTAACGGCGGCAAGTTATTCACGGCTTTTTTGCCGAGTGCCTTCCCCGGGGCACTCGGCAAAGAAATTAAATTTTTTTTTTTGAAAATTCTTTTGCCGAGAGCCTTCACCTGAGGCACTCGGCAAAGAAATTAATTTTTTTGAAAATTCTTTTGCCGAGAGCCTTTACCCTGGGCACTCGGCAAAGAAATTATTATTATTTTTTTTGAAAATTCTTTGCCGAGTGCCTTCACCTGGGCACTCGGCAAAGAAAGAAATTATTATTTTTTTTTTTGAATTCTTTGCCGAGTGCCTCCACCTGCACTCGGCAAAGAAATTATTTTTTTTTTTTTGAAATTTTTGCCGAGTGCCTCCACCGGGCACTCGGCAAAAGAAATTATTATTATTTTTGAAAATTCTTTGCCGAGTGCCTCCACCTGGGGCACTCGGCAAAGAAATTATTATTATTTTTTTGAAAACTTCTTTGCCGAGAGCCTTGACCACGACACTCGGTAAATATGGTCACTTTGTCGAGTGCTTTGGTCATTGCACTCGGCAAAGTGACCATAAATTTTTTTTCAGTTTGTTTTTTCTTTAAATCACAAAGACACACAAAGATATATCACATACACAAGTACATATATCACATAAACATCACAGAAATCACATCCAAAGACATCCACAACGCATATATCACAACCACATCACATATATCAAATCCGATCACATTACATCACAATACATCACAAATTCGACCACAATCCGATCACAAATGTTTCAAGTGCATCACAAGTCTCTAAATCTCATAAGGGTGAAGTGCATTATTAAAAATAGAAGCCCACATTTGGTCGGGGGACAACTCACAAACCTCCTGAAGAGCCAACTCACTTTGTCCACCCCGCCAACCCGGCCACCCTGGCCCCCGGTGAAGGTTTGGGGCGACCGCGTCGTAGGCCAAGCCGGGTTGTTCGAACCCGCCGACCGAGGCTGCACAAAAGAGACCGGGTTAATACGTGTGATGACCAAAGTTCGAACAAAACCAATACACATTTATACTTTACAGGAGTCCCAAAGAGAGGAGGCTGAGGCTGAGGCTGAATCTGAGGCGGCACTACCATCGGAGCCGATGAATCGTTGTGGGAGCTCCATCCCCGAACGTGCTCCCCCATCCGGCCGACGAAGGCGATGAGTGGGCCATCTTCGCCTCGATGCCGCTCACGCCGCGGCCCTCTCGGTTTCAGTGCCTGCACACTTCCTGATGCCGCTCCAACGCCTCCCTCCTTTTTCCGCTTCCATCCTGGCCTGCAGTAACGCGAAGGTGCAGTTAGAATAATTAAAACGTCATCGACTGAAGCTTACAACAAAAGGAATTACCTCGAGTGTGGAGTAAGCGAGCTGTGAAGCCGGCGGCCGCGAGCGTATGGGCACGCTTGAGTCCGTGCTCCGTGCTCGCAGCTGGGAGAGAGTGGGAGTCGAGGCCGAGTCGATGACGCCGTCGCCCATCCAGTACCGCCCATGCTTCTTTCCTCCGCCCACCCTCATGACGATCTCTGCGTCAAGGTCACGGGTGCTCGGATCGTAGTCCTCGCCGTACCGTCCTCGCCCCGGACGTGTGCTCGCTAAGGCGGCTGCACGCCGGGCGTTGGTGTACGCCTCGGGCGGGTCCTCCGGGAGTTGTACGAGACGTCGGACGACGTCTTGCCCTTGTGCGCCATAGCAAATGCCTTGAAGATGGGGCAAGGCGCGCCACCATGGGCCTGAGACTGCAAGAAATGGAGTTAGTGAAGGAACGACCACGAGTTAGAATCACGAGTTAGTGAGGGAAGAATCATCGACTTAGCTTACCCAGGCGCTTGCGTATCCGGCGAGGTTGCGTCCTCCTTGATGGTGCGATACGCCGGGCATCATCAAGCGGCACTCCCGTTTAGCGTTGTGGGTCTCCTCCCACTCCGGACGGCACCACTTGTCCACGATCTGCTCCCAGCAGTCACGGTGGTTGGAGCACCACCGGGGGGCAAGCCTCGCACGTCACAATTTCACATATAAGTAGATCAAAGTAGATATGTGTGAACTGAAATATCATATCATTTATATACCGCGAGGTACCGTCCCGAGTCGGCGTCTTCGTCCTCGCTTGTGTGTTTTGGTCACCTTCTCCCCAAAGGATGAGGCCATGGTAATTGACGATGGCCCGGAGACGCGCCTCGTAGTGAATGTCGGTGGCGAGCTTCTTGCGTGCCCTAGTGGCACATGCCCGGGCCCGTCCTCGTATCCCTCCTCGCATTTGTAAAAAGTCTACACGCAAACATAAAGGGTCAATTTCTTATTTAAAGATAAGTGGAATAAATTTAATGCATTAAGATTGTTAGGGTTGGATGAAAGACTTACCCAGAATTCCTGCAAGACACGCACCGCCTTGTTTTGTTGTTCTGGATCTAGGGCAACGGCGAAGTGCTCGAACGTCCGGGAAGGCTCCTCATTCCCGGCGTGCGTCACCACCGCCGCCGGGTAGTCGTCTTACGAGAGAAGACCCGGGGCGTTATTTGGTGGGCGCGAGTGCTCACCCGCACCACAACCAACCCGGTTCCTGAAAAGTGGTTAACCAATAGCATTAGTTTACAATTTAATTCCCAATATGTCATATGAAATAGTAATACCATGGAAGTTACTTACTTTTGGCCCCTCGGGCGAATCACCGGCCGCCTCGTCGGGTGCGATGCTACGCAGGGAGACTCGCGGGACCGCGTAAGTACACACTCGACGAAGGTACCGAAAAGAAGTAGAACCAGCACCCACGGCGTCCTCCTCCTCCTCCTCTTGCTCCTCCTGCTCCTCCTGCTCTTCCTGCTCCTCGTCCGTCTGGGGAGCTATCACCTCGTCCTCAGCCTCGTCCTGCTCCTGCTCGTCCTCGCGCTCACGGTCCCGAGGAGGCGACGGCTCCCTCGTGCGCCTACTCCTCCGCAAAGACCTCCTGCTGGAGGTCCCCTGAGCTGCAGCCGCCACTGCAGCTTTTGTCGTCTTGTACAATGAGGACAGGTTTACCGACCGGCCGCCCACCATCTTGAACGAAACACCTGCATTTGACAAGAACCAATAAAACATGATTAGAAAATTAGGTTAAATAAGCAAAACCCAGGCATTTGTAAGAGCAACAACGTAAGGTAACATATAAATAAATAGCATTACATGTATTAAGTATAATCTCCATGATCAGGATCATAAGCCTCATCGTCGGTATCAAACATGTCAAAGTCCTCGAGCCCGCCCAATGGAGGATTGTCGTCCTCGCCGTCGTTGCCTAAACGATGTCGCTCAAGCATTTGTCTCTCACATTTTCAACCTCATCTCCATCGTCCTCGTCATCAACAATTTCTGGGCCAACTTCCATTTCTATCGCTTCGGTCAAGTCTATCTCGAACCTCCCATCTAGCCCTTCTGCCTGAAAGAACTCTCCCTCGTATGTGTTTGGATTGAAGTTATAGTCGTCATCATTTGGGACAGGTAATTTGCCGTGTGGGAGTACCTTGTGCACAATATCCCAACCCTTCGGTGCTCATTGCTTTGACACGCATAAGGGAGATAATAAACTTGTGTCGCTTTGTTGGGCCACAATATACACATCATCTCCGGGTAGGGTGGTATCCTGTCGAATTTCGACTAGACCAAGATGAGAATGGGTCCGTCTCGTTACCGCAGGATCAAACCCAAAGGCATTTGAATATGACAGGTAAATGGTGTTGAACCATGAAAAGTGAGTTCATATATCTCTTGCACTCTTCCATAATACTCGACCCCATCTTGGCCGGGCGTAAAACCCCTCGAACTTGTTGTTCTCCGGTTCGATGAAGCCGCCAGAGTCTGCTTGTGTGGAAGTGATATCCATTGACATCATAACCACTGAATGACTTGACCCTAAAGCCAAAGCCATCGGCAACTTGTCTCAACTTCGGGAGTCATAGTCGTATCAATTTGGGCCTACAAGCCAAGACCACATATGAAAGGTTGGCATGCAACCCGAAAGATGTAACTAAATACGAGCTAAATGGGACGGTACCTTCTTCTTGAGCCATGAAATGAATTCAGGTTTGCCATTTCCCGACCGTTTCTAAGAAGAGCATCCGCTTCCTCGCGGGTTAGGAGGGCGCGATTGACGCCAAAAGATTCATGAAGAAATTCCCTATACCAACGAGATCATAGGAGTTAGATGCAAGAAATAATGTTAGTGTATGGAACAAGTGTGTTCACAACTTACGTGATATATGGCTCCACTTCATCAAGGTTGGTCAACACATAGAACATGATAGCGCCACTCATCATCATATAGCAAGATCTTGTTTGTCGATCCACTCGCGCTTCCAAGTTGCCCTCGGAAAAGACTTAGGTTCGAGTCATTTCCACCATCATTGTAACGAGGCCGAGGATTATGCGCGGCTCGGAAGGTTGTCACTATAATAAGTTGTTGTGAAGTTGGACACCTCCTCGAGGATATGTGCCTACGCCATGGAAGCCTCGATTTTGTTTTTGTTTCGCATTTCTTCCGAAGAACCTTTAGAACTCTCTCGACTGGATAGCACCAATGGTATCTTGCGGGGCCCCCTATTCGTGCCTCGTATGGGAGGTGCAAAAATCGAGATGCATCGGAGTGAAGAAGCCCAAAGTGGAAATATCTTCTCTAGCTTACGTGATCAAAACGGGTGCCATTTTTTTCGAGGTCTACAATCACGGTGCGAGATATCTCCTTGGCACATAGGCTGGTGGAAGAAATAGCTCAACTCTGCCATAACTAGCCAAACATGCTCGGGGAAATAGCCTCGCACCATCGCTTGGGAGAAGGCGTTCAATCCAGATGTGGTAGTCATGACTCTTCATCCCTAAGACTCGTAGAGTGTCTAACTTCACTCCTCTCCCTCGGATTAGTCTGCGTATCCATCGAGGGAACATTATAGTTTGTATCCATTCTAGAACTTCCCTTCTTTGTGGCCTTTTCAATATATAATCAGTAGGGGCCTTGTCCATGTCTTGCCACGTCTAGGAGGCCTCATCTCTAGCTTTGGTCTGTCGCACAACATTGCGGATCCAATCTAGCCTTAGGGTTGTCCTTTGACTTTTCGGGAATATCCATGATTGTTCTCCGTAGTGCTTCGGCGACATTCCTTTCCGTGTGCATTACATCAATGTGGTGCGGAAGGAGGAGGTCCTTAAAATAGGGAAGCCGAGTCAAGCCCGACCTATGCGTCCACATATGTTGCAGACCATACCCCACAAAGCCATCACATTCTGAGTTGAGCTCAAGGGCTTCTATCCTTTCACGAATCTCGGTAGGAGTCAACATCTGGGGTGGAGGGTCCGTCACCACGAGTCCTTTGGTAAAGTTTTTTCTTACGTCTCGTCTGAATGGATGGTCAAGCGGGAGGAACCGACGGTGCGGTCGAACCCCGAAAACTTAGTACCCTTTTTTCGGATAAATGAACCTCGAGCTTCCTTGCAGATTGGACAAGGAAACTTCCCATTAACACACCCTGGCACGAACATAGCGTGCGCAGCAAAATCATGCATGGAGTAAAGGTACCACACATACATCCTGAAGTTTCTCTTTGTAGCACGGTCATATGTCCATACCCCATTCCAGGCACTGATCAATTCATCAATCACGGGCTCCATGTACACACCCATATGATTCCCCGGGTGTCCGGGAATGATCAACGTTAATAACATGTGTTTTGCTTGCATGCACACACCGGGAGGAAGGTTGAGGGGATCACAAACACGGGCCAACATGAGTACGGGCGCAGCCATCATGCCAAAAGGATTGAACCCGTGCCTCGTCGCGAAAACACGGACATTACGAGCCTCTTTCGCCTTCTCATGATGAATGCCATCAAAGTAGGTCCACGCCTCACCATCGGATACATGCACCATCTTGTCGAATTGTATCGTTTGCCATGTTTGTGCCATGTCATCCGCTTGGCGGATTCTTCGGTCATGTATAGCCGTTGGAGCCTCGGTATGAAAGGGAGGTGCCTTACGACTGACAAGGGGATGTCGAGCTGCCTCTTCTGGCCATCGGCAGACTCTACCTCTAGATACCTAGAGGATTCGCACATCGGGCAGTACTTTGCTTCCTCGTGTTCTTTCCTGAATAGAACACACCCATTCGGACATGCATGTATCTGATCATACGGCATCTTAAGGGCACGAAGCAGTCTCTGCGACTCGTACGTGCTCTTCGGGAGAATGTGAGCCTCTGGAAGCAAGCTACCAACAACTGTCAGCATACTGTCGAAGGCGTCTCGACTCATGCTAAGCTGAGACTTTAACGCCATTAGACGGCCAACGGCGTCTAACTGAGAGACCTTTGTGTGGCCGTGAAGCGGTTGCCGTGCAGAAGTAAACATATCATAGAACGCCTTCGCGGTGGCCTCTGGCTCCTCCTCCTCATCCATACGTGCATCACCGAACTGTGCTTGATGAAAGTCATCTAACATGTCTGCTACCCCGGCATCGGCATCAAACTCCTCGACGCGTGCTCTCACCACCTCCTCTCTCATTCGATGGGCTTCACCATGGTGGACCCATCGGGTATAGTCCGGGGTAAACCCGTACTTGACAAGGTGCTTGCCCATGGTATCCTTGCATTGCCTTTTCCGATTAGCACACCTACTGCAGGGACACGTAACCCGACTAAGCTCCTTTAGCGGCCTCACCGAATGCTTGCTCCAAGAACAAATATGTTTTCTCAATCCATTCACCGTAATCACGATCACTTGGGCGGCCCGTGTACATCCAAATACGATCATCCATCTTCTAACATATACATTACCGAGAAACATAACAATCAAGTTTACCTACACCGGCCTCCTACTCTCTAATAGGTGAGGATAGGTCCTAATCCCACCCGCGTATGCGTTGTTGGGGCTAGTTTCCGTTGTCTGCTCCGATCGGAGACGGAATTTCGGCAGCACCTCCCCGCTGTTCTCTAGGTACACGCCCCGACAGGGAGATCGTGTTTCCGGAGAACAACAGGGAGGTGATGCCGAAACTCAGTCTCCGATCGGAGCAGACAACGGAAACTAGCCCCAACAACGCATGCGCTGGCCGTCCAAAATCAGGACAATTCGAACAGATACGGTTTTCGATATGCAAAGATCTGCATACCGACAAACGTATCTCTTTCGAACGGGAGACGCCTAACTTGGTCACGTGACCTATGACCCTGATACGGAAACAGAGGTTATACCTTAGGTGGCGGTGCAGTCAGGCTAGCGGGGCCGTGGCGAGTCGGTGCAGTGGCGAGGCGACGCCGTGCGGGCGAAATCGCAACGGCGACGAAGACGATCGGGATCAACTCAAGCGCGGCTCCAACAGGTTCTTCTCTGTAAAATAGAAGGAACACACATAGCATTACTTCAAAATTTGGACAGCACCTCCCCTGCACGGTGACAACACCCACACCTGCAATAAGACACATATAACGGCTCGATGGCCGGATAACCACATCAATGGCTCGATGGCGGCTTGAACTCTTACCTTCGGGGGCCGATGACGGCTCAACCACGGGCCGAAGTGTCGGGTAACCGAGCACCGCGTCCCTCTCTTCCCTCCTCCCTTTCTTCTCCTTCTTTTCCTCCTTTCTCCCTCCTTCTCTCTCCTCCTTCCTCCTCCCTTCTTCCTTCTTCCTTCCTCCCTTCCTGCCCTCCCCTTCTCCCTCCCTCCCCGCTGGGCCGGGAGGGGTAGCTGCCCGGCCGCCGAAAGGCTTTATTCGCTGGCCGGAGGCCGCCGACAGCCGCGGCTGCGCACGAGGCCGGCCGAAGCTGCGGCTGCTGCAGCCGGTGCCGCTGAAGGCTGCTTCTGCACGGCTGCCGGCGCCGGGCTTAATATGGCTTCGCCGCTACGCTCCCGGCCACCGCCCAAAGCCGCTATCGCTGCTGGTGGCCGCGGGGCGGCACTGAAAAGGCTGCCGCTGCTGGCCGGCGGGTTTGCCGGGGGCGTACGCGGGCGGCGGTTGGGGCAAAAAGCGGGGCCGCGAGGACGGGCGGAAGCTGCCGCTGGAGGCGGGGCCGCGAGGACGGCCGTGGGCGTGGCAATGGCCGGAGGCGGGCCGGGCCGGCGGGCGGAGGGGAGGGCGCGGCTGGCGAGCCGCGCCGGCGCGGCGGCGAGGGCGCGCGGGGGCGGCGGCGGCCCCGGGCCGGACGGGGGTGCCGCGGTGGGAGGGCGCTGCTGGGCCGAGCGCGGTCGGGCGTGCAGGCGGCGGGCGGCTTGGCGCGCTGGGCGTGGCGTACGGGGCGGCGGCTGCTCGTGCTGTGTGCGTGTGTGAGTGAGTGTGTGCGAGAGAGGAGGAGAGACAAGCTAGTGTGTGCGCGCTTTGCTGAAGTGCGCGACCGCACTCCCAAAAGCTAATTTAAAAAAATACTTTTTTATATAAATATTTTTCTAAAAAAAATTTTAAAAACCAAAAAATAAGCCTTTGCCGAAAGTGCCCAACCGGGGAAGCACTCGGCAAAGAAAGAGGGAACAAGATTTTAAAAAATATATTTTTTATATAAATATTTATTTAAAAAAAATTTAAAACCCAAAAAATAAACCTTTGCCGAGTGCCCGTAGGGAGCACTCGGCAAAGAGGAACATGATTTTAAAAAATTATATTTTTTTATATAAATATTTTTAAAAAAAATTTAAAAAACCAAAAAATAAACCTTTGCCGAGTGCCCAGCAGAGGAGCACTCGGCAAAAAGGGAACATGATTTTAAAAAAAAATATATATTTTTTATATAAATATTTTTTAAAAAAAAATTAAAAAACCAAAAATAAACCTTTTGCCGAGTGCCCGTAGGGAGCACTCGGCAAAGAGGGAACAAGATTTTAAAAAAATTAAAAAAAAGCTGGAATCATTCTTTGCCGAGAGCCCTTTTGGTAGCTCTCGGCAAAGTCTTTGCCGAGAGCTAACCCTAAGGCTCTCGGCAAAGAAGAGTAAGTTCAAAAAAAAATTTAAAAATGTCGACAATTTCAAAAAAATTGTCAAATTTTACAGGACCTCTTTATACTAAACTTCACTCATGAAAAAAATTGAGATCTAAATCAACCACGAGAACCGCTTGAAGTTCGATTCATCCGATTTACTTTAGAAGTTTATGAAACATCTTCGGAGATTGTCGGATTCGAACGCAACGTATATGACAACTTGCTCGAAACATTGTTAATTTTTTTATCACAACATCGGCATGAAATGATGACACCGTGGCAAATTTCATGATTTTTTGAATTTATTTGCTTTTTAAGAATTAAAAAAAGTGCACACGCACGTGGGTCATCATATTTCCTGACTACGGTCTTTATAATTTTAGGTCAAAGTCTTAGCATACCTCTAACATACCATAAATAACACTAATATCAAATTTTTAGCCCCTAAAGTCCATTATTAGATGCACGTGCGGTTCAAATTTAGATTTTCCCAAAAATTGGAATGAAATGAAATAAACTTGTGGAATATAGCAAAAGACATGAAAAATAAGCCACATTTCAAAATATAGTATAATATAATTTGAAAAGGCTAAGTAAAAAATGGAGAGCAAAAAAAAAAAAAAAAAATTTAAGATTTGCCGAGAGTCGACTAAATGCACTTTCGGCAAACCCCTCGACCTTTGCCGAGCCGCCGGGCATAGGGCACTCGGCAAAGCCCCAATTTTGCCGAGTGCCTAATCTAGTAGGCTCTCGGCAAAGAGGGACGGCGCTGCCTCGAGGCTGGCTTTGCCGAGAGCCCCTTTTTGCCGAGTGTAAGCTCTCGGCAATGTCCACATTTTGCCGAGCATATCTTTGCCGAGTGCTCGGCTCTCAAAAACCCTCCTTTGCCGAGTGTACTTCTTTGCCGAGTGCAGCTCTCGGCAAAGAGGCACTTTGCCGAAGTGCCCGAGGAAAAGCACTCGGCAAAGACCCGGGCACTCGGCAATGCCTGTGATTCCGGTAGTAATGGTCAAAACGCATATGTATTATATAAGCTAGCAGAACTAAAACAAGGAGCAGCATTGCGATTGTTTTTGCTCTAGGGTGCAAGTGCGCCTTTAAATCGCTACTCAGAAAGAACAATCTGATGGGGAAGAAAAAAGAAACCGCTGCATTTAGCTGATGGAGTACTGAGAAGGACAGCTGGATTAAGAAATCTGCAGCGTGATGAGCATCGACACGGACGCGCACGTGTCAGGCGCTGACACGACAGAAGTGGTAAGCCGTGCAGATTTGTTTATTATCAATTATGCAATGCAGTACCAATCAACAATTAGTGAATTAGGACGAGGTAGCTAGCTAGAGAAAGCAAGAACGAGGAAGGGCCTTCCAAACGCTTTGTACTTGTATATATGCGTCTTTCCAGCTGGTCCTAGAATACTTTCTTGGGGAAGCACAGCACAGGCATCTCAAGCTAGGTACCAATCTGGCCATTCTCAAAAGAGGATTGGGCAGTTGCAGAAGAGGATCATCAGGCTGTAAGAGAGGAGAGAGAGAGAGAAAGAGAAGAGAGAGAGGGGGGTGAGAGCTTCTCCATCATAGAAGAGAAGACTAACCACAGTTCAAAAGTTTCTGCAAGAAGGTACTATGTAGTAGATAGTTAGGTCTGAGCTCTCTCTCTTTCTCTCCCTCTAGATCTGTGCTGTTGGGAAGGAGCGAGATGGGGAGAGGGGAAGATAGAGATCAAGAGGATCGACAACGCGACCAGCCGGCAGGTGACGTTCTCGAAGCGCCGGAGCGGGCTGTTCAAGAAGGCCAAGGAGCTCGCCATCCTTTGCGATGCGGAGGTCGGCCTCGTCGTCTTCTCCAGCACCGGTCGCCTGTATGACTTCGCTAGCACCAGGTTTGATTATTTGCTCCTCCTTGCTAGCGTAATTGATGACTACTGTATTTGTTAGATCTACTAACTGCTAGTACTTGTTATTATTACATTTATCAAACATACAGCATATATACTCCAGCACCGATGAACGTATG
>JADLZL010002305.1:0-192276 GCA_015844335.1 Chrysopogon serrulatus | reverse complement strand
AAAGATGGGTCTTTAGTCCGGCTGGTGTTACCGACCGATTAAATCCTCCCCTATATTTGAATCCTTCTTCCTCCCCTGCCGAAGCTGCCCGAGCTCACTTTCTTCTTTGTTCTTCATGTGTTCTTGATTGATTTGTGCTCACATCTCCGGCTATTGATTCATTTCATCACTTCTACGCCATCATTTACTTGTTTAGAGGTTACCAACTTCATCTTCTCAAGTTTTAGCTGCGGTTTATCTCATTTTGTGATGTTGTACATATTGTTTTTTATTTTTTGATTTCTACACTATTTTAAACACCAATCACTTCATCGTTTAAATATTTCAATGTAGATAACTACAATTAAGACCCTAAAAATTAGTATATACTATTTATTACTATTATGTCTACCATATTATTTGGTTTTAGTTAGAAAAATACTAAATTTATGGTTTTTCATTATAATTAGTTTTTAAAAATAACATTTGATAATACTTTAGTTTATAATTTTGTTTATAAATAATATATTTGAAGGATTATTTAATTATAACTAAGTATGAATATAAAATTTATTTAGAAAAAACAAGAATAGAGAATTTTAGGCTATGTGTTAGTTGGTTACTTAGAATAGAGAATTTGTGACCGGGTTAATTAGTTAATTATAACTTAGTATGCCTACCAAACTTCTTGATTATTTAGATAAATAGAGAACTTTGGTGTTTTTATATTTTGCTTGTTGAAAAAGAATTAGAAATAAAAGAAATTTAAATTAAGTTCTTACTTTTTATTTCTATAGTAAAAATTAGAAACTTATCATACTTTATTTTGTAATCTGAGAACATGACACGTGGTTGGATGTACAATGCCGATCGCCGCTCCAAAGAATTCATTGATGGTGTGCATCATTTCTTGAGAGTGGCCGAGGAAAACAAGCGGGATGGATTCATACGTTGCCCATGTGCCTTGTGTCGAATTTGAAGAAATATTTTAGCTCTAGAAATATTCACTCACATTTGTTGAAGTCGGGTTTCATGCCAAACTATATTTGTTGGACCAAACATGGAGAAACTGGGATAATGATGGGCGAATTTGAAGAAGAACAAGAACAACCGGGCCCGCGACCTTATTGCTCAATTCGGTGGCTTCGATGATACAGCAATGGGAGAAGCTGAAGAAGAGGGAGGTGCTCTGGTGAAGGTGATGCTCTTGCTGATGCCATTCGTGATGCACGTAAAAGAATGTGAAAGTGAAAAAGAGAAGGCAAAGTTTGACCGCATGCTAGAAGATCACAAGAAATTACTATATCCATCCGCCCAAGATGGGCAAAAAAAAATTAGGGTACAACACTGGAATTGTTGAAATGGAAGGCCTGAGAATGGTGTATCGATAAGGCATTTGGACAGTTCTTGAAGATCCAAAAAAGATGCTTCGAACCTTAATGAGTTGCCCACCACTACGTCTGAAGCAAAAGCAGGTCGTCGTCCTTTGGGATTAGAAATCCGGAAGATACATGCATGTCCTAACGACGCATCCTATACCGTGGCAAGGACTATGAGAATTTAGAGGAATGCCCGTTTGTAAAAGCATCACGGTATAAGATCGAGGCGAGATGACCACTGGCGATGTTGAGGGGGGAAGAACGTCCTAGAAAGAAAATCCTGCAAAAGTTATGTGGTATGCTCCTATAATACCTCGTCTAAAACGTCTTTTTAGAAACAAGGACCATGCAAAGTTGTTGCGGTGGCATAAAGAAGACCGTAAGGTAGACAACATGTTGAGACACCCCTGGCGATGGGTCTCGGTGGAGAGCAATAGATAGGGAGTTTCGAGTTTGCAAAAGATGCAAGAAACTTGAGGTTTGCTCCAAATACGGACGGTATGAATCCTTTTGGTGACGAGCACTAGTCATAGCACTTGGCCTTTGTTACTCTATGTATCTACAACTTTCCTCCATGGTTATGCATGAAGCGAAAGTTCATTATGATGCCCGGTGCTCATCCAAGGGCCCGAAACAACCGGGCAATGACATTGATGTGTATCTAAGGCCATTGATTGAAGAACTTCTACTTTTATGGAGCGAAAGCAGGTGTTCGTATGTGGGATGAGTACAAACAGGAACACTTCGACTGCGAGCAGCTTGTTGTTTGTGACAATCAATGATTGGCCTGCTCTAAGTAATCTTTGAGGGGCAGTCAAACAAGGGATATAATGCATGCACACACTGTTTTGATGATCTTGATAGTATATATTTGAAAAAAAATATAGAAAGGTCGTGTACCTTGGGTATCGTCGATTTCTTTTACGTGGATCACCAGTTAGAAAGAAAGGCAAGCATTTTAAAGGTAAAGGCGGACCACCGACTCAAGCCTCATAAACAGAACTGGAGAAGATGTATTTGAGATGGTTAAGGATGTGAAAGTAATTTTTGGTAAGGGGCAGGGCAGCCAACCAGTTCCAAAAGATGCACGGGGGTCATGCACCCATGTGGAAGAAGAAGTCAATATTTTGGGAGCTACCATATTGGCAAGTCCTAGAGGTCCATAATGCGATCGGCGTCATGCACTTGACAAAAAATCTTTGTGTCAACCTTCTAGGATTCATGGGTGTGTATGGGAAGCCTAAGGATTCACTTGAAGCACGACAAGACTTGCGGCGCATGGAAGAAGCGAGACAACTTTGCATCCGAGAGAAGGCGGATGATGGTCGCCAATATTTAAGACACTGCTAGCTACACTCTTAGCAATGAAGAGAAAGAAATCATGTTTGAATGCTTAAGCGGCATAAAGGTTCCATCTGGATTCTCCTCTAATATAAAAGGTATAATAAATGTGCCCGAGAAGAAATTTATGCACTTAAAGTCGCATGATTCATGTGCTTATGACGCAATTGCTTCGATTGCATTAAGAGGAATTCTACCTCCACATGTGCGTCTAGCCACCGTTAAGCTATGTGCATTCCTCAATGCAATTTCTCGAAAGACAATCAATCCCACTTTGGAACTTCTTTGCTCTGAGAATGATGTGGTTCAATGTCTTGTCGACTTTGAATTAGTGTTCCCTCCATCCTTCTTTGATATCATGACACACCTCCTAGTTCATCTGGTCAAGGAGATCAATATTCTTGGTCTGTGTTCTGCATAATATGTTTCCTTTTTGAGAGGTTTATAAGTCACGAAGAAATATGTCCACCCGGCGTGCTCGGCCGGAAAGGAAGCATTGCGAGGGGCTATGGAGCAGAGGAGGTCATTGAGTTACGTGTTGAATTCATTCCTGAACTTGACCCAATTGGTGTTCTGAATCACGGCACGAGGGGAGGCGGGCGGAAAGGGGCGATTGGAAAGAAAACCTACATCGATGCAGGGGGGACGATTGTTTCAATAAAGCACACTACAGTTCTTCAAAACTCATCCGTGGTAGAGCCGTATGTCAAGAAACACAAGGACTTTCTACGATCCGGTTCGAGAGAAGAATGAAGCTTGGCTTATGCGTCGGCACATGGACACTTTCGGTGATTGGTTACGAAAAATGTCGGGGGCAATGACCAGATTGATGAGCAACTATATTTGTTGGCTAGGCAACCATCATGGCACATCCTCACGTACAAAGGATCACGAGATAAATGGAAATATATTTTACACCCTAGGCCAAGATACAAAAAGCACGAACCAAAAGCGATTGGGGTTCGTGTAGGCATACCGACCGAATGGAAACAGACAAACATATTATGGCCGTATAGAGGAGATTTGGGAACTAGACTACGCACCTAATTTTAAGGTCCCTTTGTTCCGGTGCCAATGGGTCAAGAATACCGGAGGCGGGGTAACGATTGACAAAGACTATGGAATGACAACGGTGGACCTCAACAATGTTGGATAAAAAGGTGAACCATTCGTCCTTCTTTGGCGATGTGAATCGGGTATTCTATGTGAAAGACATGTCCACCAAAAAGCAGAAGAGAGGGAAAAATGACAACAAATCAACGAATGAGCCAAAAACGCCATATAGTTCTCTCGGGGAAAAACATTGTGGGAATTGATGACAAGTCGGATATTTCAGAAGATTATGAAAGGGATGACCGAATCACGCCTTTCAATGTGACCAAAGATCCGAGCATCATGATAAATGCCGAGGACACTCCATGGTTACGTCAAGATCATGACCAAGGAACATACGTCAAAAAGAAAATCACTCGCTTGTGCCCGCCTAATAAATAGAGTGTATTATAGTATGTGTATGTGACACTTGTAACATAAGATGTAACGGTGACTATGGCATTGATATTATCAGAAATGAAACTGTTATTTCTTAACAAATTAATACCTATTCTTTTATTTATTAAGCAAATAACAAAATTAATCTAATTATTATAAGGGATGGAAAGATTTTTAGTTCCCAAATTTATTATGAAAGCAATTAGACAAAAAAGAAATGAAAATATTATTTTTTAACAAATTAATATCTAATATTATATGTAGTATGCAATTAACACCTTTAACCTAATTATTGAGTGCACAAATAAATAAGAATAAGAAAAAATATTTCAAAAATATTAATGGTAAAGGTGAATATCACGTGTAGCCCGATTTTAGAGATTAATGATGATAAATAATCAAAATTTACGTTTAAATAATGCACAAACAAATTTTCTATCAAAAACACCTACTTTAAGATATTTAAATTAAGTAATACATTTTTGCATTAACAAAATACTAATTATTTTTTACATTTGCAAACACTATTGTAAGGTAAGAACATAATATATGGTACATATTACATAAGGAGTACAACAAGGTAAAAAGAAAAGCAATTATGATTTTTAAAAATTTTTATGCCTAATCTTTCATTTACTATGCAATTAATAAGATTTTGAATATATATAAACAAGTAGGAAACAAATAAAACAAATGTAACACAGTAGAAGAGCTGAAAGTGAAAAAAATCTTTTAGTCCCGGGCCGTGGTAAGCACCGGGACTAAAGGTTAACCTTTAGTCCCGGTTCCAACCACGCACCGGGACTAAAGGTTGACCTTTAGTCCCGGCGCTCCTTACGCACCGGGGTTAAAAGTGCTTTAGTCGGTTCGTGGTTTGGGCAGGGACTAAAGGTCTGTCTGAGTATTTAACCTACGGGCTTCTTCCTTCTTCCTCCTCCCGATCCGGATCGACGTACATAGCCGCCGCCGCCGACGACCTCGCTCTCTCCGACGACCTCACCGACGACTCACCGCCCGGAGCTACACGCCACCCAGCGCTCGTCGAACCTCGCCGCCGTCGGCGCCACCTCTCCCTCGGCCAGCCGCTACCCTCTCCCCGCCCCTCGCGCCCTCGATCTCAGGCGAGCCCCGCCGGCGACGCGCCGCCCGAGGGGCCAATCCGCCCGCGCCCGGCTCTTACACGAGCCCTCTCCCTCGGCGTCAAGTCCGGCCGCCCTGCGGTCCCTGCGCCCCGCCGCGTCAAAGTCCGACGAGGTCTCCCTCGGCGTACGTAATCCCTGAGACCCCTCTCCCTCGGCGTCAACTCCGCCGCCACCGCCGCCGGTCGGTGTCGCCGCCGCCGGCCTCTTCTCCGGCCGACCCGGCGCGACCTCTCCTTCACCCCGTCTTCACTCCGGCCGGCGGGGAGCCGCCTTGCCGTCCCCCCCTTCAAGCGGTGAGCCCGGCGCTGCATGTGTTGTTTGTGGTGTTGCGTCGGCCGTCGAGCCGCGGATGTGTGTTTGTGGGCGGCCGTCGAGCCGCTGTGTTCTGTGTGTGTTGTGGCGGCCATCGAAAGCCGAGAGCATCTGCGTCTGAGAACTTGGCGCGAAAGGAGCGCGAACGACCCAAATTTTATTTGAAACCATAATGGCGTAGCGGCGACCGAGCGAAAGAAGGAAACGACCTAGCGACAACCCATCGACGACCGAATGAATGAAAGCACGACCTAGCGGCGACCCAACGACGGCCAGGCCGAGCGAAAGCACGACCTAGCGACGGCCAGGGACGACAACCTAGCGAACCAAGTCGGACGACCTAGCGAACATGACACGATGACCTAACTACTTAGCGGCGACTTAGCGAATATAATTAAACACCTTACTCAATATAATTAACTTTATTATGTAATATATTAATGAAGTCTTATAATATTTAATGGTACTTATTAATAAATATTAATGTAATATATTAATGAAGTCTTGTAATATTAATGATACTTATTAATAAAGTCTTCTAATATTTAATGGTACTTATTAATAAATTATTGTGATATTAATGTAATATATTAATGAAGTCTTGTAATATTAATGGTACTTATTAATAAAGTCTTGTAATATTTAATGGTACTTATTAATATAGTTTTGTGATATTAATGTAATATATTAATGAAGTCTTGTAATATTAATGGTACTTATTAATGAAGTATTGTAATATTTAAATAGAATTGCAAGTAACTTTATGTAATATTGTAATATTTTAATAGAATGGCAAGTAACTTCATTAATAATATTAATGTCAAGTAACTTTATTAATGGTTCTTTATTTAACTTTATTAACTTTCTCATAACTAGTGACTTTATTATGTAACTTTATGTCAAGTAACTTTATTAATGGTACTTTTATTTAACTTTATTAACTTTCTCATGACTAGTGACTTTATTATGTAACTTTATGTCAAGTAACTTTATTATTTAACTTATGTGCAATATAGCATTTCACTTTGCCTCCATAAATTTCCTAAGTGTATATTTGCTAAGTGTATAGTTTTCTATTTTCTTGTGGCGCTACATGCCAAATTGAATTCTAACATCTTTTAATTAACAACTTCGTAGAAATGGCCGATCCGATTGATAACATGGATGAGGCAATGATGGACCTAATCAACAGCCCGGCAATCAAAATCCCCAAGTTGAAGGTGATGACAATGAACAAATAGATGATGGGAGTCGATTACGGCGATTATGAAGAACTTGTAGGAGACAATCACGGTGAGGTATATCTACAATATAGTCTCTATGCATATACATGAAATTAAAAAGAATGACTTTTGTATTAATACATTTATACTTGTTTGTGTAGCCCTGCGGATCGGCGACAACTACCGGGAGTGGTAGAAAAGTGCGAGGCCCGAAGAAGCCGTTGGAGGGTCGGTACATTCTGTCGAATTCGACGAGGGTACAGGCCAAGTACTTGGGGAACATGCAAGGAAATTTGTTGCTCATTGTGGATACTTAGTGAGGGACAGGGCTCCCGATCGGTCGATTTCGAGAATGGAGGCAACCGAAAAGATAACCCCGCTATTAGTTATGTCTCGGATCGTGACAAGGAATTGCTATGGAAAGATATCCTTCAACATTTTACGCTCGATACACAGGATGAAGCTTTGAAGGAGAAGGTTCAAATCTGGGCAATGCGGAAGATGGCCAAACAATTTCAGGCTTGGAAGAAGAAACTCCACAAGACTTTTATTGTAAATAACCGGACACGGATTTCACCAATAAGGCCTACGTCAAGTTGAGGCCTTTTTGGGATGAGTTCGTCTTGGTTCAAGAACTCGAGATGAGGGTCGAACACGGGATGATCCGTAATCGAGAAAAATGCTAGCCACAAGCAATACCACCATCACTTGGGTTCGGTGGCTACCGGACTGCTATTCCCAAGTGGCGTGGCTGAACAGAGATTGTTGACAAGGGGATGGAACCCGAGAATCATTTGCACCGGCTTTGGCCGCGCCAAGTATTGGTTCTTCGGTCATGGGGGAACCTTGGACCTAGAGACCGGGAAGGTAGTGTACGGCGAGAAGCTGCAGAGAGTGGGACAGAGAGAATGGCCCAAGCCCGGGATTAGTTGAAAGTGGCGCTGGCGGCCAAATAGAGAAGGATGAGTGACATACGCCACGGAGACTGGCGAACACGGTGGGCGAACAAGAGGCTATGGGGAGATATCATGGGAGCATGGCTTCCCTCAAGATAGACCCACTTATAGAAGGCGCCAAAGAAAGAAGGAAGAGGAGGCGGAAGCGATTGCGTAGGTTGGAGGCAATGGTGATGGAGTCACAAGCGGCCCGGCTCGTGAAGCGATCTCTGCGAGAAAAAAGCACTTGAAGAGAGAATGAGCGAGGAAATCAAAAGGCAAGTGCGGGAAGCGATAAGTTCAATGCAAAGGCAAACCGCATCGAGCACAGAGTCAACATTAGCCCCCCGGTCGGTTGAAAGCGTTGCGCTTCCACGGGGCGCCAACTATTCAAGGCGGCGATGGGGCTGCGCTTTCCGGTGGATGGCGTCACTCAAGCTCGAGACAACATGTGAGCTGCACATTCCACGAGGGGGCTACCACGGTCATGGTTGCCGTCGGTGTTGTAACTCCTATCGACCCAACGAAGCCACCAAGAATCCATGGAGCCATAGTTCGGTTGGATATGCTAATGTCTCGGTGGATAGAGTTATGAAAGGCTATGAAAATGTGCGACTCGAGATAGAAGGAGGCGATGGGGAGAAGACTCTAGGACAAGCGAGAGAAGGCATTCATTTGTTGGGCGCAAAGCGCTACATTATTATTCACGGGGCTTCACCTAGTAGTCTACCACCACCTCATCATCATGAACCTAACCCTAGGTGGTGATTAAACTTTCTGATACATTTATTCACTAACTTTATTTTGCATTTCCTTAGTTAGTTAGCGGTTTACTCATATACCTCTTTGGTTCCACAGGTGGTCACCAACATGTCATAGTGCCGCGGGGCGATGACGAGGCGAAGCAAGACACGGCTGCATCGCCCCAGGCTGCAACGCCGCCCCCTCGGGCTGCAACGCCGCCTCCTCGGGCTGCAACGCCACCACCTCGGGCTCCAACACCGCAACCTCGGGCTCCAACGCCGCCACCTCGGGCTCAAACGCCGCCTCCTCGGGCTCCAACACCGACACCGGCTGCCCCTCGCCTCCACGTCGGGCTCCAACCCCGCCACCGGCCGCACCATCGCCTCCACACGTGGCTCCGGTAGCCGAAACCGGTGGACCCACCATTGAAGAAGAGGCCGGCCACACGATCAAATGTGTCGGCCGCCCCGCGACCCAAAAAAGAAAGCCTCGAGAAGAAACAACCCGTCATTCCTAAGAAGCTATCCTATGAGAAGACTGGTGCGAGAAATAGAAACTTCGGTAAAAGTCGGATGTGGGCCAGTTTCTTCAAAGAGACTTAAGGATGAAAGAGAATCCAAGCGGAACCACGAGAAGCCCTACCTCTTGCTAAAGCCAGAAGATCTACGGCAAAGGGTTGAGGCTCAACAAAAAAAAGAGGCGTGCGGCTCGAGAAAAGAATCGTCATCTTTATCGACTATGAGCGCACTCTAACCAAATCCCTAGAAGAAGAAAAGAAAGGGAAAAGAGCACGCAAAGGGTGTAGCACGGCTCGGGGAACAATCAAAGCAATCGGTGCCCCCCGCTAGTCGTTGGGAATCAATATGGTTCAAACATCGACGTGCTAGACCAGCCGATTTACCTCCGGGGTTTGAACTATGAGGATCTCGAGGATTTTTTTGCCGACACTTGGTCTTACCTTATCCCAAATGATAGCTGGGGCAGCAATTGAAAGTGCAAAAGAAATTGATCATTATCGGAAGACATATGAATATGGCAAGAGTACATGTAACCTGCGGCCTTCACAAACTTGGCACGCAGATGTACTTACTAAACAAGTGGTACCTCGATGCATGTGGCGAGAAGAGCGGATGACTATATTTGCGTCCGAATTAGAAACCATCATTACTTCCGTG
The DNA here is from genome assembly GCA_015844335.1 of Chrysopogon serrulatus. NCBI lineage: Eukaryota > Viridiplantae > Streptophyta > Magnoliopsida > Poales > Poaceae > Chrysopogon > Chrysopogon serrulatus. The sequence continues at coordinate 182,555 of JADLZL010002305.1, read as the reverse complement.
GTGATGATGTTATTTATGTTCAATTTAATGAGCTACACCCACTATGCCACATGGGCGCTACGGACAAAGCTCTAATCAGCTGCTTCTGTCTGTAAGTGATTCTTTCTTTTTAATAATGTCACTGTAACTTATCATGTATATGTATAACTAATTACAGAAACCGGCTATACATATGCAGAAACATGATGAGGGACCTCAGAGCTAGAAATGACAAGGAGGTTGGATTTGTAGATCCTTATGTTGTATTTAAAGACCCCAAGACTCCGCATGCCATATGGAGAGTTCAAACGTAGAGAAATCTACGGAGGTACTTGATCAATCAAAAGGATAAAAGATATATACTCTTTCCCTATAACTTTAAGTAAGTATCATTATCGTGTGTACGTACATTCTATTAACCCAATTAATGAGATCAGTGTGAAGATAAATAATTATTTTGCCTACACACAAATGCAGCTTTCATTGGATACTAATTGTGATTGATCTCTGGCAATCTCATTTGATAATCTATGACTCGTTGAGAAAACCACTGGACCTTTACCAAGAAATGATAGATATTATCCAAGGGTAACTTCGATCTCTAAATATTACTTTCAGCTCTTTAACTCTGTAATAGATATTTAATAATGATCGTTTTATTGCTAGGGTTTGGGCTTGGTTCGTGCAGAAACACCGTCCAGATTTAAAAGCGCCACTTTCAAAGCCTATCCTACATCAGTGGATTCTCACGACAGCCCACGGGGCAAAAATTTATCTGGATACTATGTCTGCGAATTTCTAAATGTCTATGAAAAAGATCAAATCTTGAGCACGCAAAAGTATGTAACATGTATATATAATAAGTTCATTTCAATTATTTGTTGCTATTTAATAAATCTTATACATATCTATAACTTTTTTCTTTAATGATTACTATAGGACACGTGGTTGAGGGAGAAGGTGTTGACTGAAGTCCGCCTAAAAGCAATTCAGGAGACACTCGCGGGATTTCTTAACGACCAAGTCCTAAATCCCGCCGGCGAGTACTTCTTCAACCCTGACGAGCCACTCAAACCAAACCATGATGATCATTTGTATGATGCTTGAGTGGCGGAGAACAATTAAGTTGTAAATACTTTATCCGTGACGGAGACATGTAAATTTTATATCATAGATCTATAGATATATATAATATATAAATAGTATTATGTAATTTATTTATATGTAATTTATTTATATGTAATGATCTAAATTATAAATTATAGGTGCGGCGTCTACATAAACAAGCGGCCGAACAATACGTATTCGAAAATAATAATAATACAATTATAAACCAGAAAGGGAAAACCAAAAAAAAAGAAAAGGAAAAATAAAAGAAAAAAGAAAAACTCTTTAGTCCCGTGGTAACACCAACCGACTAAAAATGGCGCCAGTGTGGCACCACAGCACACCCTTTAGTCGGTTGATGTTACCAACCGGGACTAAAATGAACATTTAGTCCCGGGCAGGAACCGGGACTAAAGGTGGGACATTTAGTCTCGAAACCTTAGTCCCGGCTCCAGGCCGGGACTAAAGGCCCATCCGCACCGGGACTAAAGGCTTGTTCTGCGGTAGTGTTACATGTGTACATTAAGATGGATATAAGTATATCTAAACAAGTCCTAGATGTTTTTTAAATGGAAGTTCAGCGGCAAAGATACATTAGGATAATAATATCCGAGCAAGATCTGGTTTAATTTGCGTACGCATAGTTATCAATGACAGTCGGCGAATATCATTGTTCTCGCAATGAGGCAAACACCGTACCCGGCTGGGTGCCATTCAATTCAGAAAGGATAGCAGAGTACTAGTATACAGATTTTTTTACGAGGTAAATAAAATACTACTCCCTCCATTTTAATTTATAAAAGACATTTCACTTGTCTTATTTAAAAAATTTATAAGTATTATTTTTATGTTAGGGTGTTTTTCAAAAATAATTTAAAATTTAGTTATGTTTATATAAATTTTTAAATAAGATGAATGGTTAAAATTAAAGTTAAAAGTAATTTAGAATAGAGGAATAGTAGTAACCACTTCCGTCGCGCGACAAATAACGTTTCCATGATCTATACACCGCAATGGCTCTTTGGAGACTGGGCTTCATCTCTCCCTGTCATGCCCCTTTGCAAGAGTTGTTTGGATTCAAGTGCTTTCTTGGAAAAATTTCAACTTGCAACTGACACAGCAAGACCCATCTTCTATTGCCGCTTGGTGGGAGCACACAGCAGACAATGTGCCAAAGCAAGAGCACAAGTGATTCAACGGAGTTTTTATTTACATTGTTTGGAACTTGTGGAAGGAGAGAAATAGGAGGATATTCGAAAATGAACACAAGACGGGGCAGCAGGGGCAGCAGGTAGCTTTCATGGCCAAAGAAGACATAGTGCAGAGACAGAGCGCATTGGCTGCGGGGTTGGGGAAGTGAGTTAGCTTTGACACCTGAGTAATTGACGGTCCTAGAACCAATTTATGTGGCATAGTGGGTGCTAAGTATACTTAAACCTCTTTTTACTATTTTATTGAGCGGTAGAGCTCCTGCCTTTTACTAAAAAAAAAATGATCTGTACACCGTCCCTCGATCTTTCCCCGTCCGGTCCGGACATGATTGACCGATATAGATGGATCCGATGAGCGGTGCGCTCGCGCTTCTAGCTTCAGATTCTGTAGCTACTGCTCTCTACTTTGCATCGATCATCTAGCTATCTGTATCTATTCTACAGACTACAGGTGTGTGGCGTCGATCATATCGATGAGCAGGCACAAATTAACCTAGCTAGTCATCAGTGGATAGGAATCTCGTATATACATCGAACAAATTAAAGCTAGCAATCTCTTCGCTTGACTGATTTTGGCTTGGCTAAAAATACTGTTAGTTGAATTAGCTGGCTAGCTAGCTGATTTGGCTGATTTAATTGAAATGAATAGATTGTAGATAGAGGATGGAGCAGCAAGCGTACGTACTAAGCTAGTAGCTTTTAGCTTCGCTATCTATATATAGTACGCATCGCATATATATATCGATCCTTGCTTGCTTGCTTGTGCCACTTACCTACTTTCAGGGATAGTTTTAAGTTTTAACTGATCAAGATAGCTGTTATAATGGCCCTCATACACATGTATATGTACTGGCCCTTTTTTTTGGACAACATGTATTGGCAGCTAACTACTCCCTCCATCCATTTATCGGAGTCATCTTAGGGTCATGCACAATGACCAAGAAGGATATGTACAGACGATTGCATTAATTCCACCATCTTTTGGTTGTATTAATTAGGCCAAATGAGAGAAGGCTGCATGTGCACGGGAAGATGTGAAGACTGTGGTCCCTAGCTTAGATGACTCCGATTCTTGGAGAAATATTTTTTGGTAAGATGACTCCGATAAATGGATGGAGGGAGTATTAGTTTGGTGGATCCAATCAAGATCTAAATTAAATGTAATGGTAGAGAAGGCGCGCACTATCAAGGTAGGATTTAGAACGATAATGAAAAGATGGGGCTCATGTACTCGTCTCCAACCTCTAGAGAGCAGCCATGTTTCTTTCCTCTCCTACCTTCCTTATCGCTATCGTCGACAATCATCTGTATGTCACAATGAATTTCAATTTTTGATGAGAAGAGGTATACTTCAAACTCAATTTTCTCTAAACCATATAAATTATGATGTATTTATGTGCCGCCAAATAAGACCTCAGTTGGATTTGGAGGGGCCTTAGTGTGTGTGCCCTTCATCTGTCCATGATTTATATAGAGACCGGGAGATTAACGTTCCCGCAGCCCCGACTGAACAAACAACACTGTAATTGTGAAACCAAATGTCAAGGATCGACCGATCGACTACCCTAATCCCTAGGGAGCAGAGCGAACTCCCAAGTGTCCATGATGTATGCGGCTATGGTCGGCGGCCGGAGCAGCAGAGCACAGCTAGGGAGAGAAAACGACGCCGGGCGGCCGCTGATCTCATTGTGATCGAGGTGAGGAGGTCACTTGCACTGTCGGAGTCGATCGGTCGGCCGGAGAGGAAGAAGAAGCCAGCAAGACCGACGTAGGACTACAGGTACGTAGCTAGTACTAGGGTGCAGGGACCCACCTACCAGCAGCACCGTATAGTACCACCGCTGGCCGCTGCCATTGGGCGGGCCCCATGCTGCCTGGGGCACGTATCACCTCCCCTGCTGCCACTTGGTTTCCTCGCCGCTGCCACTTGGCCCCCACACGCATGGCCTTTGGCCTCACCTGCGAGATCTATATATGCTCGCCCACTCCACACTCCATTCTCCATTCTCCAAAGCCGGCCGGCAAAGCAACCGCGCGCCGAGCCGATCGATTCTCAGCCATGGTCGTCATGGGCAAGGAGCAGCAGCCGCAGCCGGAGGAGGGGAAGCAGCTGGTGGCTTCTGTCCAAGAAGAACAAGTGCAAGTCGTCCAGGACGAGGCGGCGCTGGTGCACAAGATCTCCGGCCTCGCCGCCGCCATCGGGAAGCTCCCGTCCCTGAGCCCGTCGCCGGAGGTGAACGCGCTCTTCACCGAGCTCGTCACGGCGTGCATCCCGCGCAGCACCGTCGACGTGGAGCGCCTGGGCCCGGAGCTGCAGGAGATGCGCGGCCGCCTCATCCGCCTCTGCGCCGACGCGGAGGGCCTCCTGGAGGCGCACTACTCCGACCTGCTGGCCGCCTTCGACAACCCGCTGGAGCACCTCACGCTCTTCCCCTACTTCAACAACTACATCCTGCTGAGCCAGCTGGAGCACGCGCTGCTGGCGCGCCACGTCCCAGGCCCGCCGCCGTCCCGCGTCGCCTTCGTCGGCTCCGGCCCGCTCCCGCTCAGCTCCCTCGTGCTGGCGGCGCGCCACCTCCCCGCCGCCTCCTTCGACAACTACGACATCTGCGGGGAGGCCAACGACCGCGCGCGCCGCCTCGTGCGCGGCGACGGCGCGCTGCAGGCGCGCATGGCGTTCCGCACCTCCGACGTGGCGGACGTCACCCTGGACCTGGCCTCCTACGACACCGTCTTCCTGGCGGCGCTGGTGGGCATGGCCGCCGAGGAGAAGGCCCGCGTCGTCGAGCACCTCGGCAGGCACATGGCCCCCGGCTCGGCGCTCGTGGTGCGGGCGCGCACGGCGCGCGCGGCTTCCTGTACCCCGTCGTGGATCCCGAGGAGATCAGGCGCGGCGGGTTCGACGTGCTCGCCGTGCACCACCCGGAGGGGGAGGTCATCAACTCTGTCATCATCGCGCGCAAGCCCGTCGCCGTCGACGCGCACGCCGCCGGCGGGGTGGGAGTGGCCGAGCTGGGACACGCGCACACGCACGGCGCCGTGCTCAGCCGGCCCTGCCTCTGCTGCGAGATAGAGGCCAGGGCGCACCAGAAGATGGAGGAGGTGGCCATGGAGCAGCTGCCGTCCTAGGCACCGGCACGCCGATCGACCGCCGTCGTGCTTTCTTGTTGGATTCCGTCCGCCCATTTGCATTGATTTCGGAGTTGCATCGTCAACATCCACCGTTATCTGAATATCTATCTGATCGATCCATCTACTAGTATTCACATAATATTCACATGATGCATGGTAGTAATAATCTGCAGGTTCACCGCATGCATCATGCCTCATCCTCCTCCATCCCTTTCCCTTTTCCATTTCCCTTGGGTGGTAATTACTGAGTCAAACTATTATTATTATTACTAGCTCGAGCTGGTGTATTATTGTTACTATTACCTACCGTGATTATATTAATTAATTTGTCGGCTACTGCTATGGAGTACTATGTATGTGTGGAGATGAGTGATGGAGTTGTTAGCTGGTAGTACGTAGTAACTTCCGATGCTTAATTTGTCAGCCTCACTGCATGAATGTGTGTATCCAGCTGCTAGCTGGTTAATAATACTACAATTCCATCTCTAGCTCTTCTTGTTCTTGTTACACTAGTGCTATGAAACGAGTGTTATTAGTACTTACGTCGTACGCGCATAAATACAGCCACTCCATTGCTTGTTTTGACGCCATATGCATGGAGTATATGCATCATATATATTATTTTTTTTTGAGAATTACACAGTACAACGCAGACGCTCACAACACACACGCACACTCATCCCCTAGAACACACTCATCCCCTAGAACACACGTACGTAAACCCTACCCCTATGAGCACCTCCGAAGAACTGAGCCGGCACATCTGGAGATTCTCGAAGTCACCACTGGCGCCTCGTCGTCGACGGGAACGTCGCTTACCACTTAAAGCGTAACGCCGGTAAATCCTGGAAAAATCCCAGGAAAAGGTGTGAGCACCAGGATTTGATCCCTGGTGGATAGCGTCCTACTGGACAGTCCTACCATTGGACCACAGGCCCATTCGCTGCATCATATATATTATTATACGCCTACTGGCGTTGGTGTTTTGTCCGGCACACTTCCTAAACTATAGGTGCCTGAATCTCAAGCGGTTGCTCTTCGTGCCTCAACTGATCCAAGCAGGAGGGTAGTCCAAGAAAGATGAAGGCATGCACTACTAGTAATCCCATGGGCTATGGCTCTCATGTGGTGCCTGCGGATTTCAGGCGTCTGTTAAATAGCAAATCCCATTCTGTTTGATATGACTATTAACTGTGATACTTAAGAGAAATCAGCTATTAGCTAGCTACCACCCTCTCTCGCCGAAATAATAAAAGTTGTGCATATAGAAAAAAGCCAAAATGACCTATAAATAAATTGAAAGGATGGAGTAATTATATGACCACTAAATTGACACGGGGTAATTATTACCTGGGTGGTAGGTAAGGTATTAGCTGGAACTTATTACCTGAGCATCTAGACAGGTTCTCAGCTAGTAATTTTTAGCAGGTATTAGTTGTAGAGAGTAGAGATGAAAAGACCTATGTCATGCATGACTGGCATTTGTCTTGTTACTTGAAATTTGAATTACTAACGGTGAGCTAGTCAAAGAAAGAGTCGCCATGGTACAACTTTTAATCGAACTAACGAAGGTTAAGACAATCATAAAAAAAGGTTTTCGGCGAGCATTAATTCCTGAATGATTGGACGGCAATAGCATGAACGATCGATGCTCTCGGTAGTGTACGTAGCCAAATGATTGGAGTACTAGAAATGTGTGCCGGCCATTTGCACATGCAAGCAGGAGGCAGGAGCTATTGAAAGGTCGCTCAGGAGAAGACACCAGCAATATTCTGTGAGTACATCCTCTAAGCCCGAGGGAACAAAATGATCTGTCTGGAAAAGTCTCTTACTTCTTTCCCTTTTGCATTTTTGTTTACCTCTCTCTATATAAAAAGTTCAAACTCAGTGGTATTGGGTATCGGCCCAAGCAAAAACTTCTAAGATCAGAAATGTGTCGGTAAGATTCCTGGACGGATAATTAAGAAACGACATAACTATGATTTAAAAATTTAAGTTGCCAAAGAAATGTATATTGTCCATTATATATAGGTGTATTCTTAGTCAATGTGTCTAAATTTTGATCAAGTAATAGATATACAAAATAATCATATTTCATTTCATATTGTCATAACAAATAATCATATTTATTTGATATTTTTATTTTTTATTTATTTTTCTAGACATAGAGTTCATAGTCAAATTTAAGATAGTTTGTTCCTAATGATAAAATAAGTCTTAATAAGATAAATAATATTTATACAAAAGATTTGAATAAGACGAATAGTTAAACAAGATTATTAAAAGTAAAAACTTCATGTATTTTAGGGATGAAGGGAGTAGCACAAGCTTTTACTATGTACTTAGATTAGCCATATTGTATATCTTGACATGTAATAAAAATTCTAAAAAAGGACAACTTAACATTTGAAATTGGGAAAATAATGGTTTGTTATTTTATAGCAAATATCTACTATTCACTTTTTAAAGGAAAATGCATTTTATACACTGACTTCATTATGTTTATTTTGACAACAAAAGTAAACCAAAAAATAATTAATAATATTTTTTTTTTTTAGAATTACATAGTACAATCACGCAGACCCTCAAAATCTACACACAATCCTATAAACGTATGAACATGAACCTCTACCATGTAAGCTTTTTTAAAGATTAGCCCAATAAATCGTCAAAATTATATTGATAGAATCACTATATATATAACATGAATGTCACCTACCACTAAATGCACAAATGCCATTAAATACATGAAAATTCGCTCCCACAAAAATATAATTAAAGACCTCAAGGGTCTATGCTGCTTGTACTGCACGCTAATGTCCGCAAGGCTGCAAGCCATACTGTCCACGCACAAATTTCCTAGTGGGCCAGCCCACGCACTACTTTCCTAATGGGCTGAACAGAGCATTGCTCTAGTTGGGTTTTTTTGGAAAAATTTATTTTTTCTTCCCCAACTTTCACGAAAGTCTGTTTTTCTCCCTAAGCTCTGAAACTGAACGAATTATCTCTCTCAACTTTTCAATCCATGCGTTTTATCTCCCTAGAGCGGTTTTAAAGGCGGTTTTGCTACAATAACAGTGATTTTTATACAGTGATAATAGTTTTGTCTTTTTCTTTTTATTTATTTTAGCTGAATCTTTAAAAAAGCATAGTAAATTATAGAAAAATTTAAAATAGAAAATCTAATTTTGTTGAACTCCACAACATAGTAAATATATAATATGGTATGTTTTAGTATAAATTGTCTTTTTTATTTTTTATTTATTTTAGCTAAATATTTAAAAATTATAGTAAATTCATAAAAAATTATAAAATAGAAAATCTAATTTTCTTAGACTCCACGTGAATAATAATTTTTTATAAATATAATGTTTTTTTAAATATAATGTTTTTTTGATAGTACCATAGCATTAACATGAACATCTATTCTATAAATATAATATTTTTTTTGAGTGTCATTGTAGCATTAGCACGGATATCTTACTAGTTATGGTATAACGCATGAAATGGAAACTATAATTATCATGATATATTTTCATTACAAATGCAAGGGTATAAATAATCATGTAATAAATCTATTTAATATTTTTTTATTATTAATAAATTATTTAAAATTTCATACCAAAATAATGATACCAAAAAGAAGAAAATTTTGCACTCGACCCCTACCCGCCTCGCTGCCTCGTCTCTGCTGCGAAGCTGATACACGCCGCCAGCCGCCGCGGATCAGCACCAACACCCACCTCTCTGCTCGTCTTTGTCTTCGTGCGGGTCAGCGCTGTTACACACTCGGCAGGAGACTGACACCGCCGTCCACCGCACCGTGCATAGTGAGTAGCGGCAATAGGCCAGCTGCGGATCAGCATCGGCGAGCGGCAGCGCATCAGCTGCCTGTGTGGCACTGTGCTGCTATTGGGATTTGGGACCCTGCATTGGTGTCACCAGCTTCAGTGCGGACTGCGGAGCTCTCCGAGTCCATGCACCAGGCGACGGCATCGCTCCTCGCCTGAATCGATGTGGTGTCCTGTCCACCACCAGCAGCTTAATTTGATGATGCAATCCACATCAACATGAACCACGTGCATGGCGTGGAACACGATATGAGCTATCCTTTTTTACTTTGAAGGTGCTTTGGGAAATTCAATTGAGTAGGGTTGTAAATGATAAGGACAGGCATATTAATGAGTTTTCATGTTGATTAATCCTTATTTCCTTTGTCGCTTGTTTGGATAATAGGAGATGAGAGATGGGATAGGGATAGAAAAATAGATGAGTGGTTCGAATTAAATGAGATGTGAAAAATAAATGGCTGAGATCTTTTAGAGTGTGGGATAGGTGATTTCTATCCCTATTCCAATCCCTAACTAAACAAGGCCTTGAAGTTCTTTGTGGCCTAGCTTTTTTGACTTCAAATTGTGACATATCTTGCTCCTTAATGAATTTTATTTTGACTTAAAGTGAATTTAAATTGTTAGTTTCATGACTTCCCATCATGCCTTTATGATTTTATTTTGACTAAAGTGATTTATATATAATAATAAATTTAAATTTTTCCTCTCCCAAAAGCACAAAAATGACTAAAGGGGTTTATATATAATATAATCAATTTAAAAAGTGTATTCTCCGTTGTAACGTAGAGGCATATTTACTAAATCCCATAATAAACAAATAGAGAGAAAACGAGAGAAATAGTTAAAATAAATAAATCTCCAGATCCAACAAAAAAATAGTTTCTATACAAAATTTTTCATCTGATTTCCAATAAAAAAACCTCAAATCTTCTACAACCCCAAAAATCGAGAAGTATAGGAGCAATACTTTGTGATCTCCAGATGTTACTCGTGCCTTTATTAAAATTAAAGAATAGAAGGTTTGTTTATCTATCTCTTAATTTTGACAAGTTAAACATAGGCCATTGGATTCAAGTCAATATTTGCCTATAGTTTGTATAAACCACACTATTTATTTAATAGCTTTTGTTTCTGTTACAACACAGACATATACTCTATTGGTTTTTTTACTTTCATATTTTAGATGATTATTTAATATTCTATAAAAGTGTATTATAGAATGGACGCGTGGATGAAAGAACTTTGCAGGATGGATGGCATGCATATTTTATATCATATAGAAATCAAATGAAAACCCTGCTGAATTAGGCAAGCGATTATTCGCATTGTTGCTTAGGTGCTGTAACAAGTCGCAATTTTTTATGTGAGATAGACTTCCCTTTCCGAAACGGAAGTCTATCATATAGATGTTCTGGTTTATAATTCTGACCGTTGTCAGCTTTGAAAGTGTATTTTTTTGAAAAGATTATAAGATCACCACGCTTAAAAAATTGTTCCAACTAGGATTTTGTTACACGAGAGATGCTGCCTGTTGACCAGAACATATCTAGCACCCTTTGGCCTCTGAAAGTATATTTGCTAGTTCGATTCTGAAAATGCATTTGCTAGTTCGATAGAAGCTGGATCTAGGTGCAAATGGGATTTCAAATATTTATAAGATGGCATGCTATTATGATGTGGAGGTATAAAAGTAATCGTTGGTGTTGTGGCCTACATCGAGAGCCTACTAAATACCAACACAGATATGAGTATAATAAGATAATTATCTATCTTTTTACTGTTATAGGTAAACATTAAACAAAAAAGTTTTTATTACCTGGACATATTTCCTAGTAGATAGAAAACGAAGAAGAGGCAGGGGTGGCGGAAGAAGAAGAAGGGGCGGCGGGCGAGTGAGACGTCCTCTTCCTCCTCTCCCGGCTCCCGCTCTCTTCACTGCACTCCACACACAGTACACACTCCCGGGAATCGAATAAAGTACTAGTCGGTGGTAGAGCCGAGCCGAATTCCCGATCCGGTCCGATTGGATTCCTCATTTTTTTGTTGGCATCTTCTTTGATCAGATGCAATCTCGCCGTCGCCGTCCCTAGCAACCGCACGCTTCCTCTCTCGCCGCTCCCCGCGAACCCTAGAGAGTAGAGGGAGGTGTCGCTGCTCGCCGGCTCGCCCATGGCCTTCTGGTGGCCGCTGCTGGTGCTCGCCGCCGCATACGCGCTCTGCCGCCTGCTCCTCTTCCTTATTCCGCCAACCGTCCCATCCATCGATGTCGACGCTTCCGACGGTACTGCCCCCCTCTCCCGTTTTCGGCTCATCTCATCTCATCTCATCTCATTGTTACTATAAGGCTGGGCAGGGCTTTGTGAGGGTTTTATTGATTCGGTGTGTTCCGATTTGGCGCAGTGTTGGCCAAGGAGGACAGCTTCATCTATGTAAGTCCCTCCCTCCCTCTCTCTCCACTTGTGTTGCTCTTGATTTGAGTTGAGGTAGCCTGGGAAACAAAGCAATGATCCATTCCATTGTGACTTTGTTGTACTAGCACCGCTGTATGCGGTTATTCTGCTTTGAACAAGTAGCTCATATACATTTGTGTAGTTTAAACTTCCATGATTAATGTGGTTTATTTAGATCTCAGCCTCAGTGTGCTCAAGCACAGTAAGAGGATGGTACCTGTGGTAAGCTTCAGTCTTATCTGCACCCATTTAGGTTGTTTCACTAGAAAGGACTAGGCATGGCTTACTCTGCAAGTGCAGCACCAGTGATTGTGATTTGCTTCCACCTGATGCTGAATCACGGACATTTGTTTGTAAATTACCTCTTGTGCCCATGACAATAGCTGTACCAATTTAATTTCATCTCACTGGCGCTTCTCAGTTGCCAGAATGTATGTATCATCTGTTCTTAACTTTGTCTGTTGCTGCAGATACCGAGAAAGGGTAAAGCAGCACAGACTGATAAGGTCCAATGCTATGAACCAGCGACCATGAAATACTTGGGTTACTTCCCTGCGCTGACTCCTGATGAGGTATACTGCTGCCTTTTGTTTTTTAGTTAAGGTATCTCTAGTCATGCATTGTCATTTCTGACATTATCTAGAAGTTTGGTGCACCCCTTATTGATTTAACTGGCGAATAGTTGAGTAGCAGATGCAGTGTTCGTGCAGTATGTCGAGCTCCATTAATGTTTCTTTATTTGGGTTTGATTGTGGTCAATTCTCTGGGTAATCAGGTCAAGGAACATGTCACACAAGCCAGGAAAGCTCAAAAGATATGGGCAAAAAGCAGCTTCAAGCAAAGGCGCCAGTTTCTTCGTATCCTTCTCAAGTATATACTTGAACATCAGGATCTCATATGCGAGTAAGGTTCCAACTTTTGTCAAACTTCTTCACATGTCCTAACATCTGGAAGAGTGAACTCAATTATGTTTATGCTGTGCAGGGTATCATCTCGGGACACTGGAAAGACTATGGTTGATGCTTCATTAGGCGAGATAATGACTACATGTGAGAAGATCACCTGGCTTTTGGACGAGGGTGAGAAGTGGTTGAAACCTGAATACAGGTTAGAATCCTCAAAATTATTCCTACATGGTGAAAAAGTAACATAGGACCTTATATCCTTGCTGGTATAGGTGGATAACTGCTCGTACGGGTGATACTGAAAATTAAATACCTGAAGGAAAACTGGAGTCTAGTACTTAAATGTAATGGGGCCGACATGATAAAATCTAGAATATTTGGTACTCTGCAACTTCTGCTCACTCTCGCGGTCTTACCTGGAATAAACTTTGTGTTCCTTTCTTTATGCCCGTAGTATTTTAATTAACATGATGTTTTTTTTAAAGTAAAACTTTCTTATTATTTGTCTCCGATTAAATAATGTTTTGGGATGTTTGCTTTTTCCATTGCTCAGATCCACTGGGAGATCAATGCTGCACAAGAGAGCAAAAGTTGAGTTTTACCCTCTTGGAGTGATTGGTGCGATTGTATCTTGGAATTATCCCTTCCATAATGTTTTTAATCCAATGCTGGCCGCAGTTTTCTCCGGTAATGCAGCAGTTATAAAGGTAGCATCATTATCTACCACCAGAATGAGGATTAATTAATAGTCTATTACCTTGCTTCTTTGACTGGTGCTTGGCCCTAGCTCTGGAGCCTTTTTTTTTTCCTAATTATAAATACTATAAGGTCTAAATCCCCGAAAATACATTGTCTAATCTGTTCCATAACAAACCATTTTTATGTACACATCTTGGTCTCATAGATCATTTTTTGTTATTCAGCAAATCTTGATATCTCCTGTTTTATGTGCCGACATTGAAGCCGAGGGCTATGATTTATGTGATGTATCTTTAATTATCCTTTTGTTGAGTCAACCTAATATAATCTTCTAGAAAGTAGTAAATTGCATATTGAACATATGTTGGCCATAGAAAACACCCTTCCCAAATAAACGCAGAACATTCTCTACTGAGCTTTCATTGGATGGATCTTTTAATTTCTACTGAATGCTGATAGAATTGCCTTTCTCTCCCTCTTTCTTTCTTTCTTTCTCTCTCCCTCCTTCCCTCCCTCCCTCCCTCTGTTATTTTCCTCTCTATAATGAATTGATACACAGCCCTCCTTCGTTGTTCAAGAAAGAATGTAGTGTGCCAACACTGCGTACAATTGTGCCATTAACTTTTTTTATCTTGTTTTTCTAAGTTAAATGTATTTGTATGTTATATAGTATATACACCTTTCTGCTGCGCATAGACATTATGGTGTCCTCTAAAATATGTTTCACCTTATTTGTGATGTACGTTAGAACATCATTCAAGATTATTCTGATTGGTAAAATGACCTTTTATAGGTCTCAGAATATGCAAGTTGGTCAGGCTGCTTTTATTTTCGTATCATACAAGCAGCTCTTTCAGCTGTTGGTGCACCTGAGAATTTGGTGCACATAATAACTGGGTATGAATGCAGCTTTCTATATTCTTAGTTAACAGGCTAGATGCACATTGCTTACCTGGACTCTATTTTTTGTTTGTTTTTAGTTTTGCTGAAACAGGCCAAGCTCTTGTATCATCAGTAGACAAAATAATATTTGTGGGATCCCCTGGTGTTGGAAAAATGGTATACCTCTCTCTTAAGTAGTGTTTGCTTAAGCTCATGCTATTAATATTCTTCATTTTCAGTATATGGTTTAGTGGATTCTGTCTAACCAATGAACATGCCCTTGCTAAGTGAACTGATTGCTCATAGTTATCCTCCTTGGCTGTCCAGATAGACCATGACCAATTCCCACAAAGTGGCAGGCCTAAGGACTAAACATGTATATTATATATTATGTCTGCAGCACAATGTGCATCTATTTTGTAAAGGAATTATGTTGTCAGAATCTGTCTTCTAGCATATTCTTTTCTGCCATTTTAGGTACAAGTTTTACAGTGGAATAATATGTCTGTTATTATTTTCCTGTCCTCTATGGCTCTATCATTTCCTCTGTTCTAAAGTCTGCAGTTTTATGTGTTATTACAGATCATGAATAGGGCATCAGAGACTCTAATCCCTGTAACTCTTGAGCTTGGTGGCAAAGATTCATTTATCGTGTGTGAAGATGTAGATTTACCCAATGTAAGGGAGTTTATATTGTCTATGCCATGAACATCATATTTTCAAGTCCTATCAGTGAAGATGTAGGCTTAATCTATTGTCTTTTCCTGTTTGAAGGTTGTTCAAGTTGCTGTTAGAGCTGCTCTGCAATCTAGTGGGCAGAATTGCGCTGGTGCTGAAAGATTTTATGTTCACAATGATATCTATCTTGACTTTGTTTCGCATGTTGTGAAGATAGTCAAATCTATATGTGTTGTAAGTAACAGCTATATTTTGCAGCCAATTTATTGCTTTACCTTCTGAGTATTGTACTGGTTTACAGTTTCACAACCTTGTGCTGTCATAATTAACACATGAGACTATGGGTATACTTTTCACATTTCTAACCTCTTATTCCATATTGTGTTGTTTTTCAAGTTTTACATGAAATTCGTTAGTTAAAGCTTATCTTAATTTTATAGGCGACCCTAATCAGTTTCAGTAGATAACCCATGGGTGTATAGGCGACATCTTTAGATGCCAATGAAATTATTTTTTCAGTTGTTGTGTTGATAGTGTAAAGAGCGGTAGAGGTCGACCTAAACTGACTTGGGATGAGTCGGTTAAGAGAGACCTTAAGGAGTGGAATATCTCCAAGGATTTAGCTATGGATAGGAGCGCTTGGAAACTAGCAATCAACGTGCCTGAGCCGTGACCCTAACTCTGTCTGTCTTGTGCCCTTTATGTGTTTCTCTATTTCGTGTCTCTTTTGGGTTTCACCTCTAGCCTACCCCAACTTGCTTGGGACAAAAGGCTTTGTTGTTGTTGTTGTTGTGTTGACAATCATACTTTTGCTGTAGTACTCATGGTTTGTCCCTTTGTTATTTTTCTAGGGCCCCCATTATCAGGCCGATATGACATGGGCGCAATCTGTATGATGGAGCACTCTGAGAAACTTCAAAATCTTGTTAATGATGCCCTAGACAAAGGTGCTGAAATAGCTGTCAGAGGGAGCTTTGGCAATCTTGGTGAAGATGCAGTTGATCAATTTTTCCCTCCCACTGTCCTGGTGAATGTTGATCACACAATGAAAATTATGCAAGAAGAGGTAAGCTGGAGTCAGTCTTTGATTTCCTTTAGTACAAGTGATACTAGTGTTAATCTTAACATTGTCAATTGCTGATGAACAGGCATTTGGACCGATTCTACCAATCATGAAATTCAGTTCCGATGAAGAGGCTATCAAACTTGCAAACGACTCAAAATATGGTCTTGGTTGTGCTGTTTTTTCTGGCAACCAGAAGCGCGCCATCAGAATAGCATCCCAAATACACTGTGGGGTGGCAGCAATCAATGATTTTGCTTCAAGTTACATGTGTCAGGTAAGTGTGTAATTCATGCTCTGCCTGGTCTATGTAACAATTAAAATGCAAAATTGAAGCATGGTGCTGGTGATAAGAAGCTAAATCTTTTGCAATTTTCTTCTAGTAGGCCCACGTATCCTTTAGTGTCTAGTGTTATGTGTTACAATATCACATCATGCTTATATTGTGTTTTTACTTTATGTATTGCGCTGGCAATGCAAGTATGCTTACTTGTGTTTCTGGCTGCAGTCTTTGCCATTCGGTGGTGTGAAGGACAGTGGATTTGGGAGATTTGCTGGTGTTGAAGGCTTGCGAGCTTGCTGTCTTGTGAAGTCTGTTGTAGAAGATAGATTCTGGCCATATATTAAAACAGTGATCCCGAAACCCATCCAGGTCTACTTCTCCCCCAATCCCCATGATATAATAAATGGTGTGGTTTGCATGGTTTACTTGGTTCTTGTGGCTCTGATATGATATTCAGTTCTTATCATTTTATGCAGTATCCCGTCTCAGAGCATGGATTTGAGTTCCAGCAGTTGCTTGTGGAGACTCTGTATGGCTATAGCGTGTGGGACAGGTTGCGGTCCCTTGCAAATCTTATAAAGATGGTTACCGAGCAGAACTCTGCCACTGCTTCAAATGCGACGGCGAAGAAAAGGCGGTGAGGCGCGAAGAAAAGGCGGTGAGGCGAATACTGAGGGGTTCGTTCAATCTCGTGTATGAGTATCAGTTTCTTCTTATGGTAATTCTTCCCATCGGTAATCTGATCTTTAGATGCTGTATCCTCCCCAAGCTTCTTCTTGGGGAGGTAGGTTCAGTGGTTTGGCGGTACTGTCTGCATGTAATTCGCCTTGAGAAACTAGAATTTAGTAGTAGCCATCCTTTCATGCCGAGAGGAAATAGAAATCGACAATTGAGGCCTCTGATTTGGAGTTTGCTCTCTGAAACATTCTCGAGCGTGGGAGCTGGTGCATTCTAGCTTTTTAGTTCTCAGAACCTTTTTCTGCTTGTTAACACCCGATGCCTGGGCAATGAAATGAAATTCCACTGTGAATGTGCTAGGAAGTAAAGAACTCTGTCTTGTGCTGCTGTTGTGATCTGTGAACACTACTGAACACCACCGGTTTTCAGATTGGTCGTGTGATACTCCAAATATCAGCGTGTCTCAACAGCTGCGGCGGGGTGTGTGTGGTGGCTGTGCCATGTGCTGGGATTAAATGCCGTAGCGCATGTAGCAGTATGCTTTCGCGCAATTAATTGACCTGCAGCCTTCTCTTATGCTTGTATTTGTGTATAGAGGAGCACAATTTCTTTCTTTCTGTATCCTTTTTTTTTTTTTTTTTGAGATCGATGGGAGCACAGGTTTCTCTGTCACACTGGTGTAGTGGTAGTCTCCTTTCGTTGGATCTGAATATAAGATAGGTAGGTGTATCCCTCACGTGGTTGGTTAGAAGGGGTCGTTGTTCCATTGTTTGTTCTCCTGCCGGGACAGTCGGTACGCGTAGAAAGATGGGTCAAGCTGATGCCTTGCTAAGCTGTGTGTTTGTGCCACAGCATGCATTGCATGTGTATTGCCATTGCACGTTATGAATGGTGAGCAGTGGATCGTGGAATTCGTCTCGGCGCCAGGCTGCTGCAGTCTGGTACGGTAGCTCTAGAATTCATTGGCCAAGCTACTCCAATAAATGCGAGCGAGTACTATTCCATGTTCCACCGTGCAGCTCCATACCTGCACCGCACTGCACACAGTGAACTGAGAATGTTGTTGTCGTGCATGGGAGGGCAATGCACGAATGACGCATGCATATACGTACATGCCAAGCACAACTACGGCACTGTGCGTTTGCTTGAGCATCTCCACCCTTGCCTGCTCTTTAACAAGTGACAGAGGCTATTGGAGGGGAAATCAAGATTCAACTGATCCGCCCCTGTCTAATCTATTTTCTTTTTTTTTTTCTAATTTTTTCTATTGATGAGAAAAACACCCTTTCTCATCTTAGAAAAGGAACAATACTAATCTTTTTTTTTTACCTTTCCCTCTCGCTGACATGTTGGGTCCCATGCGCATGCTGCGGCTGTGCATGCAAAAATACAAATGCAGCATGCATGCAGCTAGCCGAGACGACGTACTACGTACTGGTACTATACGCACGCGGAGTCAGTTAGTTGAGCAGACGAGCAGCGAGCGCGTGCTCATAAATGTGCCGTGGTTTCTCTCTGCTCTGCTGAAGTCTCAGCTAAAAGCAGGCAGTCAGTCAGTCAGCTGGCGGCCATGGATCAGCGACACAGGACAGCGAGCACCGTCGTCCAATGGCCCGCCCATGTGCATTCCGATCCATTCCAGCTCCCCCTTCTCCCAAACGAGGAGCGTCGGGCGCGGGCCTCCTCGTCGCCGCCCTCCTCTCCGGCCGTGCTCATCACCATTGCTAGCTGTACCACACAAGAGAACAGGGCCGTGCCGCAGAGTCCCAACCAACCGCATTTACTCCGATCCGCTCTGGTAGAGAGCTGCTGCACTGCCGCCGCCTGTTTTTTCCTAGCCATCTCGCTCGCTAGCGCTAGGCTTGCTCTCTGCTCTGCTCTCCTATATAAACACCCTGCACGGCTGCACCTTCCAGCAGACCCAGTCTCGCAGAGCACCTGCTGCACCACCTTATTAGCTTTGGTCTTGGATCTCGATCAGAGAGTGTGGTGCGAGCGATGGGGAAGCGCGACTGGGCGGCCGCGCTCGCGGCGCTGGCCGTGGTGGTCGCGCTCGGAGTGCCCGCCGGCCGCGTCGCCGAGGCGCGCACCTTGGAGAAGGACGGCCTGCTGGGCGGCGACGGTGGAGGCTTCGGTGCCGGAGGCGGAGGAGGCTTCGGTGCGGGCCTTGGCCACGGCGGTGGCCTCGGGGGCGGATTCGGGGGAGGTAAAGGCGGCGGCCTTGGTCTCGGAGGAGGAGCAGGAGGCGGTTTCGGTGGAGGTGGAGGTCTTGGCGGAGGGATCGGCCATGGCGGCGGCCTTGGAGGTGGCTTCGGTGGCGGGAAAGGTGGCGGGTTAGGTGGAGGAGGTGGCCTTGGGGGAGGCGGCGGCGCTGGTGGGGGCTTTGGTGGCGGAGCTGGACATGGTGGCGGCCTTGGGGGTGGCATTGGAGGTGGGAAAGGTGGCGGTCTTGGAGGTGGCTTTGGAGGTGGGAAAGGTGGCGGTCTTGGCGGTGGCATTGGAGGCGGGAAAGGTGGCGGTCTTGGCGGTGGCATTGGAGGTGGGAAAGGTGGTGGTCTTGGCGGAGGTGGTGGCCTCGGTGGTGGAGCTGGTGGAGGCGGTGGCCTTGGTGGTGGTGCAGGCGGAGGTGGCGGTCTTGGAGGCGGTGCAGGCGGTGGCCTTGGAGGTGGTGCAGGCGGGGGCGGCGGCCTTGGAGGTGGTGCCGGCGGTGGCCTTGGAGGTGGTGCAGGTGGAGGAGGTGGACTAGGCGGCGGGCTTGGCGGGGGCGCAGGAGCAGGTGCCGGCGGGGGTGGCCGGTGGGGTGGTGCCGGTGGCGGCGGTGGTCTTGGCGGCGGCGCGGGGGGGGTGCTGGCGGTGGTCTTGGTGGCGGCGCGGGAGGTGGTGCTGGAGCCGGCGGCGGTTTCGGAGGCGGCAAAGGCGGAGGCTTCGGTGGTGGAGTTGGCGGTGGCAGCGGTGGTGCCGGTGGCGGGTTCGGAGGAGGCAAAGGCGGCGGTTTCGGTGGCGGCAAGGGAGGCGGTTTCGGCGGAGGTGCAGGCTCCGGTGGTGGCTTCGGAGGAGGGAAGGGCGGTGGCTTCGGCGGCGGATCGGGTGGAGGCTTGGGCGGCGGCGGCGGCGCGGGGTGGTGGTTTCGGCGGAGGAGCTGGTGCCGGCGGCGGGGGCGGCTTCGGGGGAGGCGCTGGAGGCGGCGGCGGCATCGGTGGCGGACTTTGAGAGCTAGTCGTCACGTATACGGCGCAGGAGCGTCCAAAACTCAACTCGGACCTGCAGTGCATGGGTTGTGTGGTTTTGGTATGGACAGGACACCGAGGACAGGGCCAGAGTTACGTTACACTATATATATACTACATTTCTACTACTACTAGCTGAGTTAACTATTTACTATTCGTAAGGCTACTGAAAGTGAATAATTGGTGTTGAGATGGTGAGTTTGGGATGTGCTATGTAATTGTAAGCCTGCTCTACTGTAAACGTCTTTTATTTTGAAATCCAAGGAAGTATGTAACTTGCTCGACTATCCCCCAATGCAAAGGATCGGATGGATGTACTTATAAAACTTGTATGTGTTTAACTGAAAATTTTAAAAATAGGTCTGTGTTTCCTTTGCTAACTTTGGTAAAAATATTATTATACCATATATATTTGTTCATACGTGTGTGATTGTGTGCTTTTAGTAGCCTTTGCATTATATAGGGCTCCATACGCAGTTTTTTTTTTTTTTTTTTTTTTTTTGAGAACCGGCTCTATATGACAGTTGTTGCGAATTTGTTTGATCTGGCCAATTTGGGGAGTGCAAACTGTTGGGACTGCGATGGGCCGATCATCTAGTCTGTAATGTAACTCCTTTAAGTTGGGCCTGCTCGCGAGCCCAGATTTTTGTTGGTCTTGCCTCGATACGTGAGAGAGGCCCAATATCTCTGCGTGGCCCAACCCTTCTACCGAAACATAAAGGCCACCGGCCCAGCCAAAGCATGCTGCGCTGTGTGTGTGGCAACAAAACTGTCAAACCTTTGTGCCTGCTAAAAAGTGGCAACAACTTAGAACAATACAACACGATGTATTATCAAAAAAAAAAAAAAAATACAACACGATGTTCAGATGCTTTGCTAGTTGTGTAGATTATTGTGTAAATAAGTTTTTTATAAATTTTTTATGCAAGCCAATTTGGCTCTTTTTTGCGAGTAACGTGGGCAAAACATTAAACAACCAAACATGCCCTAAGCAAGGTTGATGATGCCTTAACACCAACCTTCAACTAAACTAACCTGTAGGAAGCACATGATCCTGCAGCAGTGGCAACTCGCAAAGCAGCATCAAAGAGCCGGGCTTATACTAATAACGAAAACGAACCATCCATATGTCGTTAGTTAACTGTCGGCAGGAATGAATGGTACAGTAGGCCCCATGAGATCTCACACAGAGTTCCGTGCACGCACGCACACTACGTCCTTTTTTTTCAAAGTGATGATGAGCTTTTGTTTTCAGGTGAAACTTCAGCTTCATACATGACTGTCGGCGTTCTGCTTTCCCATCCACCTCAGCACAGCACCTGGATTTTGACATGCCTGAAGGGATCCCTGTCCCCTGGGCCATTTGTTTTGCCCCATAATCCATCCTAAAATTCCTGAGGTACCTTATAAGAAGGTATTTGATTGACAGACTAAAACAAAAGAGATACCTTAGCTTCGATTGTTTTGAGCACCAGTTGGAAGTTTCATCATGTCGAAAATTGACTCGGTGTCCTTTTCCTTTCCTTGGAAAAATCCTGTCCTTCCGTTGCTTCCAATTACCCAGATGACAATCATGAGAGCTTTTTCAGGTCTTGGAAGTTTTGAATGTTGCCTACTTCTTTCCAAATATCCAGATGAATGTTTGGCATCGCCTCCAGATGCTGGTGGTGGTTCGCTTCTTGCCAAAGTAGTGAACAACATTGTTGTCGTCATAATGTTCTGTTATGAGGGACAGGTCGTATCTGGTTTGAGCCGCATGCACCAAACAGCCTCTAAAAACTGTGCAGTATCAACTAATCTCCTTGCACAGTTTAGTTGGTTCTGCCAACATTGCCATCTGTTATTTGCCTGATTAGGTTAGTTAGTTGTGCAAAGTTTAGTTTTTTTTTTTTGCTGACTTGTTACAGATGCTACATATTTCCTCTCTCTCTCTCTCTCTCTCTCTCTCTCTCTCTCTCTCTCTCTCTCTCTCTCTTGAGTATACTCCTATATCCATACTTGTACACTGGGAGCAGCACACAGTGCTCTTCTTTGGCGAGGAAAAGGAAATTAAATGACAGATACTATCACAAATATACCATCAGCAAATTCATCAGCAGCTAGCCATCCAGCTGCTGCAAACATGGCAGAGAGCAGTTACTGTTTGATTACTTTGAGCCACTAGTTTGCCACACATTCATGTCTGCTCAGTGCTCACTGCTTACTGGACAGGTATGCTAGCTATGCTTATGGTGCCAGTGTTTCAATTGAAAGCCAGCCAGCCCTGGGTGCACATGCATGAGACATTCTGCAGTCTCAGATATGTAGTTAATCGACCATTGCATTGTTAGCTAGTAGGCGTCAATGAAAATATTGACAAAAGGAAATATTATGTGGTAGTACTCTATAGAATATATATGTTCAATTCAGACAAATGCATACTAGTACATGCTGATGCAGATTCGGAGCCACGGCCTCTCGTTTTTACAGCACAGCAGCTGCTACTGCATGCTTTTGTTCCAGCAGCAGATCCATGCGTTATATTGGGCGGCCAGGAATGGCCATGTGACTGAACAAGAATTCAAGCTCTTGTCGTCGCTAGCTAGCTGTCAGATCAAACATGTCTCTCTCTGATCTGCTCGTGATGACTCCTGGGCGGCAGCTGGGACACGGCGCGTCGTGAGGCTTGTCTCCTTCTCACTCCACCGTTGTTCGCGTCCGTCTCCGTCCGGGATGATGCTGATGGATGGATCGGATCTCATCTCGTCTCACTCGCATCGCATCGCATCGCATGCATGGACAGCCAAACTGTAGTAACCTGAGTACCTGACTGAAACTGTGCTCCACAATAGCAACAAATGGCAGCAGAAACAAACAGCAGTAGGCAGGACAATTAAATTACGCAGATGCTCAATCCTGAACAGCCAGAGGAGGCATGCTGCAACTGCATGCAACCAGTCTGAAGCGTTCGTTAATGGCCGTACAGCAGGGTTCACGTACAGTACCTGGCGTGCGTGGCACCGCTGGCATCCACAATGACAATGGCGGCAGTACTCAACGGCTGCCGTGGCCTATTGCCGCCCGCAACTGAACGACGACGACGACCTGAAGCTGCAGCTGCAGCTGGTACCAGCTGAAGGCCAGGCACCACACCAGGTGACCGGCAGGAACAGGGAGCAGGGCGTAGTGGCGGGTGGAGCCAGCTGCCAGCGTGCGTGTGTACTGTATCCGCTGAATCTGATCTGAATGAACCGTGCATTGCATGCCTCCCGTTACTGTAGACTGGGCTGTACTGTAGCTTTGTTGCCTGCACGTAGTATTAGCACAAGTACCAGGCAGCGTGTAGTAGTAGTATAGTCGTGTCGTCTATGAGTATGATTGGATTGGATTGGATTGGAACGACCAGACCGGGGGCCTGCCTCATCGATCTATACCATGCTTAAAATAGCCTTTCCTGCTGCTACTACTACCAGTTATTCAAAGACACTGTAGAATTCATACGGATGCATGGAGGATGGACCGGCAAGCAGTGCATATTGTCATGTCACACACTCACACTGTACTACGTGCTGCCTCTTGTATTCTGTTGTGTTCATCCAGCTTCCTTCTCATCTGTTGGGTTGGGTTGGGTTGGGTCGGTCATGCTTCCTTCTTTCTCTTCTCATCTGGTGATATATATAGATGCATTCGTTATTCCTGAATAAATGTTTTCTTTTTTTCGTTTCATATTCAGATGCACTGGCCGCACTGCAGATGTGTGTGAGCGAGCGAGGTCCCCTAGTTGAGTGACATGCAGTAACTACTACTCTAGTGGTGTTCAAGGAGGCGACGACATGACATGGCGATGGCGATGGCGATGGCGATGGGGATGGCGTGCCGCCGCTGTGCTCCTGCTTAAGCTCAGTTTACAAGATGAGCGAACAGAATGATTATGATTATAGATAGATTTAAAGAGGAGTACATAATTTAATAGTATTGAGAATTGAAATTGCATGTATTTTGTGGACAGGACAGAGGGAATATATATAAGGCCGTGTTCGCTGGTCTGGAGAGAAGTCTGGTTTCAGACTGGGAACCAGACCAGCCGGCTGGAGCTGGTTCTGGAATTGACTTGCAACCAGACCAGCGACCAGACCAGCGAACACGCCCCATTCTTGGTAGGTACCGTAAACGGTAAGCAGTCACTCATCAGTCCAAGTCCCAAGCAAGGAACTAAGTACGTATTCATTAGGCTTTCAGTTTCAACGACTTACTGTAGACAACATGACAGGAAAAAGTAGTAGGAGCTGCCGGTTGCGTACGTGTACATAATATAATGACCTTGTATATTTCCTCTTGTTTACTGTTTGTTAATTACTACCTGTGCATGATATGGCTTTTACCCATCCTATAAATATACTGTACACGCAGGATGATGATGAAATGAAATTGTACAAGACCGGTCACCGGATGATGGTATGATATGTATCTGGATGAATATAAGAAGAAGTCGGCTAGGCGAGTGATCCTGAGCCGCCCGCGTGCGGGTATGCAGTATAGCCTGAAACCCAACAAGAACTTGTTGCAGTGGTGGTGCTGTACATGAGAGTTATTAGCCAGGTACAACAAATAAAACAACACATCATGTGCCGAGGACTGAGCTGATGCTATAGTAGTTGCGAGCAAAGCAAAGCAACAAAGCAGGAGCATGCATCGCTGATCGCTGCCAGTGGCCAGCCCTCTCTGCCTCTGGGCCTGCCTGCCTGCACTGCATGTTACGCTCATGCTGGCACTCAAATACTAGTAGCAGCTACTGTCATTTGTGATTTGTGAGTGCTAATGATGGGTGGCGGCCAATTTTTTATTTTTTATTTGGCAGAAATTAAGATGGCAAGTCTATAATGTTCCAGTTTTCTCCCTCCAGCATGTTACTGAGAAAGTTATTTTGAGGTTATCTTAAATAAATTATTTAAACTTTAACTACAAATAAATTCTTTTTATTTAAGTTTGAGAATATGAAAATAATTTAGTAGATTCATCTTGAAATTTACTTTTATAAAAAACGTACATTAACTATATTTTATAAATTTTATATAAAAAATAGCAGTTAAATTAAGTTGTTTTTTAAGATCATGTCGATGTCCAAAAAGTCTTTAAGAACATGGACGAAGTAATAAAGAAACACGTTAACAGAATGTCCTACCCGTCCTTTGACTAATAAGCTTCTAATTGTCCAAACTGTTTTACATTTCACAAAATTTATCTAAAAATATTAATATTTATGACACTAAATAAATATACATAAATTTATAATAAATTATATTTAAATCTAAGAACATACTTCCTCCATCTAAATAAATCAGATTATAGAATCCGTGCAAGTCAAAACATCGTCTTAAATTTAACTAATTTTATTAAAAAGATTAATAACATTTAGATATAAAATGAGCATATTATGAAAATATATTCTATTGTATATGTAATGGTATTAACCAACTTGATGGATTTCTCTAGAAATCAGATCAAATTTTAGAACTTTTTTTTAGAAAAATCTATTTATTCAGGGCCTGCGTCTCCCGTCTCCTTTATATGTGCCCGATTTCCCTCCGGGGCGTTTCTCCCACGTCCACAGCCAACCAAAGCACATAGGAGCGACTCCAGCACATGCCGCCGCCCGCCATGCCCTCCTCCTCCTCCTCCGCTGACGACGAGGGCACCCGCGGCAAGCGCAAGAGGGGATCGTCGTCGGGCGCATGCGCATCCGACGGCGAGCACCAACAGGGACCGTCATCCAAGTGGCAGACGCCGCGAGCGCAGCAGGCCTACTCCTCCAAGCTCCTCCAGGCGCTGCGCCTCGTGCGCGGTGGCGGCGGCGGCACCGGCACCGGCAACAGCACCATCACCGGCACCGGCACATCCACCTGCTCCGCCTCGGCCTCCGCCCCGGCGGTGCGCGACGCGGCCTACCGCGAGCTGGCCGTGGCGGCGCAGGGCCGCTCGCGCTGGAGCCGCGCTATCCTGGCACGCAGCCGGCGGTGTCGAGCGCTCCTCCGCGCGCGCCGACCGCCGCCGCCGAGGCCCCGCCGGCGGCGGAAGCAGCCGCAGGACGGCGAGGAGCGGCCGCCGGGCGGGCTGGCTGGCAGGGCCAAGGTGCTGGGGCGGCTGGTGCCCGGGTGCCGGAGCCTGTCGCTGCCCGCGCTCCTGGCCGAGGTGTCCGACTACATCGCGGCGCTGGAGATGCAGGTGCGCGCCATGGGCCAGCTCACGCAGGACCTCGCGTCGTCGTCGTCGTCATCCGCGCCGACATCGATTGCTCCGCCCTAGCTAGCCTCATTTCTCAGCTAGCTCTCTTCGGGGACGCCAACATTTGTTTTGTCCCTTGCTTTGCTTAAATTGTAAGCTGAATGTGCGTGTGATGTTTGAATGCAAAAGAAAGCAAACGAATGGCTGCATTATATTATATATTAATATAATATTTAATATAATGACTCTCTTGCATTGCTCGTTAATGGATCAAGCGAAAGAGGACTGCATGTGTTGCTTTTCTTTTCTTTTTTGTCTGCAAATTGTTGAAACAAGGAACAAGATACTACTAGTACACAGACTTAAACTTGGTTTTTCAAAACAGAAAACAAAAGAAAACAAGGGGAAGAAGGAGAGGCGCCATGCCCATGCGCATGTGCGGGAGGATTGGATAGCACGTGACTTACTAGTCTCTGATAACCGCGTAATGACCTGACCTGGCAGTCTGGCACGTGGGGTGGGGGCCCTGCAGCAGCCTCACTGACCTCGCCAGTCAGCCAGGTGCCTCTCGAGTCTCGTCTGCAGTGACAAACAACAGTCAGAGCTCAGTCGCGCCACACTATAATTTAAACAACATTTTGTTTGTTTATTTATTTATCACTGTGTAATTGTAACTAATTACGTGACACAGCTGAATCCTTCAAAAATCCGTTTATGCCTTTTGTATTGTACTATCACATCATCACATCATAATAATAATAAAAATAATAATGAGCGAGTAATCGTCAGCCGATTTTTGTAGTCCTAGCGAAAGAAAATAAGTTTGTTAAAAGAACACAAGAGGGAGCAGCACAGTGAACAACATGATTGGCAGGAATCATCAATCATCAGTTATGGCTACTGCATTAGCCTTTTCTTTTGGCGATATAGCCAATTTGGCCCCTTAATTATTGTGCAAGGCTTAATTTGGCCTCCGAACTATCAAAACATCCGCTTTAGCCCTTGATCTTTTGATTTCAAAATCTCGTCCCATTCACTAACAGCTCACCACGGAATGCAAAAAGTAACTCTTTGCCTTTTATCTTATCGATTAGGTTCGGTGGCAAACCCCGAGGCGCCGCATGAACGGAGCGTATAATAAAAAGAAATTAAGAGACTCATGTTCATCTATTCCAATAAAATGGGCAAATGGATGACATTGTCGAAAATGATAAGATTTTTTTTTCCCCAATTTGAGCCTTTGGTGAAATTGAAAAAAAGGACCAGACCCGTAAGAAAATAACCTAGATTATTTAACCGTTATATAAATAAAAGACTCTAAATACTGTATTTGTTTTTTTTTCCTAAATTGAAAGGTAGAGATCCTACCATTATGTTCAAAACACACACACACACACACACACAAGACCTTTTCCCCAAACATGAACAGGAAGAACTAGTGGTGGGCTGGGCTATCTTGTAGGATTCATGCCGCTCTCCTCCGCCGGCCCCGATGCTCTACATGTCGCCCCAAAAGGAAAGGCATATTTTGCTCAAAAAAGAAAAATAAAAGAGGAAAGGCACATGATGGCATCAATTCATGATGATGCTGGACATCAATTCAGTATTTTTAACCATTATGCTACGCACAATGCATAATTTAAGCAATGCAACTCTGGAGTCACATGTATCTACCGACCAAAAAAAAAACGATCATAAATAAAATTATCAAAATTGCAATGATACAGTTTTACAAACAGTGGTGGTTCAGTGCTAGCAACAGATTTTGCCATTTCGGCAATAGAAGAAACTCAACACAACATCAACATGTTCCCAACTACAGAAACACTAGGTCTGACTCCTGATGTTCCAGGACGATCGTGGCCAGCGCTCGTCGGTACGCAGCTGATCTTGCGTTCCTAACAAGGACGCAGATCTCCTGGCTCTGCAAGTTTTCATGTGCCCATTGCTGTCGCCTCAATACTGCCAGAAGCTTTGCCTCGCAGAATGCAACAGCAACAGCATCTTGCCCGTTACTGCGATAAATGAAACAAAGTGTACTCCCAAGTTACAACTAGATGACAGTATGGTACTGTTACTGCGATAAATGAGTCAAAGTGTACTCCCAAGTTCCAAGTTACAACTAGATGACAGTATGGTACCGCTCGACGTCTATAGATGGGAAGGGAGATGGAATAGCTAGTAGTACCTTCCGTGGATGAAACCACTGGTGACAAAGCCTATAGGCCACCTGAACACCTCCCATGTGGCGTCATCTTTAGGCAACTGAAGGCTGGTGGTGCTAGGATCAAACCAGGAGAAATAGGAACTAACATGGGACTGAGGAAGCTGGAGTTCCCATTTTTCTACGCATTCTTCCTCTTCTTCCTTTGATCTGTTCCATGCATGAAATGAGATTATTAGTTTCATCAAATATTTTTTTGGAAAGGATGCTGCAGGAACGAGATGTATTTAACAAATGTTCAAAGCATGAAAAGATTGAAGAACAAATTGTCAAAATTAAGTTTCCTCAAGATTGCTAAGAACACGTCAAAACAGGAATAAAGTAAATATTATTTCTGTAATATATATGAACTAAAATTGCAACTTACATCTTATCTTACATTCAAAAAAAGGTACTAGCATGCTATCTTCATATCAACCAAGAAAAAAAGAAGAGCATTCATCAGACAATATATTGTATTAAAAGGAGAGTAGGATATTGACCTGATTTTCCAAGCTGAAAGATCTGAAGGAAATGGGGCACAAACAACAGCACCCTCTTCGAAAGAACCTTCCTTGAAAGCTCGGATCAGAACCCTTGTAAGGCATAATTCACTCACGGATCGTGTCATTTTGACAGTGCCATTAGAAGCTAAGTTGGGTTGATCAGAATCCACTTTCATGTCAGATGATGAACTCAGATATTTCATATCAAATTCTTCCACATATTGTCTCAACATTTGGGTGGTTCTTGGTACATAAAGTTGCAAGGATGCGACACTTGCTTGCGATGATTCTGTATCTCCAGATTTGGGATGTACAGACGAGTTTTTGGGTAATACCATATTAGTCAGCACTAAGTCGTCTACTTCAGGAACACCAAATATGCCGCCATCTTTATGAAAACAAGTCATGATACAGTGCCAGAGAGGAGGCACAGGAACTCTTGGAGGTCTCTTGGCAACAGGGCAGCGCTCAACTACTTTATCAAAACCAGCAGCTTCTTTGGACAAAAATGATGCATACGCTTCACTGTCTGGACAATCATAAGGAAAGCATGGCATTCTGAACTGCATAATGGATATATCAGTGCATTAGTAGTATTTAAGATCATATAAAAATGATGCTACTAAACCTACTGTGCGCTCCTCTTAATGAACAAATTTGACATTTACTGCCTCTGTCAACAAAAGATACCATCTCATCACTAGTTTATTCGCATTGTATTTCATAAATGATAACTTTGTTGCTAAGTTGAACAATGACAATAACAGTTTGATAAATTCAAGGCTTCATCAATAGTTGACCATTCAAGAAGAAACCAGCGATGATTGGAAGGAAGCTAGTGTCTGATAATTAGCTTCTCTTTGTATTACACATGTAAATACCTTTGTTGCAACCCACCGTCTCTCTCTTGAGCCAATTGCACAGGCACCATGAGATACTAGAAAGAGCCAGAAAGGTTTCACCCAACTCAAAGGTAGAATGATAGACCACCTGTATGTTCATTCAATGTGGACAATAAGACAGTCTCATTAACAGGATTACATGATGACAATATAATATATTCAAATCAAAACTTCATCATTTGAAAGATTACTGCACCAAAAACTAGGGAACCACGATAGCACATTATACAGGAAATCAAGATATAGGCTAGAGTTCAAAAATAAAAACTCATGATAATTGATCCAAAATATATTTCTTTCTAAGAAGCAAAACCAAAAAAAGAGAAACAAACATGAGATAGACTCAGGTGTCATGACAGGAGGGACAAACTCATAAGTAGGAAGCAACATGAGGCAACCATGCAAATGCCCCTTTTCTTTATAATAATTGATGGGGGCAATATAAAGGCTAGCATAGAAGTCAACAACTGCTTCATATGCTCTTGCAAGCAGGACATCTAATGTAGTAATGTGACATCTTCAAGGACAAAAGATAGGCCTTACCCTAGAGCAGGCATTCCCTCTCTGGCATGTTTCAAAAGAATAACCGGGCAGGATCGAATGAAGTTATCCTCCTCTTGGGTTGTTTGCCCTTGATCATTTCCTGAATCCAAGCAGAAAAACTTTATACGTTCATGGTGCTTCTCCTTGCAAAGAACCTCATCTGACACAGGAGGATTTATGCTTTGCTCGGAGTCCCACAGTTCTCTACAGTCAGAAAGGAATATATCATGCTTCCCAGGGTGCATCCACATCGATTGCAATATATTTGCAACCTCTGATGGTGCCTCATTAGTATTTGGGGCTACGTCTTCCTCCAAAACTTTGCTCTGCTTTTCAAGGGAGACTAATTTAGAAGAATCTATTCCCTTGACTGAAACTTCCCTGGGGTCATGAACTACCATGGATAGTATAGAACCAGGCTGAAGAACCTCAGCATTATCAATGACGGATGCTTTTGAAAGATGAGGGGCAGTAGAAGAATCCAGGAGAGTATCAGTTGAGATATCACTTGTATCTGATACTATGTTCATCTTACTTGAACTGCATAGACATAAATTAGCATGCCTTGGCACCTTTATTCTCTCAATGTTAACAGTAACTTAGTTCCCAAAGAGAAGGGACTTACTTTGTTGGATGCAAAATCTTCTTAAGGGATTGCATAGCCTTGCATCCATTGACTTCCAATCTTGCAATTTTTCCCTCTAATGAGCAACATTTTATCACACCACCAGAATCTTGAATCTGCAGTGCAGGGTGGGATATTATATGATGAGATGAAAGCAGGAATAGTATTACGAGGAAACTTGCTTCTTGTAACTGTTACACAGCAGTAAGGATTAGCACTTACTTCCTACATTCAGATCATAAAAGTAGCAAAGTCTAAAGTGCTTAGGTACTAAGAAGGTGGGTGTTTCTCATTAGGATATACATACCAGTAAATGATACCTTCAACCATTGAAAAGAACAAAATGACTAGCATTTTCTGGTCAACAGCTCAAAACACAGCACTCAACTTATCTGTTTGTTTAGAGAAGCTACCAACAGCAAAAAAAAAAAAAAAAAAAAAAAAAGGTTTTCTTTTTGTCGTTCCTCCTATTAAACCCAAATCATGGTGCATCTTGTACTTTCTGGGAATAGTTTGCATTTTAATCTGAATAGGAAGAACAAATAGAATTTTACTTATTTGTGGTGGTCAAAAATCAAAAAGAAGTGAAAAAAAATGTATTCTACATAACTTAAATCTCCCTAGAATAATCACACACTCACTAGAAATATAAGTTCTCTATAAATTAGTGAAACTACCAATTCAAGGAACGAAGTACTTAAAAAACTATTTTCAAAATATAGCACACTGAGATGTTCGTCCTTTACCCTCCAAACAAACCTGAAAACTGCAACTTAAAGCCTTACATAAGAAATTGAGGAAGCACCTGTCTCTCACATGCAAATCTTATTGCACTAATCCCTTCATCGAGTGCAGCAGGATGAATCCATATCCACAACTGGCGTCGTGAGGAATTGCCACTTTCATCGTGAATGCAATGAGAAGTGCACGGATCTCCTTCAATCTCAGATTTGTCATCTGCTCTTGAGAATGGACGCCACATATACATTACTGGTCCAACAATTTGAGAATGCAGACTCCTAACATCCCAAAGCTGGAAAGAACAATTAAGTCACAGTTGTCACTTTAAACATTTGTACCCCATACTGTCTGTGGTGAACATGTAAATACCATAGCATTCTCATAGCAAACACCTCGCATAACTTGATCTTGTAGATGCTTCAAATCAGGTGCCTTTTCTGCAGGAGACGGGCGCAGAACTATTCTGAGAATGGACAACAGGGCGTCCTGGAGTGAACCGCACACACAGTAAGATTGTTGAACCATCCGAACATGAAAAGCCACTCATAACAGCTAGCAGAGGATGGGGAAATATTACAAGCAAGCAAGGGAAATAGAACGGGGCGTCTACCTCTGGACCATCTAGCTCAACTGGAATGAAGTAGCTAGCATCATGGATAGTCGTGCCATTTTTCAGACGCTTGAGAACATTCCTTGAGCCCTTCCCCCTGGAATGTATAACCATGTTAGGACAACAAAGTTTCAATTGCACCACGAGCATCTGCATATCACAGCATACAAATCTGGGAATGGAGTAAAGAATTTCCTCCTCTCCTATTAACATATGCAACAGACGGTTAAAGGTACCAGATTGACCATCCCACAACATACATGCGTTTAAGATTGGTCTAGCTTCCTCTATGACGACTGCCCATTTGTATATATACTATGTATTAAGTAAAGATTGAACCCAACATTACTACTCTATGAAACAACAAAATGGACACACAACCTCTTCGTTGTCAATAGTAAAGATAGGCAGGACCTTTTGCAATTAGACAGATACAATTTCAGAAAGAATTACTCTTTCGTGGTGCAGTAGGATTTAAAAAAAAAAAAACTGCACGAGCTGTACTGCTGCCAATTTTACTACTTAAATAAGGAGCAAAATTGGCATACCACCATTGGCAGCAGTATTTTTTTAGAAACAATTGGCGGTGTATGTATTAAGTATTAAATAAGGAGCAAACAACTTAAAAATACTGTTTTAACTGAAACGGAAAAACACACACCGCCATAGCTCACCTCCCCTGGGCGCCGACCGGCAAGATGAATCCCCACCGCCTCTCCATGGAGAACCTTTTCGCATACCACAGGTGCGTGCGCAACCGCCGCGCGCCGTCGCCGGCGACAGAGAACCCCTCCGCGGGGTTGCCGGCGAGCTCCCGCCGCCGCCTCACCCTCCTGGACTGTTTCAGCGCCGGGAGACGCTCGTCGTCCACGGGGGGCACTTCTCCCGAACCCCGGCGGCGGCGCTTGTTGGGGAGGTGCCCTGTGGTGCGGCGGCGCGCGGAACGCGGCTGCTGCCGGCCACCAGCATCGTCAAGTCGGGACGACACGGCTGCGTAGAGGGAGCGGAGCTCGCCGGCGCGGGCGGCCGCGAAGCGCCGCACCTCGAGTTGCCGCGGCGGCGGCGGCACACCAGCCATCGATGGGAGGGTTTTGCGAGGGCTTCTGCGATTTGCTGGCAACTCGAGAGAAAACTCAAGAGAAAACTGACTTTTGGAGGTGGGATGAGGGAGATGGTTCTGATGGAGGCCCGGCCGGCCCAATGGATTCGCCTTCCTGCAATCCAGCTGGCAACCTCCGGCCCAGAGCACATTCCAAGTATCCAACTGATGGACTAGTCTTATGACGAAGACTTTTTCTTTATATCCTGGTCAAAATTGACTTATTAGGATGCGTGATGAAGACTCTTATCCAATACCTCTGTCCTAAAATATCTATAGCTTTCGCTTCCTAAGAAATAACTATTGGTAGTTTTTATAAATAATAAATATCATCAATTAGTATCATCGGAAAGATCTTTGGATCTAGTTTTTTTTAACAAATTTATTTGGAGTAAACATTACACATATTTTCTATAATTTGAATCAAACTTGTGACACAAAAACCAGAAACGACACCTATTTTGGGATGGAGGGAGTAGATATTATTTTTGTTGATAATTAATGTATCCAAGTGATAGTCTTATTATGTTTTGTGGTATTTCATACAACTTATTCCGTCCATTCTAAATTATAAGGTGTTTTAACTTTTATAAATGCATCTAAACATACCGTATATCTAAGTACATAGCAAAATTTATGAATCTAAAAAAATCAAAATGACCTATATATAATTTGAACCAGTGGGACTATTTTGTTAGTGCGTTTTGTGAAGGTTAAAACAGAGGCCTTGAAAAAAAAAAAAAAACTCCAGCTAATGATAGTATAAGATTTGCATGGACAGCCTCATGCATGCAATATATATGTGGATTAATTCTCGTAAAAAAACCGCCCGAACAATCAAAGCATTGCGTGCACTAGGTACATGTTGAGATTATATATTTTTCTTCAAAATATAAGTTGGAGCAATAATTAGGAAATAAAATGGTACGGTGCATATCAAACGCCCGGGCAGCTCGTGTTACCAAGCATGGATATAATCGCCTAGCGGGTGTGCAATGATGATGGCCATGAGCTATATAGGATGGATCTCTCAAATCCGGGCATGGTGCTCCCTGATGAGCAGTTTTTTTATGAACTACTGTATTATTAATTATTAATCTATGTATCCTATTTCCTCGTCGTCCTCGTAGCCCTCGAGATGGAGTGTCTTCCCATGGTTGAGCAAGAGTCTGGAAACTGCATAAACTATTCTGTTCTCACCTCATATAAAATTGACAATGTCTCCCCTAGGGCCCTAGGTTTAGTTAGTTCGTGCAGATTATTATTCAGATCACCTTAGCTGAACACCGCCCAAGAACCACTTACTTTCATCAGCAACAGCAAGACACCTGAATCTGTGGTAGAATCTTCTTTAATTCCGTCCTCTCGCTCATAAAAAAGGGAAAAGAAATCTGTTGTGAAATAACAAAATATGGGTACACTGCCAGATCGAGGTGTGGACACCTTTGTACTCCATCAAACTTATTAGTAAACCACCCCCTCTCACTCCGTGTTTGGAATGTTGTATTATTTTGCTCTAAAAGAAGTAAAATGCATCACTCTCCACTACCTGTCATGTGGGCCTCACGTGTCGGTGACATATCTTTATGCAATCAGTGTGCCACGCAAGTGGATCGATCAACTCACATTATGGTAATTTAGACATCAAAGTGACACGATTAATAAATCTAAGACATGTCATTTATATGTGCATTTTGAAAGTTTAGGTATTTGAATGACATCCTCAAGCTAAGTTAGAGGTCAGTTTAATTTCTTTTTTTCTCATATAAAAGGGCCGGACGGAAGTTATCCTACCAAGGCAAACAAAAGGGATATGTCGAAATAAAGCATGTAAGAGTGGATGCATTGGCACTTGTTGAATTCTTGACTGGCCAATCGTCATCGTCCCTCAATATTGCAGCATATACTCTCTCTAATCTCACAACGCGGCCATATTTCTATCCCAAGTTGTGACCTGTTCTTTTGTTTCAAAAATAGGTTGTCAGTATTTGCTAAATGGCTCCGCTCTTCATAGTCTTTGCTCTTTGTGGAAGTCAATCGCAATGAGATCAGGCAACGTCCCATGAGTGCATCCACTCTCACGTACACAAGATACCATACAAAAGCCAAATTCAAAGATGGATCTACTGCTGAAGAATAATGAACTTTTGGATGGTCCAGGTACTACCATACTACTCCACTGTATAGTATCGTGCAGTTTCAAATGTAAATGCCACTGTACGGATGAAGAGCGTAAAAAAACTGAGACTTTAGTACGAGTGATCTGCGTGGCGGGAGTTGTGATTGGCGGGGAGCGTATCTCTGCTAGCGAGTCTTTGCTTCGCCATTTCTTTACTCGCCTTTTGCTACTCTTTGGATTGAAAAGAGGAGAAAGAAAAGCAGCTAGAGGGGCATGTGCGTGCAACCATGCAACATTACACAAAGACGACTGCGGTGGATCCACTAGCGGCTAATACTCTGTCTTAAAAAGAAAGTCATCTGGATTTTGGTTATTAACACTACTACAAAACACACAATTATTGTCGGCTTATCAATGCCCATTGGTTTAAACTGACAACCAAACCGATAATGATGTTATCAGTATTGGTTTATAACACCGACTTTAAATCCACTAGCGGCTAATACTCTGTCTTAAAAAAGAAAGTCATCTGGATTAACACTACTATAAAACACACAATTATTGTCGGCTTATCATTGCCCGTTGGTTTAAACTGACAACCAAACCGATAATGATGTTATCAGTATTGGTTTATAACACGCATTGCTAGTAACGACATTTCACCTAGAGTTTTACTTAAATATAGTTGAATCGATGAACTAATTTTAGATTCCCTTCCTTATCATATCCTTCCTCTCTCTTTCCCTCACATTCTCCATTTTTCTCACACTCAAATAACTCCCTCTCTCCTTCCACGGCCTCGAAGCAGCATTGGGACATGGCAG
The DNA here is from genome assembly GCA_015844335.1 of Chrysopogon serrulatus. NCBI lineage: Eukaryota > Viridiplantae > Streptophyta > Magnoliopsida > Poales > Poaceae > Chrysopogon > Chrysopogon serrulatus. The sequence goes on along the minus strand of JADLZL010002305.1, from coordinate 146,037 downwards.
CGGCTGACACCGGTGTAGACGCACGGGCACCCTGACGCAGGCTTATTGCAACACGGTTAGCATAGACGAACCCAGGCGGCAGCCAATGTAGGCGAGTGTGACTTGGCCGCGTGTCGACACTGGATGAGGCCTAGTGGATGCGACCATGGCGAGTGCGGTGGCCGTGGGAGCGGCTAGGCAAGCTGTGGATGCGGCGGCCTCGTTGTCCGGCAATGGCAACGAATATCCAGCGTCCCCTGCAATTTTTCTTTTTTCTTTTTGTTTTGTGACATTGAGCACATAGTTTTAGTAGTTGTTTAGTTTTCTCCTAAAGTACAATTATTATATGTTTGCATAATTTTTCTAGTATGATTGATCATCTTTTCAACAAATCCTTGAAGTATACTATTTTTGGGACGGTCTGACATGGCTACCGGTAAGAGCAATCCAGCACTATGTGCATTTACATCTCACCAATTAGCTCACTCATATAGTAGTTGGCTCACATGTGATTCACTTTTTTCCTTTCATAAAGTTTTTTAGTGCTTATGCATCAGTTGGCTATAAATTTATAACACACTTATTTTCTCTATCATCTAGCTCAGTATAAAGTTTGATCTAACGTCTTGTCAAAAAAAAAAAAAGGTTTGATCTAACGTGGTTAAACTATGGCAGTGCTGGTAACTGATGTGGCTAAAATCCATGTTTGAAAACTACTAATGGCTATATTAACCGTACCGCATCGAAGGTCGATGCTGAAGGTGGAAAGCAAATGAAGCCGCAGCTAGGTAATGGCTATATATAACAGCACACGAGCGAGCATGCATGAGCATGGTAATGGTAACTATAGTGATGTTGCATCATTGTACTATCTATCTATCTCCTTTTTTTCTTTTGATTTGGGAGCGCATCATTGTACTATCTCAATAATAGAAAATGTAACTCTCGAGGGAGACTCCTACGCCACGCAGCTGAAAGAGACTCGAGCTTTCACAAAAGTTGGGGGCAAAAGAATGGTAGGCTTTATTCTTGGGCGCATGCATGGCTTTGGCATCACATGAGCAGCAGCCCAGCAAGCAGGAGTCCATGCATACATTATGCCTCTTGATAAGTTTGGATGGACCTGCTACATGCATGTCTTGTTCGGCATGCATGGTTCCAAAAAACAGAAATTACGACTGACCCCTAAACAAAATGCTCACAGTCAGCAACTCAATTAATCCAGGCAGAAATTACACTGGTAGCTGAGTGCTGCAGGCTACAGCATATATAAAAACAAGGGCAACTAGTTGTTGATGCTTCCCATTTGTTTAGGGCCGGGTGGACCGGATTTGGCTGTCCCCCTGATTAGTGAGTGCTTAAACAAGTGCACTCCATCAACTAGCTTAATTAGCAGCACTGCACTGCACACGAAGATGTGGTGGCAGCATACTAGCGGTTGCCTGCCCCTTTTCTGCCAAAAGTGTGGAGCATCTGCTTCGATGGAGTTCCCCAACCCAAAGGGAAAACGGCCTCAAATGCTGGACGGACAGGTGGCACTGCTGGCATATGCTGGCTAGCCGCTGCTGAAGCTCAAGCATCGTTGCTGCTGCTGCCGCCGTTTTTAACGTAGTACGGAGTCGTGGTATTGGCAGCCACGGCGAGAGCATGAGGTGCTCTCTTGTGCTCTGCAGCTAGGCCTACGGACGGACGGATTGCAATTGCACGACAACCGATGCAAGGAATGAAGGTTCAAGTCGCTGCTGCTGCTGCTGCTGCTACTGTGGCTGACTGACTGACTGACTGACTGAGCCTCAGCCTGCGCTGCTGTGCGACTGCAAGCTGTCTCTCGGCCACCGGGCCTCCGCCGGCGCACCCCGATGCCATGCCCGCCTGCAGCCTCGCATGCATCTCCTCTCTCTCGTCGACAGCACAGCACAGCTGCTGGATGACTGGCAGTGTCTGGCCTGGCTCCTAGTAACGTTGACAGTGTATCAATCATCATGCTGCTTTCATCTTATCCAACTGCATTTCTACTGTAGGCCGGAGTCGATTATTATTGTCTGAATGAATGAATCATGCATCTCGTGGGAAACACAAGCAGGGCAACAGTACTCGTCGATCTATGGCCTTGTTCGCTTGCAAATAACTTACAATCGGCCCATCAAATCGAAACATATTTGATTTTTCTCCCACAACTAGAAAAATATTCATCTCGTGATTTACAATTAAACTTTAGTTATTTTTTTACATTTAATGCTCCAACTTATCTAAAAACCAAAATTTGAGGAAACACTATATATAGTAGCAGCGGTAGATGGCATCATGCATGCCTTTTGTATGCTTTTGCATCAGCCCGAACCTAGGGCGCTACCCGAACCTGAATAATATAATCACTGTGTTCGTTCGTTTTATTAACCAGATTTATCAGTCGTTCGAATAGTATTTTTTTCACACTAAATCTATCTGCTTATCTTATCAGTCGGTTTATATGACCAGCCGAGAACACGAGACAGTAGTAACTCATCGATCCGTAGTACTCCTACAGTAGTAAATTGAGAGAGCTGCAGTAACATGAGCAGCTAGTATGTAGCATCAGCTATGCTGGTATGCATCAGCATGGTAGCGCCCGCCGATTAGTGAGTGGTGTACGACTAGCAGCAGCTGCTCATTGTCGTCATTGGTGGCACTGTAAAACTTGTACTAGGACTGCTTGCATCTCATGCTCATGCTCATGGGATTGCATTGGTTGGTTCCATTCAGACCGAGATCTCGATCGATTCACAACTACGGTAGAAAGTGTGGTCCAACCCCAACCCCAACCCAAAGGGCCGGACGGACGACAGGTCAATAATAGGAGCTACTGTACTCTATCTACTGCATGCTTCTCATCATGCATCTCAAGCTGCAACTGCAACTGCATATATATGCATGGCGATTGGCGTCTACTCCCCTGTCCCTTTTTATTTATCGCTTCGCTTCCCGAGACATAAATGCCGGTAATTTTAATAAATAATAAATATCATTGATTAGTATCATAATTAATATCATCGGAAAGATCTTTGGATCTAGTTTTTTAACAAAATTATTTGGAGATATAAATATTGTACGTATTTTCTATAAATCAAGTCAAACTTGTGGCATGCATCCCACGGCGATAAATAAAAAGGGACGGAGGGAGTACTAGTATACTATAGTGCAGCTGTAGCCTCCAGCAGTACTCGTACTACTACTGCTCAGCTCCAATAATCGCTACAGCTAGCGTGCCTCCAGGACAGACATACTACATACACCTGCTGCTTGCTTTCCAATGGGCCACCCAATGACCAATGCAAGCTCGCTCTTCTCTGAATTTGTCCTTGGATCGGAGGCTGCTTGGAGATGGATGGAGTTGGAGCCAGCCTTGAGTTTGCTTTGCTTTGCTTTGCTTGACAAAGACGGACTGTCATCAGGCACTTCCTTCCACTTTGCATTGTCTTGTGTTGTGTTGTGTTGTGTGGGCTCGCTCAGTCGTCACACAAACTGGACGACGGCTATCCATCCTCTCTTCCTCATGACTCCCAAAAAGAAGAAATAGATTCGGTGGGCGCTGTTGGTTCTTCTCGTACCATGTCCCACTCTGTCTCTCGCTTGCCTGCAAAATATCTGCACCACCAAATTTGCATTGTGTCCACCCATCACTCCATCAATCCCTACTCTAGTCAGCACTAAAGCATTAGTAGTTACTATTTAATTGTCTCTGACTGACTACTAACCGGTATGAAATTGCATTATACGTTTCCCTTTTCTTATATACTCTCTCCATCGAAGAAAAAAATACTAGGGGTTGCGTGTAGACAAAAGTAATTCACATTTGACTAAATTTTAGTGAATACTGTTCACATCTATGACTCTAAATTAATTTATTAGAAATAATATATTATATAATCAATCTAATGATATTTATTTGATATCATAAATATTAATATATTTTTATCTATAATTAGTTAAACTTAAGATAATAAAACATGATACCGTGTTAGAATTGCATTCATTCCTAGAAGGAGGGAGTAATAGGCATAACTAATAGGTAAACTATATATATGTTGTCACTAACTATCCGGTTATGATGATATCTGTATGGGCTATTATCCATACCCATAGTTTTTTCTTTTCATGACACTTTTAAGTCAAACTATTGTAGCCTTTATTGCAGCCCATAATTTATGCCGTCATGAATCTAAAATTTTGATTTTTTGAATTTAAATCCTATCGATTGCTACACATTTGTTTTATCTTATTGTTGGCACCAATGATTAGGACCTAAAAAATTAAAAACCATAAGATTTATATTTTCTCTTAGCGAGTCTTGTGAGAATCAATGTGCAGTCTTCATTGAGGACTCTAATTAGTAATTGTAAGTTTTTCTTCCTTTTTTAGTGGAGGAGCTTAATTGTATTGCTTAGCCTACACAACTGTGAATACTTGGTTTCTTCTTCGTCAGCTATATGTATACACATAAAATTTGTCTCCTTCATTTTCATGATGCGCGCCTGGGGATAACTTTGGTTGAAAGATGCAATGATTAACATCATTAGCAGATAAGCTTGGCCCCAAATTTTGCTTACAAGAGAGGATTAATCATCTTTCTTAGTGCATCTGTTTAGCCTCTCGCTCCTCATTGGGCCAGCCTCACAGCTAGTACGATGTGTGATTCTTCACTCTAAAGGTGATGCTGTTTCATACGACAGGAACCGATGAATTAATATATTCAGAAACCACAATATAGATCTATATATATAACTATCTACCGATATATGCTGCTGGCGAAAAGGATATATGTATGGATATTCCGCGACTAACGTGTAATGACACAGAGGGAACTCGATCAGTCATTATAATCACTTGTGTCCAGGGCCCTTTTCCTGATAATAATTGGAGACAGCACATTATTCAGTGCCATATTTCCGTTAGCATACGCATATAGTACTACGTACGTACAGATCTTTATTAGCCAGGTGTCTTATTTCAGTTATTTGCTAATGGAAACATAAGGAATGTTCATGTGTGTGGTAGTGGTGCAACAAATTCCCTGTCTGATAGATTTCACTGCTCCTTCGTAACCATACATTGTCATGAAAATGCTCCTCCTTTACGAAAATGGTCCTGTTTCTTTTTTTGCCTTTTTTTTTTCTTTGGGAATCCTCCGGACTGTCGTTTTTTTGTCACAATGATTCCATGCCCAGCATTTCACTAGGAATTGCACAAGTAACTGCAAAAGTAACAATATGCTGCTATACTATGCTATTCTATTCTATAATTGAAAGCCGTAAAAGAGAAGAAAAAGAGGCCGGGTGAGAAAAAGAAGATTCGGTAAACGAGTGAATTTATTTTTTTTTTTTGGGGAAAAAGGTAAAGAAAAACGACCAAGCTTTTCTTCCATCACGGCAGTTTTGACAGCGCCCGCCCATTCAACACTTCATCCACTGGCCCCGGCGGCTTGAGGGATGAGAGATGAGATAGGCCATTAGAGAACTAATGGACCCTTGAACCAATTAGTTGATTTGCTAAAAAAAAGACATTTTTTTACCACAGAGAAAATCACCAAACTTTTATGCGGATTATGTCAGATCCCTCCTTATCGGCAACAGTTATTTGACTATTTTGCATGTATCTGCTGCAGCTGCTCCTCTGGCTGCAGGACTACAGGAGTAGTAGCAATAGCATGCATGGGACGTCGGCTCCAGCATCCCTTGACCCACAGGCCACAGCTCAGTGTCACTGGGTCAGCCAGCAGCGTCCATCTGTTATTGGTGGCCGCCTTCTCTATTACTATCCAACCGCGAAAGCAAAACCACGAAGGCTGCAGCTGGTTTCTACATACCAGCTAAAGGTCATGCTTGGAACAAGGGCAAGTGAAAAATCTATATATCATGGTTTGGCACTATGCATGCTTCTGGATTATATATTTTCTTTTGTCTTGATGAAAGCAACGTGACTACCCTCTATTTGTCTCTTAAAATTAAATGCTATGTATGGATCACATGTGATTGACAAAGTCTCTACGTAATAAGTGTTCTAGCCTACTTGTAGTGAGCCAATAACTCACCTTTTCATTGGACGAAGAGACTATCACATTCATTTTGTTTCGGGGCGATATAGCTGATAGATTTACGACCATGTATATATAACTATTGTCTACAATAGTTCTATAATAATAATGTTTTTTCTCTAGATATTAGCCTCATGCCTCTATCACAAAGAAAATTCATTGTACTAATTGTGTCTCAAGTTGTTTTCCTAACCTTATGCTTGCACATTCACTACCGATATACTTTTCTTAGAGCCTGATTAGCATGGCTCCTAGGGGCTCCGACTCCATCTACATTTGTCTTGTTAGGGCATATTTGTTGGAGATACAATGTTTAGCCTTTTTTTGATTTAAAAGTTGGCTTTCCGGCTTTTGCCTTTCGCCAGTTAGTTTCTTTCTTTTTCATTTTCAATAGTTTTTTAGCTTCTCATCACACCAAAAGCTGGAAAAATTTCTCAGAACGTGTTTTCAGCTTTATATATGTTTATTTCCTCATAAGCAGTTTTTTTCAAAAGCTAGGTCAATATCTAGACTATTTGTTCCAGCTTCTGTCTACCTGGTACAAGCTAGCAAATTAAAACACTGAAACAAGCTGACTCTTAGCATTGTTGATCATTGTAGGAACAAGTGTTTCAACTCTGACAACCCAGATATGAACTATGAAATGGAGAATCCAACAAAGCTTCTTTAATATGCAGCGGACACCCACTTTCTCTTGAACCCAACGTGTGCTTCTCCCTCTGGTTGTGTCTGAAGGCTAATTTTTTTTGTGTGGATTGCGCATGATTGTGAAAGTCTCATGGATAGGTCTTCTAGATCTCTTGTGGCGAGCCACAACTCGCCCTTCCATTATACGTAGGGTGAAGAATACCATTTTCGTTTTGTTTCATAGCGATATCCTATAGGTTTAGGAAAAATTTTCTACATGACTTCCCTCAAAAAAAAAATTCTACATGACACCAAAATTGGACTCTCTTTGCTACCGGACATGTAAATGGAGCAGTTTGCTGGTGACACTTCGGTTCCTTGTCAAATTTGCTGGTAGACACTATATCTAATAAAATAATGTTATAAAACAAATAAAAATCATATAAGTGCCAAAAATTATACATAAAATCTTCTATACTCCAACATGATGAGAACCGCATAATAGAAGTATGTTTTGCACTGAAATGACCGTTTTGCTCCTCTTCATAAATAGACAAAGTTAACCATGGTTAATTTGTTATATTTGTAGCATACTTAAAATCTTAGAAAAATTATAGAATGTGTGCATTATGAAATCTTGACTATGCTAAAAATATTGTCTCAAAAATAATAAAGTTTATTGTTTAGCATGGCTGAGTTATAGATTTATCTCCTGTCAAGCTCAGCTAATATATTAAACTTTATTTTTCTAGCTGAATATTTTTTAGTTTATTTACTCCAAAACTAACTTTTCAAAAGCCAGTGCAACAGGTAGCATGTTTGTTTCAGCTTAGCTTTTGGCTAGTAGAAGCCAGCAAAAACTGCTCCGGTTCCTGCGATCCAAGTATGAAATATGGAATGGAGGAGCTAACAGAGCTAGTTGTTTGGAGAGCTTCACTGGCTCATGCTGCAATATAGGAGAAGAGCCAGAGCCTACCGGAGGGTTTTGTAAGATTTAAAGAGAGATTGTAAAGGATTAAAAAATAAATTCTCTGGAAACCAAAATCTTGCTCGTCCCTTTCTTTCTTTCAACCGGAAGCGGCTTGAGAAAGTGATTAACCGAGCAAACCCTTCTTTTTCAGCTTTGCGGTCCCAAAGAAACAAACAAAGAAAGAAACAGAAAAAATCTGAAGCAGAAAACCCCAAACGACTTCTTTTGTGAATTAATGAGCTCTCTTGAGTGGGGCACCACTGCACAGTGCACCAGTCGTACCACCTCTCACTTCACTTCACTTCAGTTGTGCTGGCTGCTGCTGTTCATCTCATCTGATCTCCCTCCCTCTCCCACAAAATAAATAAATAAATATGCAGCAAAGCCTGGAGCATCGGCCTTGCAAAAAGGCAGGCAGGCGGGCACTCCACTCCCTTCCTTGGCTCTGGCTCCCTCTCCCAATCCCTCTTGTGGGTTTTTTTTTTTTTTTTTTTTTTTTTTTTTTTTTTTGACAAGGTCCCAGGCTTTGATGATACCTTCACCTTCACCTCCAAACTCCCAGTCCGGCAGCCAGAGTCTCTCAGTCTCCTCCTTCCTCATCTCTCTCTGCTGGGCGCTGGCTCCTCTGCCTCTGCTTCCTTCTCCTCTTCCCTTTCCTTGACTCCCCTTCCCTTTTTGGACCCTCCTCTCCTCAGTCCTCTTGCGGCTGGAGTGGCAAGGCTCCCTCCCTTCTCGATTGATCCATCGATCTGGTCCCTCCTCCAGTTCCTCTCCTCCCCTTGCTTGCTTGCCTGCTCGCTCGCTCAGGTAAAAAAAAAAAAAAAAAAAAAGGAGCAGGAGCAGGAGCAAGCACAAGCACAAGCCCCCTGCCCGGCTGCTCCCCTCCTTCGCAAAGATTCTCCCTTTCTTGTCATATGCCTGCCCCCAAAGGTTTTGTTTCCATTGTCGCCGCTCCGGTCGAGCAAAGCACCTGAAGCTCTTGCCATTTCCGATCTCCGTCCCCACTGCGCCGCCGCTGCGCATTGATTTCTTGGCAGGTGCAGCCGTGCAGGTGAGGTGATCGCGGCCTCCGGCGGGCGCGCGTGGATGGGAGTCCAGACAATGTCGTCCCACTCCCACGGCGACGACGGCCGCCGCGGCCTCCCGCTCCCGCTCCCGCGGCAGGGCTCCGTCTACGGCCTCACGCTGACCGAGGTGGAGACGCAGCTGGGCGAGCCGCTGCGGACCATGAACCTGGACGACCTCCTGCGCACCGTGCTCCCGGTCACCCCCGCCGCCGCGGGCCCGGGCCCCGGCCCGCACCCGCCCCCGGCGGCCAAGAAGACGGTGGACGAGGTGTGGCGCGACATCCAGAGCGCCGCCGCCGCCGGCGGAGGCGCCCGCCAGCCCTCCATGGGCGAGATGACGCTCGAGGACTTCCTCTCCCGCGCCGGCGTCACCGTCGACGCCGCCCCGCATTGGATGCACCACTATCCGCCGCAGCCACAGTACGCGCTGCCGCGGCCCCTGCCGCTCCCCGGCTCGGCTCTGGACGCCGCGTACCGCGGCGACCGGCCCGGGGTTTTCCTCTCGCACTCGCACTCGCAGGTGGCCGGCCGGAAGCGCAGCGCCGCGGCGGCCGTGGCCGGAGACGGCGTCGTGGAGAGGACGGTGGAGCGGCGGCAGAAGCGCATGATCAAGAACCGCGAGTCCGCGGCGAGGTCCCGGGCCAGGAAGCAGGTGGGGGTTCCGTTCCACTACCACCGCATCCAATAGAATAGGGGTCTATGCAGCAAGCTCCATGGATTTCCTTCTCTATCTAAGCTGCTAGTAGCTAAGGTGTCCTTCTCATCTCAGGCGTACACCAACGAGCTGGAGAACAAGATCGCCCGGCTGGAGGAGGAGAACGAGCGTCTCAGGAAGCTCAAGGTAACCCAGCATCATTCTCTTCTCTCAAAGTGAAGGAGAGTGGTCCCTTTCTTGTCTCTGCCTCCATGTTTCAGTTTCTTCTGAGCTTCATCAGCAGAGAGCTGTTTCTTGCTTGGTGGATCCACCGATCGATTCAGGCCTGCGAAAACTCTCCCTGTCTCTCTCTCTGAAACTGAAAGTGAGTCATTTTCTAGTATAAACAAAAGTGGTGGGAAGATACTGCACCCTTGTTTGGGTGTTTGTTTACACAAAGACAAGATGTTGTAGGCTTAAACTTGCTATGGATGCTTGTTAGTGGAGGCGGCTAAAAATGGAGCATAGCAATAATAGATATTGGCTCACCGATTTGGCCAGAAAAAGTCCCTAGCCTAGAAAGATGCATAGCTAAACTTGTAGTAGTACCAGCTGTGGACCATTTTGGCTTTGCCTTTATTTATTATTTTATTTATACAAACGGGATTGTGGACGATCGCGTAGTCCTGTATTCTAGTATATTTCAGTTCGCAAAAAACTTGCATTTGAACTCCTGTAGCACTTTTATTTGATATTTGGCAAATATTATCCAATCGTGCACTAACTAGACTTAAAAGATTCATCTCGTGATTTACAACTAAACTATGTAATTAGTTATTTTTTTACTTATATTTAGTGCTCCATACATGCGGGTAGAAATTAATGTGATGGAGAGAGAGTGGAAAAACTTGCAACTTTTATTCCACTTGAACAAAGGCTTATTGCAAACCATTTACTATGCACTTGCAGTGTACGGACCTGCATAATGCGCTCTTATAGGGCAGGCAGTGGCAGTTGTGGTTGTTTAGTTTAAGCTGTCACAACATTCCAAATTTCAACCTGATGAGACAAAAAAATGGAGGCCAATGAAGAGCATGTGCATTGCTTGGATAGCTCCATCCATCCACAGTTCCATTCCATTCCTAGAGTTTGTCACCATTGCTGTACATTGATAAGAGTCCCAACCATCCTGGTAGTCCGTCTCATATCATGCTGATTGTTAGTGACATGGTACTTTCTTTTGATGTAATCATGGATGGAGGGCGTAATAAGATGAGAAAGAAAGAAAGAGAGATAGAGGCTTTTGTAGTTGCTAGAAGCTGACAATTTACTTGGTTTGGGGTGTGTGGTGCAGATGCTGGAACCACTGGAGCCGCCACCAGAGGAGCACGAGCGGCGGCCATTACCACAACCGGAGAGGAAGCAAGAGCAGCACCAGCACCTCCGACGAACGAATTCTGCCAGTTTCTGATCTGATGACAAGACCATGGGCCAGGCGGCCATATGTGTTCATAGCCCGCTCTCTAGAGCGTCTAATTAACTGGATTCGCTGTCTGTATTTGGATGCTTTGAATGAACAAACCCTGCTCTGCGCTTGCCGTTGCTGGTTAACATGGCGCATGAACATATGTGTCGCCCTACATCAAGGCAATAACTGACAGTAGTAGGCTACAATTATATGGTGTCGCCCTACATCTGCAAGATATTATGTATATATACTAGCTATAATGCCCCCCCTCCAAAATACTACAGAAGCAGGCTGGCAGCACATACAAAATACTACACAACGAGCAGCATCCCTGCTCAATCCCTGATCGCAACACCAAATACTCGGTACCTTCTGCTGCCCCAGGGATCCTTTTCGTCCAGATAGTATGACTTCAGGCAACACCAAATCCAAGGTGGATTCCTAGTCAAGGGGGCAACTTCCTCGCTGTCTTCTGGTTCTAGGAAGCCCAGTAGCTTGTTCATCTTTTTTATTATCAATTCTTTTGTCACAAAATCCCCACCCATGAATTTGACCTGCCAAGGATTTAGATGAAGACATGATCGCCCTAATTCAGCAAGATTACAAAGCATCCATAACTATTTATACCACCAACACTTTTTTTTTCACTAGTGATGAATGTAGGGACACCTAAGCAAGGAAATCAAGCATAAAGGTTATTTAGTAACATATTACCACATCATCCTTGTAGACATACGCATTAATTCTTGCTGTAGGATCCTCAAGAGTCAACCGAATACAATAGTCACCAATCCGAAGGCCACTGAGTTCACTAGCTCGACAAGGACATGCTCCCACAACACGAACCAAGGTTTTCACTTTGTGCGTCACCTAGCACAAAAAAAAAAGGAAGGAAATATTGAATTCGGTTAGCTTTAGAGTCAGAATTCAGAACAATCACTGGTCTAGGAAAGCAAATATGTAGTTTTCTCATGAAAAAGGGAGAGACAAATCTGGACAAAACTGAAAGTAAACATGTCACATGTTCTCAGGGGTGTTGGCTAATATTAGACCAAATTGGAAACAGAAATAAAACTAGTAAATAACAAGAGAAAAATGGGATAGAAGTAATACCTCAGGATGAGTTAACGACTCCATTAACGTCGAGTAAGCTCCTTCCTGACATTTTACATCTAACAGAACTAATAATAAATTTTCATGAGAAAAGCCTTTGTGGACAACAAATGGCAGCAAAAATGCATTATAACTTTATGTAGCGCTTCATCAATACAAAACAAGCACTTTGACAAGATCATCAGGTGCTCCATTTAGATCTCTATATATACAAACCACACGAGAAAAATAGAGGCTTGTTTTTATGCACAACAATCTTCATATGCAAATAGAATAGAGGGATGCTATAGTATAGACTTATTCAGGTAACAATGAAGATAAGGCATGTGAACAAACTGAAATATTGCTATTTTAATCAATTAAATGTTGAATCAGAAGCTAAATTCATGATCTAAACAATGAAACAAAATTTGTTCATCAATGAATCAGAGGAGCAATGCAAACTATCAGAGTATGCTTATACCAGCAACATTAGAGGGGAAGCTTGCCATCGGCTGACACTGAACTCGGTTGGCTTTGCGTATGTCACACATCCTGGAGGTGGCGATGTAATTGGTAAATTTTTACTTGTATAATGTACAAAGAACATTAAAATTTATCAGAAAAGAAGATTACTTCTCACGATCACAAACGCTACTATCACCATGAGATAAAAGGCGGACTCCACTAGAAGGCAACAAAATGCCTTTCCAAATGCCAAACTCTTGCTTACAAGTAATGTTCCTGAACTTGGCCCAACGAATATTCTTTTCCATGTGTGGTATTTCCTTGACATAACTGTCTGAAAAAATCCTCAGAACAGATCCGACACATGGCATTGTGCATAAAATATCTCTGGGTAGTGGTGGTCCTTGAAATAGAGGTGGTGATTCAACTGCCTCTGCATCCGAACTATATGTTCACCAATTAATAGAGAGAGGCACACAAACAAAAAAGGTAAATTAAGTGAAAATAGTGATATGACTGTCGTCAGCAAATGTTTTTCTAAGATAAGACTTATTTTGTTTTCATTGACTATGCTTGAGTTTAGTGCACCATATAAGAACAACAAAATAGAGATTAAAAGCTGCAAAAATATTTCAAAAACACTACAGCACCATCCTATATTGCATATATGTTTTTCTTAGTTATCGCTGAAAATTAGAAACAATAAATAAACATAGATAAACATACATTGCCTGAAACTCAGCTGCAGGGGTATCAGTTCCATCCCAAACATAAAATATCCATTTGCCACTATTTTGACGGACATGTAAAACCTACAAGACACAGAGATTTTTGGAGCATTCCCTATACCAAATAAGTCTAGAGTTTCAACACGATTGAATAAAGAACTAACCTTGCATACTAGATCAAAAGTAGAATCAGACTTTAAACTCCTTAACTGCAATTCGAGATCTTTCACACCTGCGGTGCAGAGTAGATAGAAACAGATGTTACAAAAGTAGCTAGTAAACCATTGTTAGGGACGTACTAGTTAAGTATTTCATGAATCTACGCAAGGAGACAAAGATAGACACGGAATACATGCTATAATAAAAGATATACATCTTAAAGAAACAGAATAGCATATATCAATTGCTTATCGGGAGAGCAGGTAATTAAAAAGTAATATTAGTTCACTGCAAGAAGCTGACAATCTAACAAAATGGGAACAATTCTAGACAACAAAATTCAAATTGTTGTTGTGTTTGATTGAAAGGCGGGAGGGACCGACCTTAACTAAGGGCTAAAATGTGATAATGCAAGTTCTGTTATACACTTGTACTCATCATAATTTATAAAATACGTAAATCATTTGGGTAAGAAGAGTTCATAAATAGATTGGCCACAGTACATATAATTTATCGATTAGGAGTCACCTAGATGATTATTTTGTTGCCACGTTCTCATCTTGGTTAACCATTCTTGGTCATTTCTGCCCCGAAGATAGTTCCTTGATTTCTGATATGGGCTGCACCCAGCAGATACTTTGCTTTCAAACAACGCGAATGAAGAATTCTTTTTGTCAAATGTAACAAAGAAATGCTCCACATGCTGCCTTATCTGCAGATCAGAGTAGGCATGAACTAAAGGTGTTGCAAATGTGTGGCTAAAATTTCAAAAATGACGAGAAAACAAAGTATGCTTAGATAGCAACACAAATAAAAAAGGTATGTGGAAACTTATAGCTCTGAGAAATAGCCAGCGACAAATGGAATAATGAAATAGAGTTTTATTATGCTGTACCATGACATTATGGAGACTGATCACATCTCCAGTTGACTTAACAGAGGGCAATTGGGCAGCTCCTTCAGCAAAAAAAGTTGCAGATGTTCCAGCCGTGCGTGATGCATCCACAATCCTCAACGTAACAGTGAAATCTGCAAAAAGTGTAGCCTTAACCAAGTGTTGTAGCATTGATTTGAGTACAACTGAAGAAGGAAGAATAACCGAAGAAGGAAGCATATACAGACAGCCTGCAACAGCTTAATCAGAAACCGCCAACTCTGGTCCTGCTAAAATCCGGAGTAAATAAACCCTAAGACGAGGCCGACGGCGGAAGGAGAGGAGGGGAGGGGTTGAGTTGAGAGTGAGGCTCACCCGTGCCCTGGCTGTGGACGGTGGCGCCGATCTCGGAGACGACGGCGAAGAGGAAGCAGCGCAGGTGGGGCGGGGGAGGCCCGAGGGCGTCGGCGATAGGCAGGTAGTTGTGCAGAGGCCCGGCCGCGAACTGGAGCGCCCTGTCGCGCAGCGTCTGAAATGCCTTCTTCTGCGGGTCGGTCGGTGACACTGATGCCTGAGCCTCCTCATCCTCCACCTCCATAGCCTGGGTCTGGGCGCCAGTGCCTGTAGCGTGCTGCAATGCAAGCAATCCTGGCCCTAGTCAGTTCAAACAGGGTAGAGTAGATCCCAAAATTAAGGGTTTAGCGAGAAGCAGCGTACTTGCTGCGGCACGTCCGTCCGTCTCCGTGGCGGACAGGGAGGTGGGGTTCGCCGGAGCGGAGGCTGGTGGTGAAGCCAAGTTGCGGATTGGGAGAAGTGCGTGGGCACTGGGCAGGGACCAGGGAGGGGGGCGCTCCAGATGCGACGAGACGAGACGCGGCGAGCGGGAGTTGGGGGCAGAGTGGGATTCTGACGAGGTGGGCTTTGCTGGGCCGATGGGGAAAAGGATAAGTTTTAGCCCATGTGTGTGGGCGATCCAATTGCCATTGCCCATCGGCAGCCGCCCGCAGCGGCGTTCAATTCGAACGGCAAATCCGGGGCGACGGTTCAAATCCGGGGGACGATGGCGACTTGACATGCAATGCAATTTCTTTTTCTTTTTTTTTTGCAAATAAATAAATAAATGGAACTCCGACTCATGCATCACCGGCCTTGGCCTTGACTCGACTGGACGGACACACGTCGGACGGAGTTAAGAGGTAGCAGACGACCCTCCGACGTACTACGTGTCATCGTCTCGCCGTCGCCGCAGCATGCACTTGCTCACCTGCCGCTAGCGCCGCTGCCCATGCATCAAGTATGCTGGAAGCGTCTCTCCTCTCCTTAATTCGTCTTCGCCATGCTGCTAGCTCCATTGCATTGCATTGCTGCATGATGGTGATCCAGTCCACGAGCGATGCGTGACATTAAGCTCCATCATATCATTGCATTAATTCCTCATCGTCATCGATCGCCCCTGCAGAACACACACGCACAGCCTGCCCCCCGCAGCTGCCTGCCTCTGATCTACCATCACCACTGCTTATATATTAACGACAGTAGCTTCTTCCTTCCCAACACTGTACACATCCATCGTCGGGTCCGCAAAAGAAAAAGAAGATCGGAACAAACTGAAATCAAAGGAAAAAAAAAAAAAAAAAAACAGGAGGAGATCGAGCATCTTTTTTTGTACACTGCACTGCACTGTTGTATGCACAACAACAAGCAAGTTTCCTTCTTCGATTGCCTACCACACACGTACTGACACACACACACAAACGCACACCATCCGATCCGATCCGTACGCACGATGATCACGACGACCACGACGGCGGCCAGAGCCAGGTGCTGCGGCGGCTGTGCACCACGCACGCCATCAACAGCATCATGTCCGAGTCTGAGTCCTCCTCCTCCTCCTCCTCGTCGTCGTCGTAGCACCCCGCCACGAGCCGCCCGCGGCAGAGCGGGCACCTCGCCGCCCCCGGCCGCGCCCGGACCCAGCGGTCCAGGCAGCTGCGGTGGAACACGTGCCGGCACCGGAGCTCCCTCACCTCCGACCCCTCCTCGATGCCGCTCAGGCAGAACACGCACTCCCCTTCTCCCCATCCTCTTCCTTTGCTCGCCGACGACGCAGCGCCGACGGCACGTCGTCCTCCGGCCGGTATAAAGCGCCACCGGCGCCAGCTCGCCGCCGCCGCCCTTGATGTCCGACGACGAGGAGGAGACCAGCAGGTACCGGAACGACGACGGCCCGCCGGACGGGAGCCACGCCAACTGCAGGGACCGCGCCAGCACGCCGCACAGCCACCGCGCCGCCATGGCCACCACCACGGACAACGGCACCAGCTCGGCTGCTCGCAGGCTCGCCATCTCGTCTCGTCTGCTGCTCAGCTAGCAAACACACATCATTTATATACTTGTGTCCTGCTGCTTACAGTGCTAGTAGGCGTGCTATACCTACTCTCGCTCGTCGCTCCAGCCAAAATATAAATTCGATCGAGATCGAGACCAAACAATTACAAAACAATACTAATATCTAAGATGTGTACTGTAGGATAACAAGTATTAATTAACTATGAAATTTAATTGTATAAAAATCTTTTGAGATAAAAATGATACCCGTCAAACATAAAATAAAAATTTCTTTGACTTCTCAACATCAAAAGAATAAGACATTTCAATAACTCCTATTGTTTTCAATGTGACCTTTCTTTCTCCTGAGAAAGAGATCTTTGCGTTTTCCTGTTCTCGGTCAGAGGTAAGAATTAGAGCTGAAAGCAAACCTGGCTGAGATAATCCAAGCCTCTTCAGCAGGACATGCATGCGGTAGTTTGCAAATTCAAATGCCTTTTTCTCTAGTGCGTAAACAGGCAAACCGCGCAACGGGAAACAAATAAAGCTGAAATATATATTTTTTTTGAACTGGTCGCTGAAATATATATAAATATAGCTGCGCGACAGCAAAATAAATCTCATCCGATCCAATCATCCAACGACTCAACTTTGAGAAATTATACGAGCCACAAAAACAAGTACTACGCCCTTAAATTCCAGCGCTGTGGGCACACTGCCGACAATATTGTCACCGATCGATACTCCAATCGATATTTTTGTTTAATTCGTATACAGTCCCGCACGGGGTGTTTTTTGTTTTATTTTTTAAGAGTATTTTTGGATCCATTATTTAGTATAAAAATAGCGGCTTATTTTTAACTAGCTATTTTTTAGCAGAATGTTGTTTGAATCCACCTGCTAATAGGTGGTTGAATAATGAGTTGAAGATGTATATGAATTATTAACACCTATTAGAAAAAAAAAACCTGGTAATGGAATTATGGAATTAATAGAGGCCAACCGAACCAACAACATTAGAAAGTAAGCTACTTCGATTTATCTCTAGCTCACTGCTGGCTTGTTGAATCGCATCAATATAATCTTGCTCCAAAGACTAAGCATCCGATGACATCAATCCTAATGACGCCTCCACGTCCCATCTGATTCTTGGTGGCTGGTTCATCCTTTCCTCCAACTTTTGTATATATACCCATCTCTACCAATCCATGCATCTTCTCAAAGTCATGCATCTTCTCAAAGTCATGGACTCTTAGTAATCCACAGCATCACATCCCTTGCCAATATTACCCCTTGGAAACAGATTCGGGATGTAAATTTGGGATGGAGGAAGTACATTTTTTTTATAAATTTGGGATGGAGGAAGTACATGTTTTTGTATAAATTCAGTCAAATATAATATAGTTAGATTTAACAAGTACAGCCTAATGGGAGGACCTAATGGGAGGAAGTTGATTTCTCTTGGACCGGAGGAAGTCTATTAAAAAAAATATACATTAAAGATTATCCTGCCATGTCCTTCATATGAGTATTCTTACATCATTATTTTAGCTTACTACTACAGTACACTTGGTTGGCCTATTTAAGGGAGGGCGTATGACCCAACGAGATTCCAGAAAAGTCGTATTCTTATTCTTATACTCCATAGGCACGAGGCATCCTCTTCTTTCCTTATTTATGCAGTCTATCGTTGTTAGTCAACTAACAAAAGTAAGAGTAGTAATAGGTTCTGGAAGGTGGCCTGTTTATTCTTCCATTTTACTTGGACCACTTCTTGGAGTTGGTAATTCATCACTATTCGATTTCCCACAAGACAAGACAGGTACAATCCACCAGCTAAAAATTGAAAACCATTGCAAATTTGGATCAAAACTCATGGATGGATCGGATGTAATAAAAACTAAAGAACTGAAAAATCCAACGGTGCAAACATACTGTAAAGTGTAGATATATTCGAGGCACCCATCCCCCCTGAACCCCATCCTTCCAAATCACCAAAATGAATAGAGAGAGGCCTCTATCCTAATAATTATTGAATTATATATAAATAAATGCAGATCAGGATAGCGGTGGATGCACGCAGACGACACCGATACGAGTGAACTGCAGCTGCACTACGTGTGTGTGTGTGTGTGTGTGTGTGTGTGTGTGTGTGTGTGTGTCTGCCCTGTGCCTAACCTTTGCATTGGCATGGGATGCATGATGCATCAATGAACAATGATACATGGCTAGCTTCTTCGCCTTCAGTACTCTCTCTCCAGTCTCCACTATACTACTTCATGCATGATTCATGACGTAGATATGCATATATAATTGCAGGAAAACTCCGACCGATCCACGTGATTAATTATGCGGTTGAATGCTACTACTAGTTTTCAGAGGAAAAAAGAGAGCGCCACAGTTATCACCAGCACTGTTTATTTGCACTGACCTAGTAACTGAAGAAGAAGAAAATTAACTAAACAGCCTCTCAAAGTTAATTAGGTTCGTCAATTCCAACTTGCAGCCACTGTTACTGAGGGCACAGCCTGTACAAGTACAACCCGATGCTCGATGAGGAAATTAAAGAGAACAATCAAACAATCACATAAGAAAGCCTTAATCATCCATCCTCAGAGCAGTGACTTTTCAAACTAGAAAAACTCCAGGCGCCGGCTGCTTGAGTAAGCAGCGACAAAGTGCCCGCCAAGACGTACAAGGTGGCATAAAATGCAAGACGCTTAGCTTAACTTGGAGATGCAAGCATCTTCTGTAACTAGAGTAGTAACGTTGGCTCTGCAAGATATACATACAGTTCATCTTCTTTATGAATAAAATAAAAGCAATGCAATAAATACGATGACAGTGAAGGTTTACAAACTTTAGATTTAGACCAGACGTGACGCATTCAGGGTGTCCTTGTCTAGAAATAAACAAAGAGACATCGAACAGACGAGCGAAAAATCAGTCAAAAAAAAAAAAACTTCCTCCTCTGTCCTAGCTATAATAGACAATGTCTTTTACTTGACATCTTATTTGGTTGCTCGTTTTATTCAAAATTTTTTATATAAATATTATTTATTTTATTATTAGAGATATTTGATAATTACTTATTTATTTGTTATTTGTAAAAACTAAATATAACCATTCGTTAAATATGATATGTAAAAGTCAAAAGCGTCCTCTATTTTGGGATAGAGGGAGGAGCATATGTTGTCGCATAGGTAAGAAAAACTCAATATCAAATTTATGCACGCTTTACAAATGGTGTAAACCCGGCAGTGAGTTGCAAAACAAGCCACTATGGTGTACTGGATGAAGAAACTGTAGGAAGCGTATGAACGGCCACTATTCACAAGCATCTCTCTGTCTTTGAGAAAAAAACAAACTTCATATCTGATGCAGCAGCCGTCTTCACTCCATGTCGTACTCCCTCATCGACCTATGGGCTGCAGATGATGTCGAACGGCTGGTTGATGCTGTCCTGCAATATCGTGATCTGCCCCTCCTTGACAAGTATGTCTTCGTCCAGGGCTTCGATCTTCTTCTTCAGCGACACAACCTCGTTCTGCATGATGCTGATGTTTCTTCTCAGCTGCTTTGCTTCCTGCCACGACAGGTCCCTCTCCTCCGTCACCGTTTTCAGTGTTCCACGAAGAGCAGCCAGCTCCTTTGCAGATTCCTGGAAATCCTGTTGGATCTCATTGATTGACTCATCCTTCTTCGACACCTGTTAAGTGCAGTATGTGACAACACAGCATGAGTACTTGAGGAAAATATATGTTATCTTCTAGCATATATAAACATCATCTGCCATTCTGATGTGAAACAACATTTACCAACTAACAAGTTACTATACTACCAGCCAAAAGAACTGAAGAAGCATGCCATTTCATCTGGTACCATAACAATCACAGTACTATTGATTGGTCTTAATTTAAAACAATACAGTGTTGATTGGCAGCCCACTTCCTGTCTCTAGACGCAAACAGATTTGCACATAGTATTTGGCCTGGACTTCTGGTGAAGCTGTACGCCCTACTTAGTGTGTACAAAAACATGACAAAGTAACACTTCTTTATGCCATTTTCTCTTGGTGTTTTTTATACGACCACCAAGATGACCCTGGAATCAATGTTTGCTGACCATAAGCCTTTACAACAACAATATTTTGTTTTATATACTAGTACCTCAAATTATCTCAACTTTAGAACAGGTTCAAGAAACATTCAAAAGAATATCTAACTGAAGACTTACATAGTAGTGTCCACTTGAAAATTTTATCTGAGATTATTGACAAGATTTTTTTTTTGAAAAATAATGACTAGTTAAAGATAAACAAGCAGCAAATAACTTGATTCAAAAACACTAGAATGAATTTCTAACAATTTTATAGATCAAGGAGATGGGAGTGACATCTGTTGTTGGCCTCTGAATACTGTCGGTAACCAAGTCACTGAGCAAAAAGACATACCTACTTATAAGTAGTTTGAGACATACTGCAACTTGACCACTATAATTGGCCAACAACAGAAAGGTTAAGAGTAATTCATTATGGAAGGGAATCATTATCAAAATCCTACTTTGATCAGAGAAAAACAATGAACTGCAGGTTTATTGGGGAATAAAGATGTAAAATATGTAATGAACTCATGATACCTGAAGCTCCAACTGCTTAGCTTTGTGGGTTATGCAAGAAAGTTCATCCTGAACTCTCTGGATCTCGTTTCTCATAACATCTTGGATGCGAAGTGAAGATGCCAGATCAGATTGCAGTTGTTCAATGTCAAGTTCCTTTGACAAGACTGCCTCCTTCAGTACTCTGTTCAGCATAGCCTCTTCTTTCAGCTTGAGTCCAAAATCATCCTACATAAGAGTAGAAGTTATTTGGTGATGATAAATATATGCTCAAGGACCTAAACTTCTTGAAACATTTCTTTTCACAATAGTCAAGTCACTACCAATTCAACCATATTCACAAAGCATCAGATGTAAACTCTTACTGTAGAAGTTCCATGAAAACACATTCCAAAGCACATGTGACTAACTGACTATCCAAAGAAACATACTTCTAGAGAATCATTACTGTGAAAGTTTTTTTTTAAACTGGACAACCACATAGCAAGCTAAACTTAGCAAATGATAAAGGTTGTTTGGTACCAGAAGTAACTCACCATTTGATCTTTGGAAGGACTACCTTCAGCTGCAATTTCACCAGATTTTTTCTTTAGCATTTTGCTTTTCACTTAGTATAGAATTGATTGCCTTCAAACTTCGCTTCAGACCTTCGATTCCTCCTTTGATGTTCTGGTACTCAAAAGTGTAATCACTAAATGTTAACGCATCATTGCCACTCAAATATCCATTTTCATGTCCCTTGTGTTTCATCAGATCCAGCAATTTGGCGCAAAGTTGGCTAATCTTATCAAGCAATGACAAGCCTTGCATTTGCAGATTATCCACTCTAGCCTGAAGCTCCTGGTCAAGGCGGATTGAGGAGAAGCTTGCTCCATTTCCAGCACCTTGTAAACGATTTAAGAGTGCAATGTTCTCTTGTCTGAGGGATTCTACTTCAAGATCACAAGATCGAATTTCACCTCTCAACTTTTGCTCCACCCCTGTCAGTCTAATAAGTTCCATTTGCAGTTTCCTTGATTTATCACTGGTGGTGCACTCAGCAAATTTCCTATCTAATTCATCTATGCATCCTTGCCTCAGGCCTGTGATTGTCCTTTCCTGCTCATTACATGTTGTTTGTAGTCTTGCAATCACTTTGTGCAATGCTTTGTTCTCTCCCTCCTTGGACTTCAAATATTCCCGGATGTGGTCCCTTTCCTCTACAACCTCAGCAAAACGAGCCTGCAAATCTACCGAGGAACTATGGAGTTTCTCATGCTCATTTCTAAGTTTCTCTAGATCGTCATTTAGTTTGCTGTTTTTTGTTTCCAAACTTGCAACTTTCGTTGAAGACTCTGCCTTATTTGCTTCAAGAAAAGTAACCTCTCTCTGAAATGACACATTCTGTTCTGCAAGTTCTCTCACCCGTTCATGTAGTCTCTCTTCTTCAGATTGAAATCTTGACAGCCTGACAGACCAATCATCTGACCTTCTGTCCATCTCTCTCTCCAGTGTAGTTTGTACTTCGCTCTTCTCCTTCTCCAGCTTCCTAATTCTGGTGTCCAATTCTTTCTTTGTTTGTTTGTATTGCTTTTTGGCAGCAAACCTTTCTGTAACACGTGCCTTGATCTCTGAAGACAATTCATTTGCTAATCGTTTCCTATCTTCAGTCAGTTGCTGGATCAACTGAAACATGTCATTTGAGGTCAATGGTTTATCCCGTGAGCATGCTGAATTCATATTCATCTCCACAAGGAATAATAAACCTTGACTCAACTTCTTTAGCCCTTTGAAGCAGCATGTCATCGGTTTCTTCTTCCGCTGATGCAAAAAAAAAAAATCATCATAAAAATATTGAGAAGCATCACACAAGCATGACCCTACAATGATAGGAGCAACGTGAAGTCATACCTGAAGTAGGACAAGTGGAGGGGCAGACAACATTTGGAAGTCTCACATCTTGCAAATCTTCATAAATATCTTCAACAGATGTTGAACTTTCTCTTTCAGAAGCATCCGACATGTTTATGTGGCGTCTAAATGCACTGCACATAGTTGTAATCTTGTGGGTATCTCCTGTACCCTCTTGAGCAAGTCGCCAAAGGAAGGCATCTTTTAAGTCCACATCTGGGTAGCTCTCCGTTGTATCTTTCATAGATTTTGGTACTGTAGACTGGGGTCGAGGTGGCCTTCCCAAATTAGAAACCATAGATGTGACAGGGGTGCACTGCTTTTGTTTCTCATTTACGATTGCATCTTCATGCCCTCTATCAATGTACCGATCTAGTACTTCATTCTTGTTTAGTCTTGATGATCTGCATTGTATAGCAATAGGAGAGCTAACAGGTGAGTGCCCTGCTGAGCATGGACAGCATTTTGAAAGAGGAGAATCATGTTCCATGGCAGAATGATCTCTTGGGGTCTTTATCGCATATTCTCTCAAACATGGATTCCCTTCTGGTGACCACATGTCAGGACTGCAAGTTAAGAAATACTGTTAAAAATCATTTTTCAGATGACATGCTGAAAAAATGAGCTACGATATGGCCTTAAAACCAAAAACAAGAGTGGCCACAGAAACACTAGTGCCAAAGAGTAACTAAACAAGGGTGGATCTAAACTGAAAAGCTACTTTTGTCATCTCCATTGCATCATGGTGTCATCTATCTACCTAAGGAAAAATATAAAGCATTTATTTTCTATAGTACTTGAACCACCTTTGAACTCAATCACAAGAACATATATTGAGTGAAAAATGGAAGAATGTAACATGTATGCAATGCAATCAAACCCAGTACAAATCATTGATAGATGCCAGAGAAAATCTGCATGTGCACTGAAACTGAACAATCATAAAGATGGACCGTTTGCAGAAATAATTAAGCATTCAGAATAATAGCTAAAATGAGTAGAGTTTGCAGATTCACATAGCATGGTGTATTTGCTATTGTCTTTCTTATTTTTAGACGCATTTTCTCTTTTCTCCAGATTTTAGTAACATGGATCAAATGGCAAATAGGCAATATGGGCTAATAGCCAATGCTATCATTTCAATCAATGGTTAACATCTTGTATTATAAGTAGTTCAAACAGTAATTATCAGGTGACATGACCACTTACACGGCATCTTTGGCATGGTGGGGTGCATCAGATTCATCATACAAAGAGCATGGAACATCACCCGAGAAACTAAAGCATCGTTCATCCACACAATTGTTTCGAGCTGGGGATGAGAATGACATGGACCTCCTGAGTTGCTTGGGATTGGCTTGTTCCTCCTTATGCCTCTTGTGACGACGGCTTCTGGATCTCGACAATCTTGAGCTGCAGGAACCGGAACTGTCCTTTCCCTCATCTGTATTTTTATGTCTACTAGTCCTGTAATCATTGATCGGTTGCCCATTTCCTTCATCAGTGTTCGCAGCAGGGGACCCAAAGAAAAAGAATCTTCTCATGTTTCAGAAGTGTCGAGGATTCACAGGTTCTGGATTTGAGATTCCCCACAAACTAGTCCCTGCGTGGGTTGCATATTGTGGTCAGCAAAGAACCAACCATGAGAGACATTAGATCATAATTTGCATATAACTAGACACAAATATTAACAGGGGCGTTAGGAGTTGGGATAAAAGAAAAAGAACTCAATACTAAATGAGAATCTACATTAAACAGAAAGATAGTCTCCCGTATCCTTGGCAAGGAATTGAACTCCTAACCGAAGCGCATACATGCTCTTGCCTACTTGTCAGTACGTGTATCTAACAGGAAATCAGTCAAACAGGCTACACGCAAAGCCACAGGACACCAGAAAAGGCAACAATACTCCGATCCTCGATCTCAGGGGAACCGAATCGCCCAAAAACCCCAACCCCCTCAATCCATAACCAGGAGCGACAACCGAACCTCCAAGACTAAATCCCAACGGAAATTCGCACTCCCTGTCGATCCTCGATCTCGGAGCCGCCGCCGACCCACGGACGCCCTTCCGCCCCAGCGCGTCGATCGCCCAAAACCCGACGCCCACTCGCAGCAACTCGTAACGAACCTAAACCCCAGCGTTGATTGGATTTCCGGATCGAGCAGAGGAGGAGGAGGGGAGGGGCAAACCAGCGAGAATCTCAGGCGCGGCGAGGAGAGGCGAGACGAATCGAGTGGAGTGGAGGTGGAGCCAGCGGCAGGACGAAGGCGCGTGGAGTCGGCGGCCGCGGGTGGGGAGCGGTCTGGGATGTTATGGATGGATGATGGGCAACGGTCGGGTCGGGAGGGCAGAGGCAGAAGAGGAGGAGCATTTGATTAGCGCGCACTAATTGCGATTAACAGCTGCCCCTGCTCTGCTCTGCTGGTTTGGTTCGTTGAGGAAAAAAAAAAAGGTCCATTTTCAAATGGGAGCGGCGAAAGCGGGGTTCGGGTGGGCCCGTGGGGAGCGGGTTCAGGTGGACCCTAAGCCATCGTCTTCTCCAATGGGCCGGCCCGTTTTCATTCGAATGGGCCTCTCAAATGCGATCCGCCTGCGCATCAACATCACATTCACTCTAATGGCGGGCCTCACTGTGGCCCCACCGGCCGATTGATTGCGCGGAGGGGTCGTCGTCGGCGCTGTGCCGTGGCGTGGCGCGGTGGTGTCCCCGCGTGGCGGTGTTGGTGCCCCCTTCCGCGTTCCGCGTCCCCTGCTTTGCCTGTGCGAGCCGAGCGGCGCGTCCTTTCACTACTCACAGGGGCGGGGCGGTGGCGGGGAGCAGTCGGTCGGGAGCGGAGACGACGGCGCCGCCCCGTGGGGATTTGGCGCCGTATAGCAGGTTCCTTCGCGCTCCAAGTCGCTGTAGAAAAAGGTGGGGCTTTTCTTTTATTTCCGAAATTTTATTTTCGGGTGAACTGCGTGCGTGTAGTTACTAGTACTCACTACTGGCCGTCGATTTTATCATGAGTGCATGTTCATCCTCCCTCCACGCAACACGATGAAACGACTACTACGCTCATGGAGAGTTGTAGACTTGGTGTCAATGGAAATGATCTACCTTGTCGTTTTGGGGCTGATTTGGTACAGAATTCCACCGACCATCATGTGTATTGTACCTTGGAACCTATAAATAGAATTCCACCGACCATCATTCACATATCATGAGGGTGTTTAGTGATGCAATTGCTTTGGTTGTATTACGTCCATCAAACCTTGACCAAACAAATGTCTTCTTAAAGGAAAACTTTTTTTCCCTACTGGCTATGCCTGTTTTTAATTAAATAGTTTGCTATGCTACAACCTAAATATGGACAGCTAGCTTTATTTCTGATATTCTTTTATGGAAAGATGGTGTCTGATTCTCAATTATGAAAAGTAATTACTGGATGCAACTATAGTGAAGTGGAATGGACTGATGAAATGATCTGCTTGGGATGAATGCCTTTTCGTTTCTTCTTCTTAACAAGAAAAATCAAATCGTTATAAATTTTTAGTATATGGTCTAACTTCGAAGATTCCAAACTATTGCATTCTTGCAGCATCAGAGACAGAAAGCACACCACACAGACACTATCACCTGCAGATGGCCTCAAATTGGCATGTCCAAGTGTTGTTCGTGAGGCTCTGAGCGCTGTTGCTCTTCAGAATGGAGGTGGCACCTTCTAAGCTTGAAGATGACAAGGTCCTTGCACTATGCCAGGAGAGGAAGCGTTTTGTTAGAGAAGCACTAGATGGAAGATGTGCACTTGCAGCTTCTCACCGCGCTTATATTCTGTCGCTGAGAGAAACCGCTTCGTTCTCTTCTGAGGAAATGTTTCGAACCTGAAGTGCTGAAAGAGTCAATGCCAAATGTTTCGCCACCTCTTTTGCACGTCAATCATATGGGTGCTGGGAGGAACACCGTGACATCACCCTCAAAAGTTACTGATCAATCTTCATTCCCTGCTGCTAGAGAGGTCATTCAGGATTTTGAAAATGCTGATGGTTTAAGGAGCCTCCGAGAGGAAGGGGTCTCTGAGTCTGAGCACGACGAGGGAGATGCTGATTTTGCAGAGCCAGAAGATGACTTTGACATTCCATCCACTAAAACTAGGGCGTGGGTGTTCAAGAACTGGAATGATGTGCTTGTTGATAATACTCACTCACCTTCACAACATGCTTCAGAAAATATTGCTTCACAAAGTACTAAATCTTGTGGTGACAACTCCAAAAATAAGAGGATAGTGACTGGTAAATCTTCACCAGATGTTCTACCTATGGATGGGAGGTCGAAGAAACCTTCAAATGATGCAGTTCTGGAAAAGAAGTCCCAAGAATTCTTGAGGAAGAAAAAATCCAGTTCCACCCTCTACTACCTGAAGAAATAGGTTAGCTATCAAGTGAATAGCTTTCTGGTTATGACCATTTTTCCAAGTTTCTCTTACCCTCCATGATAATATTAGTATCAAACTAAAAAAATAAATTTCTGCAGCACATGGATCAAAGCCAACAAGTTTTCTGGCATCACTGTTTGCTTGCTGCAGAGAGGATGTCATTGTTCCTGAATGTAAGTTAATTTTGACCGAAACTTTTAGTTTGACTCTTCCCCCTTCAACGAAGGATTTTGCTATTCCTTTGTTACAAATATGAATGCAAAAGGTTTTCTTTTAGGGAGTAATTGTAATATGATACTATTCTACATTTATTTCAGCTATTAGTATTTTGGTTTCTACTGTGGAATAGAACACTTGGCCTTCTGACTGCAAATAATAATGTGATGTGCCATGGTTTAATGCAGCTCCTTCTCAAGCCAATATAAAGTACCTTACCTGGCATAGATCAGTGTCTTCACAAGTGTCACCATCTAGAAATTCTCTTGGGAATGATGGGCAGCCATATATCCACACTTGATAGGTTGTATGCATGGGAGAGCAAACTTTATGATGAAGTTAAGGTAGTAGCTCCTTTATGGATTTTGTACAGTGGCAATCAATTTTTGTGTGTTCCAGAATCAGAGTTTGAGATACCTAGATGTAATCTGTCTTGTTCTGCTTCCAGGCTAGCAGCACCATCTGCAGGAGGTACGATGAGAGATGCAAGAAACTGAGACACCAGGAATCAAGAGGGGGAAATCAAATTGATATTGATTTTACCCGTGCTTCTGTCCAAGGACTTGCATTCCAGAGTTATAGTGTCTGTTCACAAAATAGGCTTCATTCCTATGAAAATACAAGATGTAAGGGATAAATATCTTCAACCACAGCTAGATGAACTAGTTGGATGGTATGTCTGTCTATATCTTTGCCTATCAGTGCATGCAAAAACATGCTGTTCCTGTGCATTATAACATGACATATAGATGTGTTAGTCGTCATAATAAGATATGTGTTTTAAAACCTGTCAACCTGTCATAGACAATAGGCAAGGGCATATTTAAATGTTTGCCATGTTTTAAATTAAAATAAACCGAATGTGCACTAGACAATAGGCAATGGGCATCTATTTAAATGTTTGTATACTGATTGCTCTGCTCATCTGATGGAGAATCTCTTCCCCCCTGCAGTTTCACTAGAATGTGGGCTACAATGCTTGAGTGCCATCGGTGCCAATGTGCGATAATCAAGTTAGCATCCAGAAGCTGCAACCTGAACATATCATTCCAGTCAGGATATCAATGCCAGGCTGGGCTTCTCCTGTTGGTTGAGCTGAGAAAGCTATGTTGCAACTTCCAGAACTGGATGGCATCCCACAAGGCATACCTCTGCAGCTTAAACATGTGGTTGCACAAATGCATGAACCCCCTGAAGAGGAGTAAGGTTTCCAGGAACCGGAACGCCGTTGATGCTTCGCTAACGGGGACTGTTGTCGCGCCAATCTTTAGAACTTGTGAAATGTGGATAAAGATTCTCGATGATTTACCAACCATGGACTTAGAAGAAGCCATCGAAGGTCTCATTGCAGACATAAGCCGCTCCATTCCTCGCAAAGAGAAGGTGCCAAATGTCGAAACAAGGGGAGCAAGTCATGCCCCTGTTGATCTGCACCCGAGTCTGTTGAGATTCATAGAGAAGCTCGAAGCCTTCTCAGAAACCTCAGTTGAGAAGTATATCGATCTGCAGGAAAACGTCAGGGCCACAAAGGAGAGGATTTGGAGAAGAAAGGATTGAATACAAGTAGCTCTTATTAGTGAAGTGAATTTTGGACAGTACTTCAGTATATCCTATAGAGTTAGCTAAGTAAATGTTCCTAGTGTAAATTCAAACTACTGCTATGTTAGTACCGATTTGTGTCAAGGGGAATTGCAGAAAGCAGACAGGAAGTGAGGACAAGTGGGCTAAAGTGGTGACCTAATATGTAAGGAGTAATAAGCGATTCAGTGAGGAGTATGATTGTATATGCACTGGAAATAAAGTTGTGTGTCTCCAAATCTTCCGGTTTGACCTTTTGGTGGTAGTCTTTAATCTTTTTGACATGATTCCGTGGCTGTCCCCCTCAATTCTTGCAGTGTACTGAGTAGCTACATACGAGTTGACGCTACGATTATTTTTTCTTGGATGACTTGTTGACGTTGAGACTTGTTTGGTCAACAAACAGTAGTAGTAATATCATCTGCTGATTCTTCGTTTTATTAGACGGCAAAAAGGAAGAAATTCAAAGGTATACGAGTAGAAATTCTACTCGCTGACATTTGGGGGTGTCCCTGGCAGCCATGCTGAAACGTTCAACCAGTTGACAGCAGGAAAGCTATACAGGGCCAAATAAAACAGGTCTGGTTCTGGCAGTTTTAAATGGACGGAATCAACGGGGCGCATCGATCTGATCTGACATCCGGGGAAACGGACAGGCAGGTCCGCCAGAGCCAGAACTAGAACCAGATTCCTGCCTGCCGATGGCAACAAAGCTCCAACAAGCTGCGGCAACACCCGAAGTCAAAAGCCATTGCATGCACCATGATGATGATGCCACCTCCTTTGTTTCTCGTGCCGCCTGTTTGTCGCCTCGCCTCACCGGCCTCAATGCTGCAGGCATCAACTCTGCATGTTCGGATCGAACCCCAAAGAAAAGATAAAGAAGAATTCAAAACTTTCGTCTATTTTCAGCGCAGATCGCTAGGCGATGCTGCCATGCCGAGTTGCAATGTTGCGATCTGTGCATGTAAAAGTTTTTTTTTTTCTCTAATACTACAGACAGAGTGAGAACTAGGGGCAGATGCTACGCAGAACAACAGATACAGTAATGCAGGCCTGAATCCTGAATCTGAATTCTGAATGAATGAAACCGTGTGCTTCTGTCTTTGAAATTCAGACTAGTACACTACAGTGACTCAGTGAGCGACTGAGGAGGAGGTGGGGCCAGCCGCCAGCGTAAGGCATTGACCTATATCTAGGATAGGGATGTTCCCAGTACATTCATGCAGTATTATTATTGGTACTGCAGCTGCTACATGTCAAAGGGAATAATGAAGAGCGACAAGGAGATGGTCCAAGCTCAAAACACTTGTTTACTGATCGTCGTCTCACGGAATCCTTTTCATTTCCGGGCGGCGTGGTTTGGTAATGGTAGGTACACTTATTTTATACTACTTACATATGCAGGATTATTGTATTGTGTCCAATGTAGTATAGGTATTCTGAAGGGTTCAGCTTTAGGCAGCTTGCTAGGATGAGGATGATATTCTGAAACTTGTTTAAGATGATACCATCAGAGAATGATATAAATAACATGCAAGTGGATGAGTATGAAAATGAACTAGTGGATCAGGGAGCAGGTGTAGCAAGTCAAACAGGCCTAGTATCACATGAAGAAGCAGTTTTATATGGGAATGGGGTAGGAGCATGTCATGTGTATGGGCCATGGGGACCCTAGCTAGCTCCCCTAATAATTAAATAGATAAATGAACAGCAGATGACTACCACAGCACGGTGATGTCATGATGCCCTCACAGCCTCGTCACTTCTGAAGCTACTCAAGCTGCCTACAAGAGCCATGGGATGGAAGGGGGAAGCAAGCTGATCAGTTTTCAGCAGATAACGTTGAACGGTTTCAGGCCAGCAGAAGTAGCCAATCGCTGTGTGCTAGACAGCCAGCCTGTTAGGAGGGGGGAGGCTGCTAACCATTTTCCCATGTCAAAGATGCATTCTTTGGTGGGTTATACCCACTTGATGAGCGACTAGCTTGTCGGCTTAACTTCACTTCGAGAGTTCAGAGCGATTATTTATGATTACTACTGCATTCTGGATGATAGGTGACTGAAGAGATTACTACTTTTCTGATCATGTCAAAGAGCTTTGCAGCTGACACTGACATTGACCTGTGTTGGCAATGCAAGAATTCAACAACCATGCAGGATCCATCCATCTGACCAGCAAGACAGTCGAATTATCTTAGTGGTAAGCGATGAGTATAATGGAGTGGTTGACATGACGGACCAAGTAAATGGCACACAAAAGTCTTCCAGGGCACTCAATCACAAGGGAATGCCGAACGCCTCCCTCATGGGATGTTCATGTTCCGCTGGATCGATTAATGTAAACTAATCCATGGACCATACTTATAATCTTTGCAATGCATGGAAGCTCTATCTCGGTCAGTGGACTTGAAACTGCAAGTATAATACTACTTTTTACTCTCCCAACGCAACTAGGCGTACGTACTCGTGTATAATACGTCGGTATTGACCACTGCTAGGTGGTGGTGGTTCGAGTAGTTTAATACGGACCGGAGTGGTTGGCTTTGGCTGCTGCTGAATTGTTTTGCTTTGCTGGTGGGTTTCAACGCTGACAAACGTCGGAACGCGTCAAACTTGTGTTCAGTTCTTTTGTCTGTGTCGTGCAGAGTGATGAGCATGCGTCCAACAGGGATCAGGGCAGCATCATGTCATGCATGTGCTCTGCGATAGCTGCCACGCTGTACGTGTGCACTTTGCTGCTGCCCTTGCAGACGCGTTGCTGGTCCTCTAGAACAGGGATCGAGTTGCTGCTGCTGGTTTTTTTTTTGCCGTGTTTGTGTGGTGGGCGGGTTCAGAAACATCAGATCTGGCTGAAACATGCATGCAGATGCAGTGCAGGCGCCATCGAAGATCCCGTGGTCGTGCTTTGAACGCAGGATTGGACTTGTGCTCCAGGTCAACCAACCAACCGTACAACGTCAAACTCTGGGTTACGCAATGCATTTGAGCGTCGGCGACAACGATGCTGCTGCGATGCATGACCTTGACCTCGCCCGCCCATCACATTTAGGTCCAGTTTGGTTCTAAAGGGAGTTTAAGAATCTGAATTAAACAAATCAAACATGATTTATTATTTAATTATATCTGTCTATATATTAAAATATACTAGAATCTAGTATGTTTGATTTGAATTCCAAGATTCTGAGATTTTTTTAATCTAGATTCTTAAAAGCCCTTAGGATCCAAAGGGGACCTCTTGCCAAGTGCATATTCTGAGCGAGTCTATGAATTTGGTTGTCTTGTATGTATTTTGGGGTCTACGGTAGCAATATTCGGCTACTTATGAGGGGCAGCAAAAATAGCTCGTTGGGTTAGACAAGTTTCTTTGTGCTTATATACCAAAGTTAGGAGAGGCAACTTCAAGCTACGTAACGCTTGGAACCAAATGTGTCATTATTTCGTTGTTAAACATTTGGATGTTATTGTTTCTTAGGAGCCTATAGTGTTAGGTACTCGATCCTTGAGAACCAATAATAGGAAGTTGGGGCTATGGGATGATAATCGACAGATCGGATAGCACTACAATACAAGAAACACTACTAGCGAGAAGAGCATCGAGAATTATTTGGAACCCAACATGTCTTCTTCTTCCTTGGACCTCTCCCTCTAGTTCTAGAGCTCCATCCTTTCTCAGTCCTGATTTTGCATTCCTTCATCTAGTTTGCTTAAGCTCCAGACCTCTCTATTGTTTGAGGTCGTGTACTCCAATTTGTCCCAACTGAGTATTGATGTTGATTGTCATGGGTTGAAAGGTGTGCTCACACTTGGTTTGGCTGGCACAGGAGACGAAAACCTTGCCTGGCAAGGTGACCCGATTCGAGGTGGCAAGGTGACCCGATTCGATCTCTTAGATAAAAGCAAAAAAAAGAATTATCCTCAAAGGACACATGCCCTAAAGTGCATCCACGCCTTTAGATGCATGGGAGATATGCTCTTTAGGGCACAAAATAACATACCTCTCTTAGATAGGTAAAGGAAAAACTTGTCTACACAGATCTTAAATTTTGTGTATCCTCGCTCACCAAGACGACATAGAGCCAAGTAAAGGAACCAAGCATCTCATATCTCTCAGTAGTATATACCAGCAAACGTACTCGTATGTTTGCATGGAACCCTGTGCATGTTGGGATCAAACTATGTACTATCGTCGTTTGGACATAAATAATTATAACTCGTATCATATGAGCATGGTTCATAAAAATCTTAAGTTGTCTGTGGGATATAAAGGGCGCGAAGGCAGTTTGGAGGACAGATCTAACATGAGCCCCCATATCTTCGGCATCGTTCCCATACTTTTGGTCATTGAAGATTAGAAGGGGCTAAACATAGAGGGGGGAAAAAAAAAAGAGAAGTCCCTCCTAGCATGTTTCTACTTTGTAGACTAGACTAGATCTGCCACTAGCAGCTGGGAAAGTTAAAAAAAAAAACGGGATGAAAGAAACCTTTTGCTTTTTAACGTTATTAATTATTAAGTATATATAGATCTGCGTATGAGTGAAAGAAAGAAATTTTGCGAAGATGGACAGGATAGGTGTGGACATTAACCTCATCGTCTTGTTTTACCCCCACAAGAAAAAGGTGTTCACGGGAAAAGTAAACTCGGAAGAAGCAAAGCTTTTTGTTATTGATTCGGAGCACTCTGATATTCTGAGTGAATCCAGATAGCTGGGTGGTCGCTTTCGCTGGGTTAATTAATAAAGTGAAAATCTTGCATTGTTTGGTAGAGCAACCCCGTTCCGTTCCGTTCCGTTCAATCACTGGCGGTGCGATGGAATTGAAAAGCTAGGTAGGCTCGCTTTTAATTACAGTGCACGCAGTATCACCTCCTCCGTCGGCGAGGGAGCGAGCGACGACGGGGAGAGAGAGATACCCGGGCGTGGCCTCCTGCTTTTCCTTTGAAAAGTTGCCTTTGCACCGCACCCAGAGGATTGGGAAACTGTTTTCTGATTCTGCTGATTGTGAACGGAATGGGAATTGTTCTAGTTTCTAGAAGAAAGCCGAGAAATGTGTATGGACGACAATGAGTCGATCCGAGACTAGTAAATGGATCGGAGTAGCATCTGCAGCGGAGAGGGAGGAGAGTGAGTGATGTGATTCTTGCCTGGGCTTTTTGTTTGCCAACAATTGAGTGAGGTGCAGAGGAGATCTGTCGGCGGCAGAGGAGATCCTCGGCGAGAGCGACGCTCAGCCGTGCCTCCCGATATTCCCGGCGAGGCGATCGAATGCGAGTGCAATGCCAATGCCTGGGCGGATGCCGTTGCCGTTGCCCAGGTGGCAGACGCGTCGCGTCGTCCGGGGGCCCGTCACCCCCGGTGGGTCAGAATTCCCGGGGAGAGCCGTACGTACCGTACGTGGAAATCTAACTATTACCCTTATTCCTATACTCATCTTTCTCAAACCTCCAACAGCCACGTCGTCCGCATTGCCTGCCCCTTCGATCACACATCGCCGGCCATCAAGCCAGCCACGCACCAAATTTCTGGAACCATGTAACATGTCCACGCGTTGTACCGCCGGCAAGCAGCACCATTCTGGAACAGGCCCACGCTCCCTTCAAGCCAAGCCGTGCAGTTGGGGGGGGAAAAAAGAAAAAAGAAACGACGCCACCACCAGTTCACGCCAGCGCCGCCGCCCGCAACCACGGCCGTGTCTGCCCTGCTCCTAGCCGTCGCGGCTGCCCTTGCCCTTCCTGCTTCCTCCACCACCGGTACGCATTCCACCAACCTGCGCTCTGCCGTTGCACCTGCCACGGACGTAAATATGTAGCCCTTGCCGATGCTCCAGTCCGCGGGGCCGGCTGCCGCCGTCGCCGCCATCGTTCTTCGTTGCTTTCGCGCCCTTCCGCTTCGCCGGGCCAGCGAACGTCACTGCTCCGCGTTCTACATCCTCCATTCCCACAGTAAGCCCTTCACTCTGTAGTCTCTGCCGCCTTGCTGTCTTCGGCCTTCCAGCTGCTCGATGGAATGCCAAGCCGGCGAAAAAATAAGAGAAAAATTTTGTTAAACCACTGCAACGTTCTAATTTCCACATGTAAATTTACCAGCCCTCATACGCTGCCTGCGGAACATATTCCCTTCAGATATGGTTAAAGGTCGCAAACAGACGCCTGCTCATGTTGATGAACCACATACAGGCAATGGTACTGTCACTGCCAGTTTTACTATTTCCACTTCCTTTTGTTCATTCAGTGTTGGCTGTTAATTTCTTTTTGTGAACATAGCCAGTTGGGTCAGCACACAACTGCATAGCGATGTCCAGTCTACGTCATCTTCAAATTTGGGAATGGCTGTGTTACAGCCACGCACGGTGCGCCGTCGTCTAGGTGATTCCATATCAAAATATTTACTCCGCTGTAATGTTGCACGTTCAACCTTTTTAATCATCAGTACATGGTTTTTCCTATGTTCCTCAAATCCACCCATCTATGGGTGCCTAAGCCATTGTACGCCTACTTCTTCTATGACCTGTAAACCATTCTTCTATGACATGTAAGATATTATTTTTATAACATCATGCTTCTTCCCTGTAATCTGTAAAATCCATGCATCTATTCATAATATCCAAACTATTTATCATTTCCTTCTAATCATTATCATTTATTTATCCATCTATGCCCACCCAGACTATGCATACCATCATATTGAACAATTTCTGCACTTTGTTGGCGACAGATATGCCATGCCCAGGTCCATTCATTGCCACTGAAAGTCGCAAGATGCGTACGTCTGTTATGATTTCGGGAGCACAAAAGGGTACGTCCTCATATTTTACCAAACAAACAACTGACGAGGGGCTTGCATCACGCACCGCCAAAAATTCTTTTTTGGGTACTTTCTCAAACATGTCTATTATTGCCTGCAGAGAATTCAGCGCCCTTACTGTGCAATGGACACCGTCGTAAGCTCTCAAATTACTGTCT
Organism: Chrysopogon serrulatus; assembly: GCA_015844335.1. NCBI lineage: Eukaryota > Viridiplantae > Streptophyta > Magnoliopsida > Poales > Poaceae > Chrysopogon > Chrysopogon serrulatus. Next base: position 109,896 of record JADLZL010002305.1, on the reverse strand, counting down.
TCCCAGTCGTTCTTTACTTCTCATAAATGCCATCTCTAATGTTGTAATACTATAATGAAACCATCCCCGTACAGATAGATACATTAGCTCTGTACAGATTGAGCACACCAATATTGGTCTATTTTCATGTGTGCCCTTTAGTGCCATGACCTTACCAAAGCCTTCTACCTCTATTTTTGTTGTATTTTTCTCACTGAGATGCGTAGCCACAGTCATCATCTCATTTTATTCCTCTATTCTTAATGCCATAGGCACCATTTTTGCTCCACTTTATTTGGGAGGACCAAACTGCACGTGCTCGCATTGTGGCGCTCGCTTCTGGCTACAGGGGAGGCGGGTGCGTGGCCCACAATGGCACAGCAAATCCTGTATACAACAGGTGCTGCAGAGGAGGAAGCATCGTTCTACCTTTATATAGCCCTCCACCACAGCCTTTGCTTGGTCTCTTAACAAGAGAAGATCCTTCACTATCAAGGCACTTCTTCGACCACATAAGACAATACAACTCTATGTTTGCCATGACATCTATGGGTGTCAAAGTCATAAATGCCGTTAATGATGGCCATGGTCCTTATGTGTTCAAAATTAGCGGCCAGTTATGCCACCGAATAGGATCACTACTACCTGCACGTGATACAAGACCGCAATATTGTCAGTTGTACATCTTTGATACTGATAATGAGATCACAAATCGAATAACTGTTGCAGAAGCCCAAGATACAAGTTTTCAGCCAAATAAGACAATAGTTGCTGCCCTCATAACTATGTTCGATACCTGCAATCCAATTGTGCAAATATTCAGAACTGCCCGTGATAGGCTGCCTGCAACTAACCTTGCTGACCAACTTGAAGACCACTATGCCGTAAAGCTATTCTCGGCTCCAAGACAACATGGCAACATCTATAGTGATCCAATTGTGGCAGAGGTAGTTGGCTTGGTCGTCAATGATTTAGGCACTACTGAAGAGGGTCGGGACTTAGTAGTGCAAGACCAGTCATCTCAGCTGCAGAGAATAGAAGAGACACATTGTAAGTTTATGGCCATGCAATATCCGTTGTTGTTTCCCTATGGAGAAGATGGTTTCCATAAGAATCTTCGCTATAGAAGATGTTCTCGCTCTCAGAATATCAAGCGACAGCAAATAACCATGGCAGAATACTATTCGTACAGACTTCATGACAGAACTACAGATTTCAACACCCCTTTGCGCTGTGGCAGACTAACCCAAGCGTATGTGGTTGATGCATACTGCTGTGTTGAAGATGAACGACTTAGACATTTCAGAACACACTCTTTCCAGAAAAAATATAGATCTAGCTCATACAAAACCTTAGTTCAAGCTGTCAGAAGTGGCGTCACTAAAGCTTCAGATGTAGGACAAATAACCTTCCTACCAGGATCATTCACAGGAAGTCCACGCTATTACTACCAGAACTATCAAGACTGTGTTGCCATATGTCGTAGATTTGGATGTCCAGACCTATTCATTACATTTACATGTAATGCTTTGTGGCCGGAAGTTGAGGATGCCTTATCATTCATACCAGGACAGCACGCTTCTGATAGACCTGATATTGTTGACCGAGTCTTCGAGATGAAGCTTAAACTATTGATGGATGACATCGAGAAGCATGGTTTCTTTGGACCTATACTCGGAGGTACTGATTCCGCTCAGCCTGCTATCGTTTACGTGTTAGGCTTGGCACATACTACCTTCCTATCATAAAATTGAGTATCCATTATTCCTCTTTTGCAGTTGTATACACGATTGAATTTCAAAAAAGAGGTCTTCCACATGTCCACCTCATACTCTGGCTCAAAAAAGATAAGCCTCTTCAAGCCGATCAAATAAATGCAATCATATCAGCACAGTTGCCGGACCCATCTATTGATCCTACAGGTTTTGAAGCAGTATCAAAGTTTATGATTCATGGTCCGTGCGGACCTCTGCGGATATCATCTCCTTGCATGATTGATGGAAAATGTGACAAGTTCTATCCTAAGAAATATTGTGATCACACTATTGTCTTACCTGATGGTCATGTTACCTATGCCCGCCCAGCCAATGGAATTACTACGGAAAAGGGTGGTGTTCAGGTTGATAACACATTTGTGGTGCCACATAATGTCGACCTATTGATCAAGTATCAAGCACATATAAATGTTGAAAGTGTCAACCGTAATGGAATGGAGAGGTATCTATTTAAGTATACAAACAAAGGTCCTGACTGTGCTAAGGCCAAAATCCAGAGAAAAAGAGGCAGTCCAGATGGTGACACTGCAATATTCAACGAAATAAATGAATACTTGGACTGCAGATGTGTCACTCCTAATGATGCAGCATGGCGATTATTCCAATTTGATATACACTACACTAATCCATCCGTTGAGCGACTTCCTGTCCATCTCCCTTTAGAAAATGGTGTCTTATACACTGAAGATGATTATCTAGATCAAGTGATTGAGAACCCCTCCAAGCTCATAACAAAACTGACAGCATGGTTTGAAGCAAACAAGCAATATCCACTTGCTCGCCAATACACTTATGCAGATTTTCCTGAACAGTGGACATGGCATGCTAATGGTAAATTTTGGCAAGACCGACGCAACAATCGGCCAAAGGTTGGCCGCCTTGCTAATGTTGCTCCAAACCAAGGAGAAAGATTTTATCTGCGAATGTTGCTACACATAATCAAAGGAGCACGAAGCTTCACTGATGTTCGCACCATTGATGGACAACAGCACCTAACATTTCGTGCAGCATGTGATGCACTGGGTTTACTTGGTGATGACCAGGAATGGTTCCATGCAATGAATGATGCAGCACGTTGGGCATTTCCATACCAATTGAGACAATTATATGTGACTTTACTACTATACTGTGAAGTCAAAGACCCACTAAAATTACTTGATGAATATGTGAAGGTAATGGGGGAGGACATAGCATATCGTGCAAAGCAACTAGCTCCAGAAACCTCAGATACAATCATACAGCAACATATCAGATCCTATGTCTTACAGGAACTACAAAAAATTCTCAATGATGCTGGATACACACTAGATCACTTCAGTTTACCACAGCCAAACACAAATTCTTCCCAAGTGCTCACAAATAGATTGATAATGGAGGAACTTTCTTATGCTTCAAATAATGCAGCCGCTGAAGTGGAGCAAATGATCAGGCTACTCAACTCGGAGAGCGAGGCATATCTATGATACTATAAACCATTCAATCTCAACTGAATCGGGATACACTTTCTTCGTTTATGGACATGGTGGCACTTTGGAAAGACATTTCTATGGACTACTTTGCTCAACAGTATTAGAAGTAAGGGGAAGATAGCATTAGCGGTTGCATCTTCTGGCATAGCAGCTCTGTTACTCCCAGGAGGTCGAACACCGCACTCACGTTTGAAAGTACCCTTTACCATCCATGAACACTCTGTATGTGCTATCAAGAAAAACACACAGTTGGCTGAGCTGATACAGAACACTTCACTAATTATATGGGATGAGGCGCCTGTGAACCACAGATATTGCTTCGAGGCGCTTGACCGCACACTTAGAGATATCATGTCATGTACCAACAGAGCCTCAGCACACAAGCAATTTGGTGGTATAACAGTCGTTCTTGGCGGTGATTTCAGGCAGACTCTACCAATTCTTCCAAAAGCAAAAAAACAACAGACCTTAAATGCATCAATCACTCGATCTTATTTATGGCGGAATTGTACAGTCCTCTGTTTAACACAAAACATGAGACTTGCATGTCCAGAACTACCACGCCTCGAGCGGCATGAACTGCAGGAATTTGCCCGCTGGCTCCTCTCAATTGGTGATGGTATAACACCTATCAACATGCCATCGATCAACGACACATCATGGGTTCAAATTCGGACAATCTTCTACTACCACGACCAAAAGGAAACTTGAAAATTTAATTTCTTTCGTGTATGACACACGTCCAGAGACATCACAGCTTGCAGAATATCTATGTCAACGAGCAATATTGGCCCCAACAAATGAGATAGCTGCCACCATAAATGCTACAATCATGAGCAAGATAGCTACCGACGAAATGTCGTACTACAGTTCTGACTCAATCGATGATCCAACAACTAACTGTTGTACTCTAGAGGCCCTTTACCCCCAAGAATTCCTCAACACCATCAAAATGAGTGGCCTACCAGATCACCACTTGCAGCTCAAGATTGGTGTTCCTATAATGTTACTAAGAAATTTGAGTCCGTCGGAAAGGTTTATGCAATGGAACCCGACTCATAGTGACACATCTAACACACCGCATCATCCAAGCTGAAATAATCACAGGAAAGGCAAGGGGAACCAAAGCTTACATTCCAAGAATAATCAACATTTCAGCTGATCCTAAATGGCCCTTTAAGATAAAACGACGGCAATTCCCAGTCCGTGTATCATATGCAATGACAATAAACAAAAGCCAAGGACAGACACTTGCCAAAGTTGGTGTGTACTTATCAAAACCGGTCTTCTCTCATGGGCAACTTTATGTTGCATTCTCCCGTGTTACATCACCTGCAGGCATGCGTGTGCTTATTGAAAACAGCTCCGCCGAACATAATAACCAAACACACAATGTGGTATACACTGAGATTTTCAAAGATATACCAACACATATCCACTAAATGCAGGTACTACTACTTCTCACCCTAGGATTCAAATTGTATCATGCTCTTTCCTGCAAACTGAACTTTAGTAGTTATCTATCCTCATGTTACATCCACTTTACTTTTACAAGGTTACTCTTACTCATTTCCATTTAGTTCGCAAATTACAATTTGTTCTACACAATGCACGTTATAGCTGGAAAATGCACCATGCACTTACTAATATTTTCCTACTCATTAACAGCTTACAAAAGAAGCTTCCTCCTTCAAACTACACATGTTTTTATTTGAGTCCATACTGTCTAATTCATCTTTGTAAAACATTTCATGCATTGCAGGAAACTCGACGGGGCACTACCCCGGTGACCTCAAATTCATCGCCAACGGACATCTCGGTGACTGGGCCTACTCCTCTTCTGCGCCGTAGTCCTGCTGACGCCTTTCCTCCTCAATGTTACGTAATACTACTGCAGGTCTTCCTCTTGCAGCGACATCATAGACAGCAGAGCACCAATTTAGCCTATTGAGTAGTAGTTCCAGGTAGTTTCCCTTGCTCTTTTTTGTGTCGAAGAAATCCATGTACTTGCTCCAATTTTATTGGTATCGTCCTCTTCAACGAACCTTGCTATACTTTCCTTACGTTCCTGCCCTGCTATCTGACAAACAAAAGAAATAATGTGTTATTGTTACTTATATGCGTTGGTTTTCTAACTTTTTATGCATGTGCCCCAACCTCTACATTAGCAGAGTATCGTTGATGGATGCCAGGTTATTTTTCGATACTTGGTTGCTTTACTTGAGCATTGATTGTTGTTTCAATTTTAGTTCATGATTACAGATTTCTTTAGTTTCTTGCTATGCACGTGCTCGATTTTAGTTCATGGTTACAGATTTTTTCTGTGAAACAACTTCTGCTCTCTGTACCTTACAGGTACACATCAAATTCTAATTTATCTAATGATAAAGTCTCTTAGACCTTTTGCCTGTCATACAAATCTTCCTAACCCACGCAACTGCGTGGGGTTCCAGCTAGTACCCCCTATTGTTGGCATCGCACATGCCGTCGGTCGGGTGCTCGACCACATACAGTTGGCATCCAGTCAACGTCGCTCACCGCGTGCCTCGCCGCCGAAAAGCGTCGCTACGGCGTGCACATGCTTGGCGTGGCACGCCGCGCCACAGTCCACACGCGCCTCAGACCCAGACTCCGACTCCCAGAGAGCGACGAACAGTGGCACGCACGCCCGCCGCGCCGTGCACGCCTGCCGCCGAGCATGCAGTCGTTGACCCGAGGCACGGCACGGGTTGGATGGGGATCGGATCGCTCGGGAGCGGCTGCCGCCTGGCGGTGGCCTCCCTCCGACACACAGACAAAACCAACCAAAGCGCGCGCCCGGGGCATCACGGCTCACGCCGACGACCCACCCCACCCCACGCGGTTTCCCCCGGCCGTCCCCGTCGTCCTCCCCTCCTCCTCCTATAAACTCAACTCAACTCCACCACCCGCCTTCCATTCTATTCCTCCCCACGTCGCTGTACTGTACTGCACTCACACTAGCAGCTACCATCTTCCTTCCTTCGGTTTTCAGCAGCTCACCTCAGCTAACCAAGGTCCATCCCATCCGAACGTTCAGAAACTCCACTAGCAGCAGCAGCAACATGGACGCCATCTCCTGCCTTGCGCCGCCGCCGGCCGCGCTGCTGGCGACCTCCTTCGCGGACGCCGCCATCGCGCGGGCGCTCCACTTCTCCTCCTCCACCATCACCGTGTCACCCGACTCCTCCTCTTCCTCCTCCCTCTCCCACCACCACCGCCACTCGCCCCTTCTCGGCGCCGACCTCCCGTCGTCCTACTACTACCCGCACCCGCACCCGCCGCCGCCGCTACCACCACCGCACGCCGCCGCCACCTGCTGCGACTCCCTTCTGGTGGCCGACTCGCCGCGCCGCCGCTCCTCGCCGACGACGGCCGCACCCAGACTGCGCAAGACCCACCACCAGCACAACCAGGCCCTGGCGCCGGCGGGAGCGCGCGCGGGAAGCGCCGGTCGCGCGCGTCCAAGCGCGCGCCCCCACCTACATCAGCACCGACGCCGCCAACTTCCGCCTCATGGTGCAGCAGATCACCGGCGTGCAGGCGGACGGCGCCGACGTGGCGGGGGTGGACATGGCGGCCATGCTCCAGGCCACCGCGGCGCTCGACGCGGCCGCGCTGCTGGGCCTGCGCGCCGCCGCCGCCGGGAACGGGAACGGGAACGGGAACCCGCAGCTGCTGCCGGTGCCGGGCGACGAGTCCTCGGCGGCGGCGCTTCGTCAACAACAGCTCCTTGAGCTCCAGCAGCAGCCGTGCTTCCCGACGCTGGACTCGTGGAACGTCATGTGCGAGACCAACAGCGCCGAGATGCTGTGATCATGCATCGTGAGGGAGGGATCACAAGGCCGGCCGGCGGATCACAGTTACTGTAGTTCACAGCGGCGGCCGCGCGCCGTCCACCGGGGGATTTATTTATTATTACTCTCATACTCCGATGCGTGCAGTGCATGTGCATGTGCATGCATTGCCGGCAGCCGGCCGCCACCAACGCACTGTAGATTCATGGCCGCCTACTTGTAGATTCATCGGCTGCTGATCTAGTTACCTAGTACTACTCCGTACGGTGTACTACATACATACAGAGAGTAGATGGATCGAGCTAGGAGAAGGAAGGAACAAGCAAGCCTACTAAGTAGTACTGTATAATATAGCGAATCTGTTGTACTGTACTGTACAGGATCGGCAGCATGCAATCTGTTATCTGTCTACGGTGTCGAGGCGACGTACTCTGTTCTAGCTAGCTCCAGGTTACCGTATACGTGTACGCGCTGGTGCCGTAGACGACCGTAGACCGTAGTATTAATTATAGCGACTTCAATTTACCAGCAATCCAGCCCAGCAGCTTCATCAGTTTCGTATGTGTATGGTTCATCATCAGGACTCATCAGGATATATATAAGTTAATCAAGGCAGCCTAAGCTAATTTTATCACTTACTTCCATCCTTATGCAAGCATACATGCAGTTTTATTTCGAAAAGAATTACCGGTGGACCTGAATAATATATCGTATTATATTGAAGTGGTAATAATATAAAAAATTTACTAGCTAGTACCACTCAAATATATGTACAGATATGCAACAACAACAATGTACACAATAATTGATATATTAGCACAACAGCACCAGTAACACACGCAAGAGCGGATCGGAGTAGGTAGCCTAGCTCGCTAGTCGAAAATGTGTGATCTGCATGCATGATCCATCTGCATCTGCTGAGGACGACGTGGTCACGACTAGCGAGCAATGCGTGCTTGAAACGGAAAGCATAGTGCCGCCGGCCGGGCATTAATGCCGGAGCCATCTGGCGAGCCGGCTGGTGAAGTGAAGCAGCCGACCAGCAGGCCGGAGCGCGCGGCATCGACGACATTCATGGCGATGGACGGACGGCAGGCGACGGAGTTCGTTCCGGCATCGTTGTGCTCGTCTCAGCCGGCGGCGGGGCAGCGTGCAAGGAAAGGACTATTAATTGTGGGAGCTGTTGCACCACACAGTCCACATTCCTACTTTTGATTTTATTTGGATACAGTTCCAACACCAGAATAATAAGAATACATATTTATTTATTAATTTATTTGGCTACACTCTAATCCGATCCTAAGAATTTTATCTGAGCTGCTGAGCATCAACTATTTGAGTACTAGGTTCAAAAAAAAAACTATTTGAGGTACTAGCACATACAAAAGATAGCTTGGTTCCTTTTTACCTGCCACCGTTGAGCATTCGACGACGACTGGTACTGTTCATATTGTCGGGGACCAAAATACGGGCCCCTAAAAAAAAAAAACCCAACAAACGCAAAAACTTCGGCCCAACAGGGCCTCCCGCTACTCTACCTAGGCCGCATCTACGGCGCCGGGAGCGCGCGCACCGCCTCTAGCCCATCCGAGCCAACCCCGCCAAGGGCTCGGGCGAGAGCCGATTTTCCGCCTCGGCCGAGCCTCGGCGCTCGGGCCTCGGGACGAAGCTTCCACGCTCCGCCTCGCCCGAGCCCCTTGTATCAAGGCCTCGGGCGAACCTCGGTTTCCGTCCACTTGCGAGCCCCCTCCACCCAGAGCCTCGGGCCAGGGCCGCGCCGCACTTCTGGTCAAACCGGGCCTCGACTTGGCGTATACCCGCCGCCCGCCTTCCCACGGTGCTTGTCGAGTGGCGATATCCTTTGGCGGGGGGGACGGGGCCGTCTGTCACCGCATTCGGGATCACGTTTATCCCCCGCGGTGGAGGCCATGCACGCCACTGTGGGGCACCTTGCCTTGCCTAACCTTTTCCGTCGGGTCAAGTCACCGAGGCTCCAAGGCGGCGGCCGCCACGCCAAGGGCGGTCACCCGGCGTCATCCTCCGTCTGAGAATCGAGGCCCGGCGGGGCACCGGTCAAAGCAACAGTCCCTCCCGGGTTTTTGAGCCGGGATGGGCGGGGGCTTTGTCCCGATGACGGCTCTTCCACTGTGCCCGCCCCGCCCAGCGTCTGGCGCCGAGCGCCCTCCCCTCGAGCCTCGGAACGAGGGGAAGTCAAAGCTTCTGGCCCGCGGAACGGATACGTCCCTACTGGCCTCTCCATCAACTTCTACAGGGGCGTCCGCTTTTTCGGTGTCGAGGCGGAGGAAGCGACTCCTCGTGGCCATGCCATGCCATGCCCGACAAGCCCAAAAGCGCCACACCGGCGCCTCGGCATAAGGAAGGCGGCGGGCTCCGAGGCCCAAAACGAGGAGGGAAAGATAGCTTCCCACACACGCCCGCTCCTTGTAGGCCTCTGCCATCCCCTTGCGGCTATAAAAGGAGGAGGTAGAGGCCCGTAGATAGAAAAGGGACACACCAGCCCGATATTGGCACACCGCTCAATCACCAAGAGACTTGGGACCGGGTCCCTCTCTCCCTTTGCTTGTACACCCTACCTCTGAGCACTTAGGTGCAAGATAATACAAGAACCTCTCTCCCCCCACCGGATGTAGGGCCTTCTCTTGCCCGAACCAGTCTAAACCCTTGTGTCCATCTTGCACACCGTCCGGAGTTGGGAGCACGCACCACAAATTCACTCGTCGGTGCTAGGGCCACCAGTTCTGGCACCGACAGTTGGCGCGCCAGGTAGGGGAGCTGTGCGTGTTTCGCCTCTTTTCCCGCCAAACCTCCGGATGGCCAGCGGACGTGATGACACCTTGCGGGGACGCTTCGACCCCAACTCTCCTCTCTCCCAGCCCGCTGGGCCAGGGACCCTGATCCGGTTCGGTGAACTCGAGTTCGTGTCGACTGGAGTCCAATTTGACATGGAGCTCCTCCCGACTGGGGCTCAGGGACCCCTCGACGCGGCCCCGGCGGATCCATCGCCCGGCCCGACCCGGCACCCCGGCACCCAAGACGCTCTTGCCGTGCACGGCGGACTCGACGACGCCGCCCGGGCTGGAGGAAGGACCTCGCGGCGCCTGGCAACCGGGCGACGCCTCGTAGGGGCGCTCAGCTGCCGTCGCCACCGCGCCCGGCCGTTGGCACAGTCATGCGCTGCTTTGCTACAAGTGCGGCATTGGTTTCCACCACCGCGGGGGCCGGAGGAGGCGTCAACGTCGCCCGGCGGCGCTCCGCAGGCAGCCCAGCGCGGATATCACCCGGCCGGGTCCGTCCACGCCTTCGAGGAGTACGTCGGGGAGGGAGGCGGCGGCGCCACTCCGACGCAGCGCTACATCCACCCGATTCGGCGCTACCTCGAGGATCACGGAACCCAGGGGTTCATCCCACGAGGACACGCCCTCGCCCGGCTACCCGACTCCGACTCCCCGGACGACATATGCGACCCGGCGCGCGAGTGCTTCCACGTGGAGGTTCGCGACCTCGCCCGCCAAACGGCCGCGACAGCGGCGGCGAGAGCAGGATTGTGACCCTAGGCACGTCGCGGGACCGCTCCGGTGGTTTGCGACCCGGTGGATCCCTAACACCTCCCGACCACGGGGAGGCGGACCCAGCGCCCGCCCGGCCACTCCAGTCGGAGGATCCAGCCCGGCCACGCCTCGAGATCCCACGTGTCGACACACCGTCGAGCAGATCCGCGACCTCGGGGCTAAGCTCGACCCACGACCGTCTCCAGCTACAGCAGAAGATAGGCGCCTCGAGCAAGGCAACCCCCGCGGCGTTCAACCGCGAGCCCCGGCACGGTAGCGCCCGTGGCGTCCGCGGGATGCGTCAATGACGAAGGCGGCGGCAACCTCCCGTCTTCCGCGCGAATCCAAATCGCAGCCGCGGCCGCTTCTTCCAGCGTGCGGAGCCTTCCACCCCGGAAGGCGCCGCATCGCGACTAGAGTGCCAGGGCTACATCATAGGGCCGCCCCGCAGTCAGCGGGCCGGAGCTCAGCGTCACGCCTTCGTGCGCGAGGGTGAGACCACGAGGGCGCACCTCGGGGCGCCTTGAGGCCTCGGTCCACCGGGGATCCCTCCCCGCGAACCCGTTCGCGGCGCATCAGGACAACGCGGCGGCCTCGGCATTTTAACAGCGCGCGCGCAACATCGTGAGGGAGGCAAAGGCGCGGGACCAACGCGACCACCAGCCGCGCGGTGGCCGGCGCGACAGCGACGATGACATAACGACGCGGACCCCGGGGCCTCGCGCCTTCAGCCGGGGAGATCCATGGCGCCAGGTTCCCCTTCAGGTTCCGCCCCGCCCGCCAACCTCACCAAGTACTCGGGAGAAAGCGACCCCGAGGTCTGGCTCAATGACTACCGCCTCGCTGCCAGTGCGGGGGCCGGACATTTGGCAGGCTTATCATTCGCAATCTTCCTCTTCACACAGGCGGCGCCGCTCGGGCATGGCTGAACACCTTCCCGCCCGCCACGATCTACTTACCAGGGACGACCTGGTCAAGGTCTTCGTGGGAACTTCCGGGGCACATACGTGCGCCCTGGGAACTCCTGGGATCTCCGCAGCTGCCGCCAGAAGCCCGACGAGTCACTCCGTGACTTCATCCGCCGCTTCTCCAAGAAGTGCACCGAGCTGCCCAACGTAGCCGGCCCCGCCATCATCGGTAGCGTTCCTAGATGGGACAACCTGCAAGGAGGCTGGTCCACAGCTGGGCCGGAAGATGCCCTCCACCGCCAACGAGCTGTTCGAGGTGGCCCACGAACTTTCGCCTCCGGCGAGGAAGCGGGGGGGCCATCTTTCGCGGTGCCGGCAACAAGGGGAAGCAGAAGGATGAAGGAACCGACGCAGCAGTGACCCACGGACAGAAGAAAAACAAGAGGGGCAAGCGGAGGGGCAAGCAAGGCAAGAAGGAGGAGGACTCCGAGGATGATCTCGTCATTGCGGCCGACCGCCAAGACACACCAGGCCCCCGGGGCCGGGCGTTCGGCGATATGCTCAAAAAGCCATGCCCCTTCCACAAGTTCCCCGTCAAGCACACCATGGGAGAGTGTGACTTGGCCTGCCGCTTCTACCAGAAACTCCCCCCCGCCCGAGGACAAGAAGAAGAAGGAGAAAGAGGACGAAGGCAAGGGTGACGGGTTCCTGGAGGTCCACGATGTCTTCATGGTCATCAGGGGTCTCCCGGCGAACCTCTCCCCACGCCAGATCAAGCGCGAGCGCCGAGAGGTGTTCTCGGTGCGCCCCACCATGACGCAGTACCTACCGTGGTCGGCCGACGCCATCACCTATGGCATCGACGACCACCCACTCTACGTACCGAACCCCGGGAGATACCCGCTCGTGGTGGACCCCATCGTCGGCAACGTTCGACTTACCAAGGTTCTGATGGATGGCGGCAGCGCCCTCAACATCCTCTACTCTGAGACCCTCAGCCTGCTGGGGATGGAGCGCCTGAACCTCCGACCCTCCAACTCCCCCTTTCAGGGGATCGTGCCAGGCAAGCGAGCCTGGCCCCTCGGGCAAATCGATCTCCCCGTCGTCTTCGGAACGCCATCGAACTACCGCAAGGAGATCATCACCTTCGACGTGGTAGACTTCCGAGGAACCTATCACGGCATCCTCGGACGTCCCACGTACACGAAGTTCATGGCGGTCCCCAACTACACCTATCTCCTCCTCAAGATGCCGGGCCCTAACGGCGTCATCACCGTTGGCTCCTCCTACGAGCACGCGTTCAACTGCGACGTGGAGGCCATCGAGCACGCCGAGGCCATGACCGTCTCCGAGGCCCTCGACTCCAAGCGCCACGCCGGCACCTTCGAGCCGTCCGATGGGGTGAGGGAGGTCCCGCTTGACCCCTCCACCTCATCCGGCAAGACGGTGAAGATCTCCGACTCCCTCGACCCTAAATAGGAATCCGTGCTCGTCGACTTTCTCCACGCGATCTTCGCGTGGAGTCCCTCGGACATGCCAGGCATTCCGAGGGATGTCGCCGAGCACTCCCTTGATATCCAGGTCCGGGTCCCAGGTGAAGCGGCGTCTGCGCCCGATTCGACGAGGAGAAGCGCGGGGGCCATCGGCGAGGAAGTGAACAAGCTTTTGGCGGCGGATTCATCAAGGAGGTGTTCCACCCCGAGTGGTTGTCTAATCCTGTAATGGTTAGGAAAAAGAGTGGGAAATGGAGGATGTGTGTGGACTATACTAGTTTAAATAAAGCATGTCCGAAAGTCCCTTTTCCTTTACTACGCATCGATCAGATAGTCGACTCCACCTCGGGGTGTGAGCTCTTATCCTTCCTTGATGCTTACTCCGGCTACCACCAAGTAAAGATGAAGGAGTCCGACCAGCTCGCGACATCCTTCATCACTCCGTTCGGCATGTATTGTTACGTGACGATGCCCTTCGGGCTTAGGAACGCAGGGGCCACATACCAGCGATGCATGCAGGGCGTCTTCGGCGACCACATCGGCGAAACCGTAGAGGCCTACGTCGACGACATCGTGGTCAAGACCAAGGAGGCCGACGACCTCATCTCTAACCTCGAGATTGCTTTTAAGTGCCTCAAGGCCAAGAGCGTCAGGCTCAACCCCGAGAAGTGCGTCTTCGGGGTTCCCCGAGGCATGCTCCTTGGGTTCATCATCTCCAAGCGCGGCATCGAGCCCAACCCCAAGAAGGTGACCGCGGTGACAAGCATGGGGCCAATCAAGGACTTGAAGGGCGTCCAGCGAGTCATGGGCTGTCTCGCGGCCCTCAGCCGCTTTATCTCACGGCTCGGCGAGAAGGGCTTGCCCCTGTACCGCCTCCCGAGGAAATCCGAGCGCTTCTCCTAGACCTCCGAGGCCCAGGATGCCCTCGACAAGCTCAAGGCCGCCCTCACCAGCGCCCCGATCCTCGTCCCGCCTGCCGAAGGAGAACCTATCCTCTTGTACGTCGTTGCGACCACCCGGTGGTCGCCATGGCCGTCGTCGTCGAAAAGGAAGGAGGAGGGCCACGCCTTTGCCGGTCCTGAGCCGGTCTGCCGTCGGCGAGGTGTTGTCGAGACTAAGATCCGCTACCCACAGTCCGAAGCTGCTCTGCGGTGGTCCTGACGGCGGCGCAAGCTCGGCACTACTTCGACGCCCACCCCGTGGCGGTGGTCTCTTCTTTCCGTTGGGAGAGATCCTCGAACCAAGGGAGGTCTCGAGGCGGGTCGCCAAGTGGTCCGTCGAGCTCATGGGAGAGACCCTCTCCTACAGCGCCAAGGAAGGCCATCAAGTCCCAAGTCTTGGCCGACTTCCTCGCGGAGTGGACCGACACCCGACTACCGCCGCCCCGGCTTCAGGCGAAATCTTTGGACAATGTACTTCGATGGGTCCCTGATAAAGACCGGGGTCGGCGCCGGCCTCCTCTTCGTCTCCCTCCTCGGGGTGCACATGCGGTACGTAATCCGCCTTTATTTCCCAGCGTCGAACAACATGGCGGAGTACGAAGGCCTGCTCAACGGGTTGAAGATCGCCGTCGAACTTCGCGTCAGGCGCCTCGACGTCCGAGGGGACTCGCAGCTCGTCATCGACCAAGTCATGTAGGATTCAAGCTGCCATGACCCCAAGATGGACGCATACTGCAAGGCGGTGCGCGCCCTGGAGGACAAGTTCGACGGCCTCGAGCTCAACCACGTCGTCCGAAGGCACAACGAAGCCACCGACGAGCTCGCCAAAATCGCCGCTGGAAGAGCCCCGGTTCCTCCCGACGTCTTTACCAAAGACCTCGCAGCTCCCTCTGTCACCCTCAACAAACACGAGGAGGCCTCGGGAAATCGCTCCGACCCGCCCCCGGGGGCTGAGAAGACGTCCGAGGCCCCCTCTGCCTCCGAGGCCCCCTCTGCCTCCGAGGCCCCCTCGGCTTCCGAGGCGTCCTCGGCATCGACTGCCAAGGTCATGGAGATCGACGAAGAGGACCCCGAGGCCGACCCCAAGCCGGGGCCGGAGGAGGCCGTACCTCGACTGGATCGTCAGAGGCACCCTCCCCGAGGACCTCAACCAAGCTAGGCGCATCGCGAGAAGAGCGAAGTCGCCGTTGTTATCGAGGGACGAGCTCTACAAGCCAGCCCCTCGGGGTCCCTGCAGCGGTGCGTCTGTCGAAGGAGGCCTCGCCCTCGTCCGCCAAGATCCACGCCGGTGTATGCGGCCACCACGCCGCTCCCCCGATCCCTCGTCGGCAGCGCTTTCCAAGCAAGGGTTCTCTTGGCGGCCGATCGGCCGCGCCATGAGGTAGTGCGCACTGCGAAGAGGTGCCAATACTACGCCCGTCGGACGCGCTGCCCGGCATAGACGCTCCAGACCATCCCAATCACATGGCCCTTCGCTGTGTGGGGCCTGGACCTGGTAGAACCCCTCAAGAAAGCGCCCGGGGGCTTCACGCACCTGCTTGTCGCCATCGACAAGTTCTCCAAGTGGATAGAGGCGCGCCCCGTCACCAACATTCGGTCCGAGCAGGCGGTGCTCTTCTTCACCGACATCATCCACCGCTTCGGTCCCGAACTCCATCATCACCGACCACGGCACCCGGTTCACGGGGGCGAAGTTCGAAAACTTCTGCGGCGGGCACCGGATACGCATTATGCGGTCTTGATCGCACCCCCCAGACGAGCGGGCAAGTGGAGCGGACCAACGGGATGATATTGCAAGGACTCAAGCCTCGGATCTTCAACAAGCTCGACAAGTTCGGTAAAAGATGGCTCGAGGAGCTCCCCTCGGTCCTCTGGAGCCTCAGGACGACGACGAGCCGGGCCACGGGGTTCACGCCCTTCTTCTTGGTGTACGGCGCCGAGGCAATGCCGCCCTCTGACTTGGAGTTCGGATCTCCGAGGCTCAAGGCCTACGACGAGGCACGCAACCAAGTGGCTCGGGAGGACTCGCTAGACATGCTCGAGGAAGCCAGGGACACCGCCCTCCTACACTTGGCGAGATACCAGCAGTCCCTCCGACGCTACCACGACCGACGGGTCCGAACCCGAGACCTCAAGGTAGGCGACTTGGTGCTTCGTCTCCGACAGGACAACAGAGGCCGCCACAAGCTCACGCCGCCTTGGGAGGGACCCTTCATCGTCGCCGAAGTACTCAAGCCGGGCACGTACAAGCTCGCAAACGAGGCTGGTGAAGTCCTCAACAACGCTTGGAACATCCAACAGCTACGTCGCTTCTACCCTTAGAATTTCCAAGCATTGTACATATGCTTTGTACCTTTGGCTAAATGAAATTAAGTCCTTGGGCATTTTTTCCAAGACATAACATTTTATCCTCGGTAGGACTTAGGGAGACTTGGTTTTGTTTCACCAAAACCAAGCCTCCCTCGAGGGGAAAGAAAGGGGGACCCCCTCACGGAAAGCACCCGTCGAAAATCTTTTTCGCTTTCCTAGTTATTTTTCGTAGACTCTACGTTCCCGAAGGCCTCGCGTACCTAGGAAACGGCATGATCGAGGCCATCCCGAGGCTCAAGAAGGCCGAGCCGCGAGGCCACCCACGCCCGAGCGCTGCGGTGCCTCCACTCGTCGCCCTCAGCCAAAGGATGGCTCCGAGCGCCGCGGGGAAGTCGCTCATTACGAAAGGGCAACGGGGCCGTGACAACCACTCGCGTAATCCCTACCTTTGGTTAAAGAGCGACCCTCGGCTGCAAAGCATCCCCGCAAGACTGGGTAACGAGCGCAGACGGAAGGGAAACGTGAGAGACAACGAAAAAGCTAGCACCAGAAAGCATAAAGCCTCGACGGGCGGTTCACATAATAGTGTTTCATAGACACAAAATCAGCATAAACTTCTATTTACATGGGCGCATGGGCCCGGCTGCAAATCTACGAGGGGCGTCCGGACCACCGGTGTCTTGATTGGCGGCGACCATGGCCTCGGGGTCTCGGGCTGCTGCGTCCCGCAGCTTCGGCGTCTCCCGCGCCCGGCGTCCGCGGCTCCGGCGGCCACAACCTCAACGTCCACAGCCTCGGTGTTCTGGGCTCCCTCCGGAGGGGTGGAGACGACGGCGGCGCAAAAGTGGCCGCCAGTGCGGCGGGGAGCCCCGCTCTTCTCGGCCTCCTCGGCGAGCTGGGCCAGCACATCGCCCTCGTGCCCCATCTCCTCTTCGGCCACGGCGAGCCCCCTCGGCGATCCGAGGGAGGTCGAGCTGGTAGTGGGACATGGTCGTGAGCGTGTGCGATACACCGACTCGGAGGGCCTCCAGAGCGCGTGCCTCCATCCGCTGTGGCACCGAGGCCAGCCGCGCCGCCAAGCTGCTGCCGCCGGCGTCCTTCTGCCTCCACCACCGCGCAGACGGCCGTAGCCTCACGCGTCAAGGCGTTGAGCTCACCATGCGCGGAGTCGTAGGCGGTCTGCGACGCGGAGAGGCTCTCCTCCAGCTCCGACACCACCTCGCCCCGCAGGCCTGCACCCAACCGAGAGTTAGGTTCTCGGACAATATAACGCAGGTGCGGAGAATGATCATGGCACCTACCCTGTAGCTGGCGGCGGAGGGTCTCGGCCTCGGAGATTCCCTGCATCAGCGTCTCCTTCAGCTTGGAGTACTCCCCGGCCAGCACGACACGCTCGGCCTTGGAGCCCTCCAACTTCTCGGTCAGGGGACTTGATAGAGTCCGCCGAGCGCGAGGCCTCGGCGACCATCACCTCCTTCTCCGTCCGAAGCTGGTCAAGGCTCCTGGCGTGGCCCGCCGCGATGTCCCTAGCAAGGGTGGCGTCCTCGCGCGCCAACGTGGCCTCGGTCTGCAGGCGAGAGACGAGGAGGCAGAGCTTCTCGAGCTCGGCATCCTTCTCCGACACGGTCATCGTCAGCCCGGCGACCAGACCCTTCTGCTGAAGGAACTGATCGTGGAGGCCGGCCGACGCACGGAGGAAGTCCGACTTCTCGCCCGACGTCTGCGCCAACTCCTGCAACACGCATTCTCTTGCCGGTCAGTCGCTGGGAAGAGGATCCCGAGGGAAAAAAGAGCTAGAAGGTCACCTACCCGAAGCAAGGGGGCGAGCTCCTGGCACAGCCCAGACACGATGGTCCGGGCAGCCTCCTCGCAGCGGTCGACGCACTGCGTCGCGCTCAACCAGGTTCGCACTTCCTTGGCGTCGTCCGGCACAAAGGCCCCCGCCTCCAAGGACCCAAGGGCGGCCCGGCTCCTCCGCCCCGGAGGGTTCCCGGCGGACGACGCCGCCGCGCCGCCGAGCGAGGCCGCGCACCCACGGGCGGACGCATCCACTGGCCTGCACCTCCTCAGCCTCCTCTCGGCCGAGGTAGTTTCTGCCTCGGTGGCCACAACCTGGCGAGGGGCTGAGGCAGGCTCCGCCCGGTCATAGCCGCGTCGGCGGTAGCAACCACCGCGGGCTCCTCCCGCCGCCCTCGACCACCGCGCCCGAGGATCCCACCCGCCTGACGCGGCCAGGATTGCCATCCCTCATCCTCCCCGCCACCGACGCCTCCCACCAGAGCCGGCGGTGCCTGGGGCTGGCCACCCCACCAACGCAGCCACGGGCGCGCCCGGTCTCCCGGCGGGACACCTGCGCCGCCTGCCCCTCCGTTGCCGAGGGTTGCTCCACGGTTGGCAACGCCTCGGGGCCTCCCCTCTCTCCTCGGTCCCAGCTGACGCTTCGGCGGCGGAGCTAAAACTCGCGCCTCCCGACCCCCGCCTTTAGCTGCCCCAGGCGAGGCGCTTACCTCCACCGCGGCCTGGCGCTTCGGGCTGCGGATGGGCCTGGAAGTAAAATTAACAGGGAAAAAGTGGACACCAAGGTCAACAACAAGGCGTGGGCGCGACCTACCCGCGCTGCTTGTAATCTTGGCGTTGGGCGGGACCCACCGAGGGCAGGGACCTCGGGGAGCCTCGCGGACCGCGCACCTCCCGAGGCGTCCTGCTTTGCGCCTCCCGACCCGCTCCTTGGCGACTCGGGCCGCTCCAGGGGCAGGCCCGACGGGGAAGGGCTCGACAACCTCCTTCCCTCGTGGCGTCGCGCCTCCCCCTCGGGGGGCGGCCCGGCCACTGAAAGCGTCACGCGCGCCCCTAAGTTCGGCGGCGCCGAGGGGCGAGCCTCTCCCGGCCCGCCCTTTCGGGCGCCTGAGATGATGACGGATCGCCGCCCGCCCGGGCGCCCGACGTCACCTCCAGGAAGTCCAGCCCTAGGCAGCGGTTCAGCTCGTCCTCGTCCCACTCCTCCTCGACATCATCGTCGCCACCACTATACTCAGTGGTGTCTGACGGCGTCGGCTCCCGGGGAAGGTGCTGCTGCTCCTGGCGCCGTCGCAGCCGAGCCAGGTCCTCCTTCTCTTGCTGCTTGCGGACGTTGCGCGCCGCGGTGGTCTCCTTCTTCTTCTTCTCTGCCTCCGCGCGGTCGCGGTTGGCCTTCTTCTCTGCGGCGATCGGGGGCTTCGACGCCCTGAGCTTCTCCGCGACCCCCTGCAAGATGGTCAGGATTAACGCAAAGAAGAAGAAGAAAAAGAACGGAGTATACGGGTAAGCCTTACCAGGCTGATGTGGTCCCTATCCGGCCGCATCGGAATCCTGAGCAGCTGCGAGTGCTCCACCGACGCCGCCTGCTTCGTCCGGTTGAGGACCTCGGCGTACCCAAGGTCCTCGGCCGCCATCCGCGTGCCCACCTAGTCGTTGCTGGGCCGCATGTCATACAGCGCGTACCGCCGATGCATGAGTGGCAGCACGCGCCGTTGGTGGAAGGCGGCGATCACCGCCGAGGCATCCAGCCCGGCCTTGGACAGGCGCGCCATGGCGGAGAACACCCTCCTCAGAGGGGTCTCCTTCTCGATGATCAACTCCTTCCGCCACGACGGCGGCTCGGAGGTGAACACCTTTCCGGTGTAGGCCGGCAGATGCCCGTCGTCGTTGCGGAGGTAGAACCACTTGCTGTGCCAGCCGCGGTTCGAGGTGGCAAGCTTCGCCGGGATATACTCCCCGCGGTGCTTGGACCGCAGCTGCAGGGTGCAGCCGCCGGCCCGGACCGCCAGCCTCTTTCCCTTCTCCGCCTCCTTCTCCTTCCCCTTCTCCTTCTCCGCCCCTGGCGGAGATTTCAGGAACAGGGTGGTCTCGAAGAAGTAGAGCCACAGGTCCCAGTGGGCGTCGACGCCGAGGTAGCCCTCGCACAACGCCACGAAGACCGTGGCATGGGAGATGCAGTTGGGGGCGAGGTTGTGGAGCTCCAGGCCGTAGTGCTCCAGGAGCGCGCGGAGGAAGCGCCGCACCGGCATCCCGAACCCGCGCTCGTGGAACGCCGTGGAAGCTCACGACGTACCCCGACGGAGGGCGCGGGTACTCGTGGTCCACCGGCGGGACGATCCACTCCGGCCGCCGGAGGTCAGTCCGGGTGCACAGGAGTCCCTTCTCCACCAGCGCCACCAGCTCGGACTCCGTCACCGAGCACGACTCCCACTCCGCAACGCCGGCGACGTCAGCCTGGGGCGCCATCAGGAAAGCAAGGACGGGCTAGGAAGACGGCATGGATGGCTTCTCTCCTTTCTCTCCGGCAGGCTCAAGCTCTCTTTCTCTGGCGGCGGAGAAGGCAAAGGCAAGGAGCAGCGGCGGATGAGAGGGGAAGGCCAACGCGGCCGCCGCACGGTATTTATACCCGACGCGCGTCCCCCTCTTTGCATTAACTGCGTATCGGTCTCCGATACGCCGTAATCGATACACACCACGCGCGACCCGAGGCGACGCCGCACGGGCGGCCGCAGCCACACGGGATCAGCGCGCCACACACACGCTGCACGGCCCGCCCCGCACAAAAGATCTAGGACGTAGGGCCGGGGCCCACCGCACCGCGCGTGGCCGCAGCAGAAGCCGCAGCGCCTCACATCACATCCACCGTGGGGCCCACGGTCACACGCGCACGCAACCGCCACGACGGGGTGCGTGGGGCCGCCACCTCCCGCGCGGGCGCTCCACATCCCGCGGCTGGCCGCCCTGAAAAGGCGCCCCCACGTCCCACGACAGGGGCGAAAACGGTGGTTTCATTCCCCACGAAGGAGCCCGGGCGACGGCCCATTTACGGTCCCGAGGGACGAAGGCTGGCCCATCTCGGGGTTCGATACCACCTCAGGGGGCAGAGTCGTGGGGCGGCTCGGACGACCTCACCTACCTCGGCCCCTCGCAAGCGGGGGCCGTCCTGCAAAGATCCGAGGCCAGCATGGCAGCCGCAGTACGGGGATCCCGCGTGGGAGAGCATCGAGCCCTCGGGACCCGGACGGGACCCGAGCCCCGCCTCGGGCACACCGTGCGGGCTCTTATGAACCGCGCCTCCGGGCCCGGCCAACCCCTAGCGAACGGGCACAGGCGGTTCACTTGGATCCACCTATTAACAGCTCACCGGACCTAGTCGTGTTCGACACTCGTCGACGATAGCACGATGAAGTCCACCCTCCTCCCTGTGGAAGGGAAGCTGAGGTGCGTAAAAAACTGACGACCGAGTACCAACCGGCTCCCCCTCGTCGTCACGAGGGTTCGGGGGCTCCCCCAACGCGCGAACCGGTTTGGGAAAACGTCCTAACACTTAACCGAACCCCCGGACGAGCCGACGGGCCTGAGGGCTCGGCAGCATGGACCGTTTATCCACAAAAGCACGCACAAAGCCCTCGGAGGAGTGCTCTCACTCCTCCGAGGCCTCGGGGGCTACACCCGGCGGGTGCGCTCGCGCGCCCCCGCCAGGGAGCACAGCACCCGAGACGATCACAAGCCACACCGTGCAGACTAACTGCAAGCCCTCGGAGAAGCCCTCCATACTCCTCCGAGGCCTCGGGGGCTACACCCGCTGGGTGCGCTCGCGCGCACCCTGCGGAGAGAGTCGTCAGCAACCGAGGAGGCACAACCTCAGCCTCTGAACGAGTGCACCACTCCCTCAGAGGCTCGGGGGCTACTGTCGGGGACCAAAATACGGGCCCCCTAAAGAAAGCCCAACAAACGCAAAACTCGGCCCAACAGGCCTCCCGCTACTCTACCTAGGCCGCATCTCTGGCGCACAGGAGCAGGCGCACCGCCTCTAGCCCATCCGAGCCAACCCCGCCAAGGGCTCGGGCGAGAGCCGATTTTCCGCCTCGACCGAGCCTCGAGCGCTCGGGCCTCGGACGAGCTTCCACGCTCCGCCTCGCCCGAGCCCCTTGCATCAAGGCCTCGGACGAACCTCCGGTTTCCGTCCCGCCCGAGCCCCCCTCCACCGAGCCTCGGACGGGACGCGCCGCACTTCCTGGTCAAACCAGGCCTCTGACTTGACGTATACCCGCCGCCCGCCTTCCCACAGTACTTGTCAGAGTGACGATATCCTTTGGCAGGGGACGGGAGCCATCCTGTCACCCGCATTCGGGATCACGTTTATCCCCCGCAGTGGAGGCCATGCCTGCCACTGTGGGGCACTATGCTGCCTAACCTTTTCCGTCAGGTCAAGTCACCGAGGCTCCAAGACGATGGCCGCCACGCCAAGGGCGGTCACCCGGCGTCATCCTCCGTACGAGAATCAGGCCCGGCGGGGCACCGGTCAAAGCAACAGTCCCTCCCGGGTTTTCTGAGCCCGGGATGGGCGGGGACTGTCCCGATGACGGCTCTTCCCTGTGCCAACCGCCCCGCGTACGGCGACAGGCGCCGAGGCCCTCCGAGCCTCGGAACCAGGGGAAGTCAAAGCTACAGCGCGCCGCAGGGAACGGATACGTCCCTCCTGGCCTCTCCATCAACTTCTACAGGGACGTCCGCTTTTTCCGGTGTCAGGCAGAGGAAGCGACTCCTCGCGGCCATGCCCTGCCATGCCAGCAACAGTGCCAAGCGCCACACCGGCGCCTCGGCATAAGGAAGGCGGCGGGCTCCGAGGCCACAAACGAGGAGGGAAAGATAGCTTCCCACACACGCCCGCTCCTTGTAGGCCTCTGCCATCCC
This sequence comes from Chrysopogon serrulatus, assembly GCA_015844335.1. Taxonomy (NCBI): domain Eukaryota; kingdom Viridiplantae; phylum Streptophyta; class Magnoliopsida; order Poales; family Poaceae; genus Chrysopogon; species Chrysopogon serrulatus. Next base: position 86,923 of record JADLZL010002305.1, on the reverse strand, counting down.
CTTGCGGCTATAAAAGGAGGAGGTAGAGGCCCGTAGATAGAAAAGGGACACACCAGCCCGATATTGGCACACCGCTCAATCACCAAGAGACTTGGGACCGGGTCCCTCTCTCACTGCTTGTACACCCTACCTACGAGCACTTAGGTGCAAGATAATACAAGAACCTCTCTCCCCCACTGGACGTAGGGCCTTCTCTTGCCTGAACCAGTCTAAACCCTTGTGTCCATTTTGCACACCGTCCGGAGTTGGGAGCACGCACCACAAATTCACTCGTCGGTGCTAGGGCCACCAGTTCTGGCACCGACACATATATACTAGGACATATCTTTTTCTCTAAATAAGGTTTCCACTTTGGAGGGTTTCCACTTATTTTTTTTTCTTTTTCCAAATTTGATTAAAATTTTGAAAAAGTATATACTACCGTTGATCCCCAAACGAGGAAAAAATTGCTTTCTATCATGGGAGGAGATAGCGATCGTGGGGCGACGCTGGTGGGGGATTCACCTGCTCGCTCATCTATCAACCTGTGTACAGTCAGTACGACGTGTGGTGTGCCCCAGCGCAAGCAGAAAAGTCCATGTTCCATCAGAGATCCATCACCCAACGGGCTGCCATATCATGGGATGGCCTTCCGGCCCACAGACATCTATGAGTGGCGATGGATCATTCCGAAAAGTCCGCTGTGTATTTCTCTCTCAAAAAAGTTTTCTGAATTTCTGATTCTGACGGTCTTCTGATTAGAAATGCAAGTGGCGGCGGGCCACGCTGCTAGCCCGCATGATCCCGCAGTCCAACCCACATGCTTTGAAGCGGGCTTATGCGGCTAAGCCACGTAACCCAGCGGCGCCGCACCAACCCGCATATATAATCCTGATGCGTTGCTCCAACCCGTATCCATTGGGAACCTGGGTCCTTTTGCCGAGACCCATCGTGGAGCACCATCATAGATGAGCAGCAGACGCATGGCGCCTCGCTCCCATGGATCATTCTCCGACCCACTGACAAATATATACAGCACTGCAAAGCCGGAGGCGGACATCGGCGGACGACTTTTCTTCGGGGCCTAGCGACGGCGCGGACGTGTACACGGGCAACCCGACAGGGTCGGCAGTTCCCGGCCGGGGCTCAACACGCTGGGCGTGTCGATGGCGCGCACCGACTACTACACACGCAAAGCCGCCGAGGGCACCCTGGAGGTTTCTTCAATTTCGATTTTGCCTCCTCCACTTCCAGCGGCCTTCGATGTTCGCCACAAATTCAAGTCGGGGCACAATCGTGCTTAGTCCTTGTCATGTGGTTCATTCAACGCAGAGTGGATCTTAGCATTGCATAGTCTGGACGATTTTTGTCCCTCAAATGTTCAGTTGAGGTTGCTAAAACACTCTAATGGGCCAAGATGATGGAGATAGATTTCAGGGCCCCCGCACGGCTTCTTTAGGATCCACAAACCAAGGGATTAACTCCGGTTGTAACTTTTTGTTGAACGGAGTGGATCTTAGCCGCCCTCGTGGCTCCTTCCTTATCAAGGCCAAGTTCTCCCCGCCCAAGCCCAAATAAGGCGTAGCTAGTAGTAGCATGGTTCCAATTAGTGACCGAGGCGCCGTCCGACGCTCCATGGAGTGGCACCTTCCTGCCCAAGACCTTTTTCCTTGTGGCTATGGCTCTGCGCCACACGTCCGTGCGGGCGGATCTCGCCGCCCGAACCCAACCAAGAGCCTATGCCCGCTCCATTCTTGTGGCGCTCCGCCCCATTTGCATCCTTACTTCTGATGTTCGCCAAGTCGAGCACAATCGTGCTTAGTCATTGTCACGTCTGCATTCGCATTTGCATGGTCGTATCCGGAGGATTGGCTAGGGTTTGTTCATATCGAAATTTTCTTCAACCTAAAGCACTGTAGCACTTTCGTTTGTATTCGGTAAATATTATCCAATCGTGGTCCAACTAGGCTCAAAAGATTCATCTCGTGATTTACAACTAAACTGTGTAATTAGTTATTTTTTACTTACATTTAATGTTCCATACATGCGGATACAAATTGATGTGATGGAGAGAGTGGAAAAACTTGGAAGGGAAGTGAACAAGGCGAGATACGATTTCTGGACGGTCGGATCCACGAATGGATGTAGCGGAGGCTGTCCCATCCCATGCTGGGCTGACCTCGCGGCTCCTTCGTTCCGCCCCTCCTACGACAAAAACGGCGACCGAGCTCACGGACGCCAACGAGTTAGGCCTCTTCCTCCTCCGGATGTAGAAGGTGCCACTTGGCTTTTTGGGGGGGGGCTTGGGGGGGAGGGCTCTCCTATTTCCCTCCCACCTTTAACCAGCCTCTCCTCGCTTTCCCAGCTCTAGCGTGGCAGCTAGAGTTCTCGACCAACTCTTCCCCGAATGTAGAAGGTGACACTCAACTTGGAGGAGGCTGATAGTAGAGCTGAGATTTGGGCCGTGCCGGCCGGGGCCCGACCCTCGCATGTTTCAAGGCATTATGTCATGTCTTTTAGGCACGCGAGGGCGCGGTCGTGTCAACACAGACTTTCCTTGGCCCAAACACGGATGTTGGTCCCCTTAATTTTTTTTTCACAAGTTTTTGAAAATGAAAGTTAAATGATTTTCATAATTTTTTAGGAATTATAGACTAGGAATATAAGGTTAAGAAGTTGCCACTATAGGTTCATCCATGTCGTCTTAGGCCCATGCACCTCTGCGATCAGGCATGGCCCGCCCTCATGTCGACGGGTCCCAAAATATTTCGCGGCCAGAGGTGCCAAAAGATCGCGGTCGTGGACCCCTCAAATAGCACAACACGTATGAGTAGGTTGGTGGGTGGGTTAGAGGCCACGCACGCAAGCACTTTCGGACTCGTCCGGTCCCACTCCCAGTCCCAGGGGTCCCGGCGGCCCACGCCCGACGGCCGGGTCCCCTTCTGTTTTTGAAAGTCAGGCTCGCGTCGACGGGTCCCATGCGGCAGAGACCCAGGCAGAGGCCACGCACGCAAGCACTTTCTCGTCCGGTCCACCCCCAGTCCCAGTCCCACCCACGCCCAAGTCTGTCCAGGCAAGCCGCAAGGCACACCTCCGGCTCCTCCACGCAGTCTCCGTCTCCCCTCTCCTGTTGGTGTGTGTCTCTCTCTCGCCTCCCATCCCAAGGCTCCAACAATCCAATGCCGTCGCCCCCGCGGCTGCGGCCGCCGCCGGCGAGTGTGCGTGGCTTCCTGGACGCGCACTTCGCCTCCCCGACGACCTTGCGGCCGCGCCGGCGCTCGCCGAGCTCCTGCGCCGCGAGTGCGCCGGCCTCGACGCCTCGCTCCGCCGCGCCGAGGAGCGGCTCGGTGCCGCCGCCGCGTCCTGGCTCGCGCGCTCCGCTGAGGCCCGCGCCGACCTCCACCGCCTCCGGTCGCGAGGTTCGCTCGTTCGTTCGTTCGCTCCCTCCCCTCAACAGTAGTGAACCCTAGCTGCTCTGCTGGATGGGGTTTTAGTCCCGGTGCCGCGGGGGCGCTGTGGCTGCCCGTCCCCTCCACACTCCAGATTCCACTGCTGATCCGGCTCGGTTTCCTCTTTGTTTCCTAGGGGTGCGCGTCGCCGCGGAGGACGAGGGCGCCGAGGCGGCGGCCACCACGGTGGGGCTGCCCGCGCTTGTGCGGGAGATCCAACGGATCGACACCATCCGCCTCTACGCAGGTCAGCATATCTTCCTCCCATCGATAATGGACGTGGCACGGGCAATACAATGTGACTGCTCCTAGATTTACATACGAAATTGGCTTGCTACCTGACGGTTACGCCATATGAGTGTGTTCTGGAGCCTGTGGTATAGGGCATTTTTAGTGCGCGATGTGCCTTTTGGCATCTTATACTTAATATAGGTGATTCATTTTCTGCAACAGTATAATCTGGTGACCCTTTTTTGTGTCCACCGGTTTTGTCAACACTGAAAATACCCATATTTAATCCTCATGATTGTGTTGAATGTAGATGCTTCTGTGTTCGTTTCACTAATCACTACCAGTCTATGAACTAAGATACTCATGAAGGTTTAGGGCCACATAAACAAGTATCCTAACCGAGTCCATTGATATTGTCTGAATAATAAATGTCTTCTGCACAGTTTCAAACTTGCTGTACCAGCTCATAGTTCTATTTTGATTTAATTCCCCCTTTGCATCAAAAATCTGCTCACCTTTGCAATTTGCCATGTGAAGGTGTTCTGTTGGCTCCTATAGTTTGTTACTATCTATTCTTCTAGACCTCTAGCTCTGTATGGTGTAGGAATGTCTAGTGCTTTCTGTAACTTTGCTATGCTGACATTCCAGAAGCTACTCTACAGTTGGAAGCTTTGGTTGGCAACCTGGAAGATGCGGCATTTTCCATCGTTATGCAGGCCCCCAAGTTGAATCTATCATCCATACTTCGAAAATCAAATGTAAGGTCCTTTGTCTTTCTTTCACTTCATTTGTTACTGCAGATGCAGCTGATAAAATGTCACGCTGAATATATGTTGTGGCTCAGCAATTGGTTTGCAAAATAAGGATGACATCCTTATTCTCTGCCAAATGTAGGAAACAGAATGGAAGCAAGGGAAGCTGCTCCACACTGTTGATGCTGTGAGGGACATTGAGCGAGAATTAGTACGGATCAGCACTACTAGGCCACAGTGGACCAACCTTGTCATGGCTGTTGATTCTAGAGTGGACAAAACTCTTTCCATTTTGAGGCCTCAAGCACTCACAGACTATCGGGCTCTACTAGCATCACTAGGCTGGCCACCTTCATTGTCTTCTCCAGACACAGAGAAGGATAAGTACTCCCAAATTCCGAATCCCCTACTCTTGATGAATAAGGAAAACAGAGAGAGATACTCTCAAAGCTTCCAAGCACTGTGTGCTCTGCAACATGTGCAGGGAAACCGTGAATTGCGCCTGTGTCAAACAGCAGAAGTGACTCTTGCCCCGGCAGATTTGAAGTACTTCAATAGGACTGCTTGCTTCGACAATGGGCTTTGGGCGATCGATGAATTAGTTCACCCTATTGCTTCAAGGATGGAATGTCATTTTGCAAAATGGTCTGAACAGCCAGAGTTCATTTTTACCCTTGTTTACAAGATAACAAAGGATTTCATGGATGGGGTGGATGATGTACTGCAGCCTTTGATTGATCAAGCAAGGCTAGTGGGATTAAGTGCCAAGGAATCTTGGGTAACTGGAATGGTGAAAATGCTTGTAGGATACCTTGAGCGGCAGATTTTTCCAGCACTTGTCTGCTCTTATCGGGATCAAGCTACCGTTGGCAAACCTGAAGTGGATTCCTCTTGGATGCACTTAAATGATGTAATGATTTCTTTTGATAAAAGAATGCAGCTCCTAGCAGACTCAGGAATCCAGAAAATAGCATCTCTTTCTGAAGGTTTGTCTAGGTCCTTATCTGTCTTTTCAATATATACTGAGCACCCTGATTGGCTTCAGATATGGGCTAATGTTGAGCTTAATTCAGCACAGGATAAGCTGAAATCTGAAATGGAAGATGAGACAAACTGGTCATGTAGTGGTCAGCATGATCAGGTTGGTCACATGGAAAATTCAATGAAGTTTCTTCTCTCTACAAGAGAAGACTACAAAGCTCCTCCAGTGTGTGAATTTGTTGTCAAAACTGCTTTGTCAATGGTTGAAAGAGGCCGTGCTCTGCCAAACAGGGGAATGCAGATCCAGTATAACAGATCCTCTTCAGTCAGGTTCCTGAATGACTTTTTTCTTGTCTTGCGTGAACGGTGCGAGGCATTGCAATTGTCGAATACGGCATTAGAAGATCAGTCTCTGTCAAAAACTTGCTGTGCAATTAACGCTGCTCATTACTGTGAAAATGTGCTTCGGGAATGGGATGAAGATACTACCTTCTTGGATATGGGTCCTCAAGGATCTCTTTTTACAGATGAAATTAGCTTTTTAGTTAAATTAGGGACCAATTACCTGGAAAAGATTCTGTCTTCGGTTCTGCTTGAGTTTGAGGATCTGTCCTGGGAATATGTGCAGAACATTGGATCATGGAGTGGACAGACCATCCTAGATGATCAGATCCTGGATGAAGAAAATGCAGGAGTATCTCCTGGTTTTGTTCCCAGCCTAGATGTTCTGACAGACAGGACCACTAAGTTGAAGCAGTATCTTAATTCCAAGGATTTCCTTGATCTTTGGAGGAGTATAGCAGAAGGCCTCGACTACTACATCTACAGCAGCATAAGATGGGGTGAAGTCAGTTTCTCTGATCCTGGAACCATCCAGCTAAGAGTTGATTCAAAAGCCCTTCTCCACATCTTTAGGCCCTTCTGTTCAAGACCTGAAGCTTTTCTCCCTTTTCTAAGCGAATCCCTGAGGTTGTTAGCCATGGAAAAATCAGATGCACAGTCCTTGCTGGAAATGCTAACAGATGACACGGAGAATGAAAACTACCTAAAGCATCAAGGATTGCACCATGTAAATGCTAGCCAGGCTGCAAAAATCTTAAGCAGCAGGAAGCTTTGTGGGTAACCTTTGTTTGTACAAAGTGTAGCTGAGAATGACCTTCAGTGAAGCTTGATGTGAAAACTTATATACTTGGAGATTAACAATTCCAGGCCACAACAAAGACAGGTGCACTAACCAAGGAGCCGTTGCTATTTGCATAGTATATGGCACATTGGCACGCAACAGTGCTTTCCAAGGTTGACAGGATTTGACCACTGCGCCTACTTGGCTACTTCCTGGAATTCTTCAGGCGAGTTTTACTTCATCTGCAAGCATGAAGCTGCCATGTAACCAGTTTATGTTGTTTTATTAACTTGTAGTCGCCCTTGTGCAGAATGATTCATCTGCCTCGTGCTCCCTAATTGATCCACACGATCTTATTTCAGAATTAGACTAGATCTCGTAAAGAAAGATTTTCCAGCATCTCATAGCTTGCACGAATTGGAAATTTGGAATTGTCATAGGTTAGCTATATAAAGTCAACACAACTCAAGGTGTTTAGTCTACCGAGATGCCACGAGAATTTGTGGGAGAAGTGCTCTTTTCTTTTGTCTCAATATCAGTCTTATCTCACCTCCATAAAAACCAACCCCGTTCTACCAATTCTACCGTGACATGAAGCAGTTTTACATAGAGTTGATCTTCCTCTATGGAAAAGATGCATATGTTTGTCATGTAACTTTGTTCTAGCTCTTGTATTTATAGGTTTTAGGGGAGTAGCCATTTGATATATTTAGAAATGGAAATGAAATTCTGATATGCTGCTAGGTCGAAGTCGCATGCAGTAGCGAAACTCGGCTCATCAGTTCTGTTTTGCAGCCTGGCTTAACTCCGTGCCGGGCCACTTTCTCTATTCCATGGGATCCAGGTGATCCATGTGGGCTATTACATTTCTCTCTCTCAAAAAAAAAAACGTGGGCTAATCCATGGTAGATTAGCTAGGTCATTAAAGGATGCAATGGGAAGAAAAAACAACCATGTCTACTCCAACACGTCCCTGTCTTCAGTCTTCACCACTGGATCCAGGTGGAAGGTCAAGAGTGTATAAGTGCACACGGTAGGACTAAAGGATTAATTAATATTTAATAGAATGGCAGAAATTAGAAGAAACAAAGCATAACGGGATGAAGGCTTATTCTTTCTTATCGTGTTAGATTGGCGCTAGTTTTCAACCATATGTACTTTCTCCATTCTTTTTACATGTCATATTAGCATGTCAAACATTTATCTTTGACCATCCATTTAAGTTTTAACAAAATTTATAGTTTCACAACATATATGAGTTAATATTATGATCTACATGGATAAGGTGCTCCACAGTAATGTCTACCTTGCTTGTTTGGAATTGATAAAAAACTGGTTGCGAGCTCCAATAATCTATCCTATGATATTGTTTAGAATTCTTAGCTCTTGATTGACTTTTACTTGGTCGATCGATGCACACGTGTGAGCTAACGAGAGCCCCAATATAATCTCCAATTCCAAATATACCAGTTGTTTGACGTCACCTCATGATATGAACACTCCCAGCAGAATTAGTTTCTAGTACGTAATGGAGTATTATATAGATGAATGTGGGTTCGTAATCATCATTTTCTTCTCGCTGGGCATTACTGAATTTGCAACATCTTAATTATATTCACCATATGCGCTGAATTTGGCAAATTTCTTATCTTCCATGTTCTAAATTACTCGTGATAGAAAGGAAAGGATACAGTCGCCGTAAGTTTCTCATATTTCCATGAGCTTGAAAGGATACAGTCTAGTCTTGCGGCTCGCTGCAGCCTGCTTGCATTTTTTTTCTTCTTTTCATGTCCTTTCAAGTACTAGCTCATCGAGCTCAAAAAGTACTAGCGGAAGACCGAATCAGACGTCTTGAGACAAAGTTCTGTTTGATTACGAGCTTGTTAGTTTTTCAAAGTTCTTGTCATCACTCATCAGAGGAGCAACCCTCCGATCCCTCCCTAGTTTACTACTGCAAACGTTGAAGCTGGCTGTCAAAAGCTTCCTTTCCATGGGATTGTTTTTATCCATGGGCTTGCTGATAGTGGTCAATTGATGAGATGACGAAGTAATAATACCCGGTGTGTTGATTAACCTCTGCCTTTGGGAGAAGTATCTTGGAAGCTGTATACTAAGTAAGTGGTGGCAGGGAATTAGCCTTTGTGTGCTTGCTTTTCTTGCTTGACTGACAAACAGGATGGGAAGCCTCCATCTGCCATGCAAATGCAATGCAACGCAGATGCAAATTAGGTCAGTCAACGGACCCACCGTCAGCATCTCCCTCCCTCCCTTGACTTCCACGCACCTCATGTCTGCTTGCCTGCCTTTATATTCTTCCCACTCCCTCCTTTCACATACTTTGCTCCATTTGGTTCATTCATTACATCAGCTGCTGCTGGTCGTTTTCTTGATCTATTTAGAGAGGAGCACTGACAAGTACAGACAGGATCATCGGAGGGAATTATATCAGCAGCAGCTACTAGTATCATCATCAGGATATATACAATATACAATGGGGAACTGCTGCACAGGCTCTGCAAAGTGTGCCAATGCCTCCACTCCATTTGAATCAAGTAAGCACCGCGTCCAATTTCATCGCTTTCCCTTTCTCTAATCACTTCAATTCTGAATCGATCGATCGATTTCAATTCATTCAGAGGTCACAAGCAGGAGCACCGCGTCCAATAACAGTAACTCGACGACGACCGCCAATAAGCGCCGCAGCGTCGGAAGCTCGTCGCCCTTCTCCGGGCAGCTATCCGGCTCCGACGCGCAGGCACAGATGCAGGCGGCGAACGCCGGGACCGGGGCCGGCGCAGGGCTCAAGTCGTTCAGCATGAGCGAGCTCCGGGCGGCGACCAAGAACTTCGGGTCGACGTCGTACCTGGGCGAGGGCGGGTTCGGATGCGTGTACAAGGGGTGGATCGACGAGGCGACGCTGGCGCCGACCAGGCCGGGCGTCGGCCGGATGGTGGCCATCAAGAAGCTCAAGGAGGAGAGCTTCCAGGGCCACCGGGAGTGGCTGGCCGAGGTCACCTACCTGGGCCAGCTCCACCACGCCAACCTCGTCACCCTCGTCGGCTACTGCTCCGACGACTCCGGCTCCGGCAACAAGGTGCTGGTGTACGAGTACATGCTGCGCGGGAGCCTGGAGAACCACCTCTTCCGCCGCGCCACGCAGCCGCTGTCGTGGCCCATGCGCGTCTCCATCGCCGTCGACGTCGCGCGCGGCCTGGCCTTCCTGCACACCCGCGGCGACAGCCCCGTCATCTTCCGCGACCTCAAGTCCTCCAACGTCCTCCTCGACTCCGACTACCGGGCCAAGCTGTCGGACTTCGGGCTGGCCAGGAACGGGCCGACGGGGGACAAGAGCTACGTCTCCACGCGCGTCGTCGGCACCCGCGGGTACGCCGCGCCGGAGTACATCGCGACGGGCCACCTGTCCACCAAGAGCGACGTGTACAGCTTCGGCGTCGTGCTGCTGGAGCTCATGACGGGGCGCCGCGCCGTGGACGACGCCCGCGCCGGGTCCGGGTCGGCGACGACGCTGGTGGACTGGGCGTACCCGCAGCTAGGGGATCGCCGGAAGGTCATCCGGATCATGGACACCAGGCTCGGCGGGCAGTACCCCAAGAAGCAGGCGCAGGAGGTGGCCGCGCTCGCGCTGCGCTGCCTCCAGAACGATCCCAAGAACCGCCCCGCCATGGCCGACGCCGTCCTGCCGGAGCTCGAGCAGCTGATGCAGCACAACAGCCACAAGTCCTCCTCCTACACCTCGTCCACGCCGCCGCCGGTGCACGGACGACCAGGACGCCCCCACTCCAAGTCCAAAAGCTAACTGGGCTAGATTTTGTTGCGCTTTTATATACTGCCTTTATTTTTTATTCCATGTGTTCAGTAAATTAGTGTATATATAGATGAGACAGATTGTAGTATTGTGTAGCTAAGGATTATAGATAGAGGTTTGTTATCCCTTCTCTGTGCAGATTAAGATTGGACATTGGAGTGAATGGATCCTGTTGTTTTCGGTACACACACAGGTCTCACTGTAGCAGCAGCAGCAGCGACGACCTTTTGCAGTTTGCTATACGACTATTCAAATTGTAGCAGCGACCATCGCTTTCTATACGACTGTCATCATTGTTGGAATTGCTGATGCTACTATTTCTGCTCTTAATCGCATTGTATGTAGCCTAAACAGGAGGGCAGAAGACATTATGGATGCACGTGGGTGAGTTTAGGAGGGTTTAATTTTGGTCTGTCCGACTCGATTGGATAGAATCATAGAACTGACCGAAATAAACAATGCAGAGTAGCTTTTGTTCAGTCAGCGTTCCAGCAACCGGCCGTGCACGCAAACTCTTGTATTTTTTTTCTATTCCTTGTTGACGAGACTCTACTCTACCTGAACATGATCTTTTTTTCTTTTTGGTTGAAGGCTTGCAGCAAAGCATGTAATTAAAAATGGCTCGAATTGGAAGGCAAAATGAACTTTAAATTTTCCTTGCATTAGGACTGACTTTCTTTCCTTTTTTTTTTCAAAAAAATCGCATTTATACTATATATGTTTTAGCCATGACTGGTTGATCAGTTTGTTGTGATAATGAACACTGGCTGCTTTACTAAATTATCTGTTTGGGTGATGTAGTTTTCGAGAACTATCAAACTATAGTGTTATAAATCAAAGAGATAAAAAATGATTTAGAAAAAAAAAAAGTAATGAGTAGCGTGGTTAGAACTTAAAAGATTGAACTTTTGACAAAATTATGGTTTTAAAAACTATAAAAATTATTATATGAGATCAGTAGATTTTAATAAAAACCAAAGTATTTATCTAGTACTCAAAAAATATTTTGCATCTAATCTAAACAGGAGCATCTCTAGGAGTTTTAAAACAATTCCTATTTTGACTGTTTTAAAAATATTCTCTAAATAAAAGGTTGCCAAATATCCTCTTCAACTAGTAAGTAGACGTATGAGTAAATTAAGAAAAAATAATAATTTTAGATGGGAAAGTAGTAAGAGACAAAGAGATTAAAGAGTTTGTTGATTACAACTAGTTTGGGTTCCTAATGCAAAATCGTTTAGAGAGTTATTTAAGAGACTGTTGAACAAGAGACAACGTTTTTTCTGTTAACTTGTTGGATTTATTAGGGTTATATCAAACTCTTGGAATATGACCTGGAGACAATTTTGGAGCACAAAGCCAGCTTCAGTAGAAGCGAAGCAACCAGCACCCGGCACAGTAGCAGGCTAGCAGTTGCGGAATGAGCGCCATCAAGAAGCGACTGACGCCGCGGCGGGGCGGGGGCGGCCGCCGCACGACAGCGACATCCATGCGGGGATGGCGGAGCCCTAGATCCTCGTGGCCGACCCCCACTGGCGCCGTCTCCTCTTGGCTCCACGACATTGGTGAGCCACCGCAACCCTAGTGGGGAAAAAAATGCAGCTTTGCTTCACCGCGACATGTGATGGTCATATTTTGATTTTTCTTCTTGAATGTATATATCTATTCGTGCGATTGATCGAGGAGTTGAAAAATGGTTGCACATTGTTGCTTCCCCGCGATGTGGTGCGGGAGTGAACGGAGAAGTAAAGCTTCAAACAGAATGCTGACGACGTCCCTGTCCGTTTCTATCCTCCTTTCTCATCATCATCTTATTCGCTAGCTTTGCTTCCACTCGTGCAACTCCTTTTTGGGCAAATTGTTACTAGTTCCATAACACGGTAGCGTGTGTGTACATATATATGTGATGCCTCTTTGGGTTTGAGCTGTGGCTTCACTCATAGCTAACACAATGGGCGTGCAGAGAGCCAATGTCGCGTCCTTGCTCCACGCACTAGTTGTTGTGTGCGCCCTGTGCTGGGCATTGTCTTCTCGGTGTGCGGAGGGGCAGAACCCAAATGGTCAGCTGAGTGTGGATGCCTCGCCGCAGAATGCTAGGAAGATCCCTGATAAGATGTTTGGTATCTTTTTCGAGGTGTGAGTCAGGTTACAACTGTAGTATTAGTTAGAAGCAGCAGTTCATCTGGTGGCACATCAGCAATTCAAATTCTGGAAGCAAATTTTTTTTTTTAATTTCTGTGATCTGATAGTTATCCTGAGAAAAGATGGTAATTCAGATAATGTTTTTGGCTGTACCTGTAGGAGATCAACCATGCTGGAGCTGGTGGATTGTGGGCAGAGCTTGTAAGCAACAGAGGTAGTGAAAAAACAGCTCTTACTTGCTTTTACATCTGTACCAGTTACTTACTTCTCCACCTGTCCCTTTGTTTTGCTTGTTTTGTGTAAGCTCTCACAAAGTTATTTCCAGGATTCGAGGCCGGTGGGCCTAGTACACCTTCCAATATTGATCCATGGCTGATCATTGGGGATGAATCAAGTATCATTGTTGGAACTGATCGGACATCATGTTTTGAGCGTAACCCAGTTGCACTTCGGATGGAAGTTCTCTGTGATTCTAAAAAAACTAATGCCTGCCCATCAGGAGGTGTTGGGGTATATAATCCTGGTTACTGGGGCATGGTATGATATTTTCATGTATTCATGATTTTTGTTTTTGGAACAAATATGCACTCTGAAGTCTGAACCTATAATCTTGGGGAGCTGCCAGGATCTTTTCCTGTCCTAAGAGATTCCATGACTGTTTTCTACCTTGCTCTGTGTGATGTGTTTCTGTCTCTTTCCCAGAACATTGAAAAAGGGAAGGTTTATAAGGTGAGCCTGCATGTTAGGTCATCAGACGCACTGTCCTTGACTGTTTCCTTGACAAGCTCTGATGGTCTACAAAAACTCGCTGCTCATACCATCACGTAATGTATTCTGCTGTTAATGTTAGCATCAATGGATGCATATATTATCATGTAATGTTTACATAATTTTTCGTTTCACTTTCAGAGGCAGCAAGAAAACCTTTGGAAAATGGACAAAGATAGAATTTCATATGAGATCCAACCAAAATAACACCAACTCAAGGCTTCAACTTACAACAAGTAAAAGCGGGGTAGTTTGGCTTGATCAAGTATCAGTTATGCCAATGGACACTTACATGGTATACTACTAGCATTCATTTCTGCTTGTTATTTTCTCTATTTTATAGTGGCACTCATTTCTGACCGGCTGGATTAAAATATTTATTAATTAATTGCTGCTGGTCCAACTATACAGCTAATGCTTATTTTACTCGAATGTAATTGTCCAGGGATGGTCTGACTCTAACTTTTATTCATTACCACATGTCTTTAGGGGCATGGTTTTCGGAAAGATCTTGCTTCTATGTTGGCCAATCTCAAGCCTCAGTTTCTCAAGTTTCCAGGTTTATTATCTTTGATTATTCTTGCATTCTATGTGGAGTTAAGTTAAACACCGTATTTATTGCGATGGTATGTGTAAGATTCTGTTCCTACCATGTTTTAGGCGGAAACTATGCTATGGGAAATTATCTACGAAATGCATTTCGGTGGAGTGATACTGTGGGACCATGGGAGGGAAAGACCTGGTCACTTTAATGATGCCTGGGGATACTGGACTGATGATGGACTTGGTTTTTTGAGTTTCTCCAGGTATACTCCTATTGGATACTGACCTAAGATTTATCAAATCCAAATGTAATTGATACTGACTTTCCTTGATTATAGTTGGCTGAAGACCTTGGTGCTTCCCCAGTTTGGGTGGTGAATGATGGTAATTTCATTCTCAGCATTGAAATGCAGCTATCACATGATTTGAGTTAACAGATTCTTATTATCAATCCAGGAGCAAGCCTTAATGAAGAAGTTTCTACTAAAACAATTGCATCATTGGTTAAGGTAAGTGTTGCATATTATTTAGTCAAATCTTCTTTGATAAAAGAATGGAATATGGTTGCAAACAAGAAAAGTCCATGGTTTTAATTTATTTAATTCATTTTGTACAATATTTTTTGTTAGTTTACCTGGAGAATTGAAATGGCATGCATTCATTATCTTTTCTCAACACAAGTTAAACATATCGTGAAAGCATTGCAAGTACACCTTTCCTCATGATGATAAACTTCAAGCACATATGATGTGTTCAATCCTGTACGTACGGGGTGACATAATCTTTTAAGCATGTAACTATTGGTATGTGACCTAACCAACTTTACAACTTGCAAATTGTAAAAAACTGAACCACATAATATTTTTCTGTGGAAGTTGTGCATTCCAGTGAATCGTTGATTTTTGTTGAATTTAACGTCATTTCATTGTTTTGGTTGGGACGTGGAGCTGTGTGGGATGGCCAATTGGTATTGTTTTAGTTGGACAAGGTGATGAGAATGCAAGAATCCTGTGGCTTTTGTCTTCTCAAACTCACCCTATTGACACCAATACTACTTTTTTTTTTTTTTTTTTTTTTTTTTTTTTTTTTTTTTCCAGTACTAAAGCCACTTCTTTTTATTTGCACTTCCTCTTTAGGTTGGCTCAAATTTCTTAACATCATCTTTTATCAGCACACTGCTGCCAATTCCTGCAATTTGTTTATGCTTGTACGATTTCAGGATGTTGTTAATGGCATAGAGTTTGCCAGTGGAGGACCTAAGACAACTTGGGGTTCAGTTCGTGCAGCAATGGGGCACCCAGAACCCTTTAAGCTTGATTATGTTTCAATCGGAAATCAAGAATGTTGGATGCTCTACTACAGAGGTTGGTAATTCAATTCAGTGGCTCTTTATTTCTAGTTTCTAAACTAGAACTAATTTAGAAATTATAATGCAACAGAGTTCAGAAGGTTGTGTTTTGAAATGAAGGAAACAAATAAATTCGAATTCATTTATGACACTCCTGCACTTAAATGGTGGACAATTAATTTATAGTTGTAGTGCATTACAAATGAACTCACATGATTTGGCATGCTTGTATATCATTCTTTTTATGCATATCGATTATGAGCAGTGTAGGTTCTACTCTTTAGTTATTTACTCTTGATGTTTAAGGACATAATTCACTGTGCTGTTTATGTTCTGTTATGTTATGCATAAAACAGGAAAAGCTCATTCTCTTTTGTTTTTTCATTTTATAGGAAATTACCAAAAGTTTTACTCTGCAATTAAATCTGCCTACCCAGACATCAACATTATATCAAGTTGTGATAGGCCAACTATTTCACCGTCCAACCCTGCCGATCTTTATGATGTTCATGTAATGTCTCAATGCTATGTTCCTTGCTTGCTTAATAAAATTTTTTGTCATGGTTGACAAAAACATCATATTTTTCCGCAGGTCTACACCTCTTCGACTAAAATGTTTTCAAAAACTAGTATGTTTGACAACACACCACGTGGAGCACCAAAGGTTTGTTCTGATGCTCTCTGTATATCTGCAATGATTTATGCCAAAACTTATACATTGAAATGATGGGAAACACTTTTGAGTGATTATTAGGCAATTGTTAGTGAGTACGCTGTGACTGGGAATGATGCTGGCAAAGGAACACTGGTAGCAGCACTGGCAGAAGCTGCATTTCTCATTGGATTGGAAAGGAACAGGTTAGCTGTACTATACCTGTTCTTCCTCATTTTAAATATCTGCCACATAACCATTTCTCTGATTTGTGTTGCTGGTGGCTGCCAAAATGAAAGAATGATACTAAATTTTCGATTAAGAAATTATATTGCAGATATAACTGTTTGTCTGTTTTTTCTACTGTAGTGATGTGGTTGAGATGGCAAGCTGTGCACCCCTTTTTGTAAATGACAACGATCGGAGGTAAGGACTCAATACCTTAAGGGAGTGCCTAAGTGACATGACACAATGCTAGTCTCTTTCCAGTTTCCACTGAATATGAACAGAATCCAGCATTCTATTGTTCATCTGATTTCGGCCTGTGTGCAAATATAAGAACTGTTCAGCCTTTTTATCCTGTTACCATTTTAACTTCATAATTGTTTCCTTTCTGCTATGAGCTTCAACAATCCACTTAATTTGAAAAGGGAATGTGTGAAATTAGGTGGAACCCAGATGCCATCGTCTTCAACTCGTGGCAGCACTATGGCTGTCCCAACTATTGGATGCTACACTTCTTCAAGGAATCTAGTGGTGCCACCCTTCATCCTACAGCCATTCAGATCTCCAACTATGATCAGCTGGTTGCATCTGCCATCACTTGGCAGAATGCTAAAGACAAGAGCACTTACCTCAAGATAAAGGTAACTAATCTTGTTCTTTCCACACATGATCAATCAGCTCCAGCAAATACTTTTGCTGTAAAAAAAAAAAAAGAAGTAACAAGCATGGTGGCAATCCATTTGCAGGTGGTCAATTTCGGCAACCAAGCTGTGGATCTCAACATATCCGTCGCAGAACTGGCCACTGGCATCAAGAATTCTGGATCAAAGCAAACAGTTCTAACATCCAGCAGTCCGCTTGACGAGAACTCCTTCCAGCAGCCAGAGAAGGTTAGTGCACTCACTGAATCAGTGACTGAAAAAACAAAATTCACTGCAAGCAATGAAGGTTTACAGATAGCTGTGGCTGTGGAATACTGTGCAGGTGGCGCCAGTGTGGAGCCCAATGGTGAACGCGG
Source organism: Chrysopogon serrulatus (assembly GCA_015844335.1). Lineage (NCBI taxonomy): Eukaryota > Viridiplantae > Streptophyta > Magnoliopsida > Poales > Poaceae > Chrysopogon > Chrysopogon serrulatus. The sequence goes on along the minus strand of JADLZL010002305.1, from coordinate 69,886 downwards.
GGCAACAGATGGGCGTGTCCGTGCGGCCATACTCCCTTACCTCGTTTGACCTGCTGCTGGAGCCGAGCAAGCATGACAGCATTTGAACTGTCAACTGAAGAAGCAGCGGTGTACAGAGGCGAAACGAACAGATGGAGCATGCTAGTACTAGTTATATTATTCTTCAGATATGGACCTGTGCTGCTCAAGTTGGTGTCGTAGACGTGTAGTGTATTTGCAAGAAATAAATGTGATGGTTATTAAGATATACACCAATGGACACCATACTCTGAAGAGTACTTAACTCTCACCTGATCCTGTGCAATTACTGTTAAGCAACGTTGGATGGAGCCATGGAGCATTGCAGAGTAGCTTGTTTACTGTTGCATCATCATTTGACTTTTACTGGAAGTCGTTTGCTGCAGGGAAACCAAAGTATACAAGAAAATCCGTTGTAGTCTAGCTGGTTAGGATACTCGGCTCTCACCCGAGAGACCCGGGTTCGAGTCCCGGCAACGGAACTTTTTTTTTTTCTTGGCCAGATCGCGTGCAAAGCTCGCCGTTTTTTTTTTTAAATAACGAAGCACGGAGACAAGCGGGCCCCAATGGTGTCGTCACGTCATTCGACGTGGTGTCCGTTCTGTTAAACCCACCAAACAAACGAGCTGCCAGGAAGCTTCCTGTCCAGGCGGTCGCATTCCGGTCAGCTTGTCTTGTTCCAACGGCAGGTACGGTCACGGTGTTTTTTTAGTGATGGACATGCACGTATTTCAGAATTTAAATTTTGCTATCATTAACAACAATCAATCTAACCATATGAGGAGTTTATACATACAATAATAAAAACATCTGCAATGGATTTGTATCTAGAAACATGTTGTAATGATCGAATTTTTTGTTCTCCTCCCACTTCTTTCACCTCAGTTGCTATCTAAGCTTGTGAATGTGGTGACTATTTATAGATTTGGCCCCTCTCTCACATGTTTTATCTAAAATTGGACGTATTTGGATCGTACCTTAACAGGAATTAGATCATCAAATAAATAATTATGGCCATAGACGATTAAATCGGATGCCTGAGAACACTATAGTCCTTCCACATACACAATCAAAAAACACACCCAAGCAACTACGTCTTCTTTTCTATTCCTTCATCTATTATTTTCTCTCCAACTACTGTATCAGATCCAGACAAAGAGGCCGCCGAAGTTGAAGATGAGCACTTCCAACATAGCATTGCTAGATGCATCTGGCTTGCCGTAGCCACCGCTTGGCTCAGACCAAACCAGCACATATGAGAATAGCTTATAAAGGCAAAATCAAAACAAAAATAATAAAGCCAAAGCCGCTTTTTAACTAGATAGAAACCGAAGCTTACCAAGACATGGCTTTTTGTGGTTTCATCATTTTTAGAGAAACTCAACACTGCCCAAGAAAGAGGGTTCTGCGCTCGCCCGTGCTCTCAACCCCGGCCATGGCCAAGTGCCGTGCAAGCTCACCACACTTTGCTCCCCTGGCCTGCACCTGCACTGCCGCCAGCTTCTTCTCCTCCCCCGGCTGCGCGTTCGCTTCACTGATGCCTGCAAGCAGAGGCTCTGCTTTGCTGATTGATTACTACTACTACTACTACTAAGCTTGTAAAACCAGAATACGTAGAATTAGCTTGTAAAACCAAAATAGACAAATAAACACTAGCATGGTGACCCGCAATTTTTGAATGCATTACAGAAATAGGATAATGCAATGCAATAGTGATGACGTATCCCAACAATTGTTTTAACGAACTGATTTATATAAATTCATATATAAGTTTTGTGAATTTAAGGGATTTTTAGCGGTTTCGGTTTGCTGCTAGGATGTGTGGCCTGGTGAGAATCAGTTCGTCTAATTTAAGATGGAGGAACTTGAATAGTTGCATGGTGAATTTAAAATTTAATTTCAGCAAGTTGGCATGTTTGGCAGAGCTCTAAGAAATTCCTGAATCTAGAACTGCTAGCATGTTAAGTGCATTTACATGACTGTCTTTATATTTTAGATTAATTAAAAAATATATAAAAACCACTTTATTTAGTGTACAAATTATAGATCTAGTAGATCTCAGAGCTAGAGGTGTGAGTTTTAAGTTACAGCGGAAACTCGTCTGGTGTGATGCGACGGTGAAATCTAGATTGGACTTGTGTCTACAAGGCAGCAATGCTGCACTTGCAGTCTCGAATGCCTTACCAACAATGCTGACGTGGTTTGGTGGGTCTTTTTTTTTTTTGACGTGTTACTTGTCTTGCACCCGGATATACACACAACTTGCATGTCAAGAGAGGAATCTTCCTAGCAGGTGGATGTAGGTTGTCTTATGCTATGCAAATCTATAGATTTATATGATACATAGACTAATTAATTAAAGCAGCGTCTCAAGCTATATTCATATTTTTAAATTCTAAAATAAAATATCTCTCTATCGCTTCTAAAACCTTTCTTTCTTACCGAAACATGTCCATCTTGTAGTCGTAAACGACGACACATGGCCCGAGTTGTCATGTATCATCTATGCATGGGTCCATTGTTAGGGGGAGATCTAAAGAGGTTTATTGGGGTCTGCTAATCCCCACGAAATTTGTATAAATTCTATAATAAATTCCTTTTCAAGCTCGAGGAAATTTATATAATATAATGAAGTTGACTCGATGACCCAATGCTCTTTTCGGCTAGGACCGCCACTGGTCCATTGTCGTGCCTCCATATAAGCAATGCCATGTTTTTGGTGAGAATGAAGCCAGAACAATCTGTATTTATATATCTAAAAATAAGCGCTGCCATGCATGTAGGCATCATCTGGGGTTAATACATGACACTGCTGTGATTTCTTATGAACATCACGATGTGATGCAGTCCAGAGACGTGAGAGGGATTGCCCCATTGCGTTCTTTTTTTTTTCAAGACAGTCTGCATGCCGTTGTCGGTGGCAATGTCCTCGTCCAAAAGCTACTCAATCGAACTAGGTAATTAAAACATGCTTGATTGAAGCCTTACAAAAGTTGCCTGGTCCAGTGACCTTCGCCTTATCCAACCAACAAGGTCAATAAAAATCGAACGTCCGAGATTATTACTTGGATAAGACAAACATTCTCATTTTCATTTTGTTTGTGATGATGGACCGAAAACTTTTAAAAAGTTTGGCAAGCTATTTTTTTTTTTTTTCTAAATATGTCAACTGGTCCATGGCGTTTTTAAAGAAGAACGATCGAGCTAGCATGCATTGCCAGTCACGTCCATCGTGCATCCACTTCCTCTATCTTTTGAATGGCATTCTCACTTTTAAAAAAGTTAAATATACTTAACTTTTTTATCAAATATATAAAAATATTAATATCTATGGTATGATTAGTATCATCTGAAAGGTGGTTGAATCTAAAAAATCTTAATATTTTTTATAAATCTTGTTAAACTTAAAAAAGTTTGATTGACAGGAATACCATAGGGACACTTGAAAATAGATACTCCCTCTGTCCCTAAATACTGTAATTTTTAGAGTTGTCTTAAGTTAAATTTTTTAAACTTTGACTAAATTTCTAGAAAAAATACTAAGATATATGGTACCAAAAATTAGTACCATTAGATTTATCATACAATGTATTTTTATAAGATACTCATTTTATATCATTGATGTTTTTTTTTCTATAAAGTTGGTCAAAGTTAAAAAAGTGTAACTGGACACGGATTCTAGGAGTTGCAGCTTTTAGGGATGGAGGTAGTAAATAACAATTGTGGCCCAGTACATCATACTATATAAAAAAATATTTCTTTATTTTAAAAAGGGTGCAGTCATCCTAACTTTGTGTATCTCCCGGGACTTGAATCGTTGTTAGGCAAGACTCATCTCTAAGCCCTCTTTTTTAGGCAACTTCGGGGGTGTGGGCGCGAAACGGCTCCCCATCTGCATTTTCATTCCATAGATACCCATGGGGTAGGCCCCCGGTTGGTAGAATATAAGCCTGGTGGGTGGGACGTAGTATGAATATAAACTGATTCATGTATAATTCTTGTGGCGTTGTTTCGCTACCAAGATGTGATGAGAATCGGATCATCTAATTTAGCGTAGAGAAATTTGAATCATTGAATGGTTGTCCTAAATTAAAATTAAATTTATAAATAAGTTAAGTCTCAATTAAGTTAGGAGAGACTTGACTCAAGTGCCTTACTAACAATACCGACGTGGTTTGGTGGGTCCTTGTTTTGTTTGATGTGTGTTGATGTACGCACCACCTGGAAAGAAAGCTTTCTAGTAGGTGGTATATATCGTCATGTGTAATGTAAGCCTATTATATTGATATATATAGAGGCCAATTATATTCTATTAGTAAAATAAATAAAATAATTCTATCGCTTTTAAAACCTTCCTTTCTCACGAGAGAGCAACAGAACATATATCAATCTATCTCTTAGGTGTAGCGACACCTGGCCCCTGTCGAGTCTCATCTCTACGCACGCGCATCCATCTCCGCGTGCCTTCATATATATAATCACTGTCATTTCTGAGGTTGATGCCGGAACAATTTCCATTATATCTAAAAATAAACGTTGTCACGTAGGCATCTAGGATCAATACATGACATTGTCGTGATGTCTTATGAACATCTCGATGCGATGCAGTTGCTGAGACGTGACAGGGATTGGTCCATTATCTTCTTTTTTTCTTCCTCCAAGCAAACGTGATCTATAGTAAACGCGAGCTCCGACCTAAACACAAACATCGCCGTTGTCGGTGGCAATATAGTGTCCTCATCCAACAGCTACATACTCCATCGATCGAGTTACGTAAAACATGTTTGATTGGAGCCCTACGAAATTATAAGTTGCCTAATAGTCTTGTCAAGTTTGCTTCGTCCGACCACAGTCAATCAAAATTGGACGCATAAGATTATTGCTTGCATCAGACAAATAAATTGAACACTCATTTTTTCTATTAGTTTAATTTGTGATGATGAGCTGAAACCATTTAAAAAAAAAACAAGCTTGGCTAGCGATTGTTTTTTTTTAAATAAATGTGAACACTGGTGCCGGTCCATGGCGTTTGTCAAGAAGAGCAAGCCAGCAAGCATGCCAGTCACGTCCACAGCATCCACTTACATAAACAACTGATCAGTACGTCACTACACAAAACAAATTTATTTATTTAAAAAAGCGTGCAGTCGTCAATGGTTGTTACACAAGACTCCTTTCTAAGCCCTCTTTGAATGCGGGATTTTCTTTCTGTTATTTATATGTTTTATTTTTTCTATGAAAACAAGCTGATTTATACAAAATCATGTATAACTCCTATAAATTTTCTAAGGAATGTCGGTTTACGCTGCAAGGGATGTGGTGAAAATCGGTTCATCTAACTTAAGTTAGAGAACTCGAGTCGTTGAATGGTCAACCTAAAATTTTATTTAAGTAAGTTAGTCTTAAATTAAAGGAGACTAGTCTGGTGGTACGACAACGAGATCTAGATTGGGCTTCTGCCAAAAAGGCAACAACACTGCCCTTGCAATTCTGAATCCCTTGCCAACAGTTTTGCCCTTGTAGTTCCGAGTCCTTTGTTGCCAGCAATGCTAAGGTGGTTTGGTGGGTTCGTGTTTTGTTTCACGTGTTGCCTGCCTTGTGCCCGGATGTATGCACCATCCGCACGTCAGGAGAGGAAGCTTCCTTGCAGGTCTTGCAGGTTATCGATATATATATATATGCAGCGCATACCCATAGATTTATATGATACATGTTGCACGTTGTCGTATATATGCAATGCATATCCATAGATGTATATGATACACAAACCAATTAAAGTGTGTGTTCCCTCACATCAGCAGAGGAAGCTTCCTTACAGGTCTTGCAGGTTGTCGTATATATGCAGTGCATACCCATAGATTTATATGATACATGTTACATGTTATTATATATATGCAATGAATACCTATAGATTTATATGATACATAGACTAATTAAAGTGTGCATTCAGTTGTATTCTTATTTATATTTTTTTTATAATACTAAAATAAATAAAGTTTTTTTTATTGCTTCTCTGCAACAAAACACGTCTATCTCTCGTAGTCGTAATGACACCATGTCTGTATCGAGTTCAATAAAAGAGCACAAGAGATATATTGTTGCTTGGGTTAGACAAGTTTCTCAAGATCTGAACCAAATATATAGGCCTCTAAGAGGTTGTATGATCAGAGAAGATCAATTTGGGTGTACCTGCCAGAGCTAGATCGATGAGGGTATATTCTTTGTACTTAGGGCCCTAGAGATGGCCATATGCAGCAAATAAATACTGTGAAGTTAGTATGAAGCATATTGTGAAAGAGAAAAAAAAAAATCTCGTCGCTTGCATTGCAACAGCACACAATGCAATGGCCCTAGTAATTATTCTATATCACGCTTAGCTTGCATAGCGCTCCTAACTAATAAGTCCTAACTGCCAAGCTAGCCTCTCTCTGCGTGCGATGCGTCCGTCTCAAACAAACAACAAAATACAGAGCAGGGAGGGGAGGGGGGAAAAGAAAAAGAATTGGTCCTCTGACCAACGAAGAGAAACTGATTGAATAATACGAGTGGAATTTCCGATTGGATCTAGGTAGCTTAGGCACGATCGTGTTTGCATTGCATAAGCATAATAGTATATGGTAATGTCAATGGCAGCCAGGCCAGTCCATCATTTTTAATGCTCCAGCTCCAGCATGCTAATCACGTACGTCCACCATCCATTATTCCAGCCGCGTGATAACAATAACAATAACACTGCTGCTGCTACTAAACCAAAGCTAGTCTGGCTGGCGTTTCAAAAGAAATTAAAAGAGTGAAAATGTACTGTGGTGAATCTTTAGGCTCTTCTAACGTTTTCATCGATCTGGGTCCAAGAACTCTCAGATTGAGTGTGATCTATCATCATCTATCATGCGAGCACAGTAGATTTGAGACGTAACAATTAACGAAAGTGATTGATGGATAACAAGTCTTAACATGGAGATGACAGAATCAAATTACCATGGATAGGAAAGATTCTGATGGATGGAAAAAAAAAGGGAATAATGGCATTGTGCCGATGCCCGACAGGCCGCGGCCGGCGCCCACAGACAAAAAAGGGAGGTACCAAAAGGGGAATGAAGTTGTCCAATCCAAGGTGGTGACATATATTGATGAGAAAGGAGCTAGCTAGCATCCGATCCTCCATGGCAAAATTCAGAGAGCAACACCAACCATGATACTAGCTAGTTGATAGGATAGGAGCACTAAGTTAACCAGCATCGATCGATCGATCGACCGACCGACTTGTATGTAGGTGTGCTCCTCCTCCGCGTTGTGCTCGTGTTACTGCGTTGCCTTGCCTTGCCTGCCTGGCATGGCATGGCATGGCATGGCATGCCCTCGGACGGACCTTCCTTTCTTGTAACGCAACGCAGCGCAGGGCGCAGCCAACTCGTCAACTCTTTGCTTCATCCTTCCTTCTCCTTCCTCGTAGTTTCCGACTTGTAACGCTCCTCCGGGCTCCGGCCTCCGGCCTCGTCTCGTCTCTCTCTTGCAGGCCTCCAAACCGCATGTCCTCCCTCCATATCTCTCCCGGCCCTCTCTTCGGTCGGTCTGGCTGTCTCTGGCTCTCTGCACCTTCACGCGCTTGATTTGATCCCTGACGACGACGACGACGCCGCCGGCCGGTCACCTCGACGAACGCTCGCTCGCTCTCGCTCTTCCCCGGCTGTTGTCTCATCTGTCCCCTTCATGAAGCAGGTACGGCGGTAGGATCCACGTCCTTTTCACGCGAGTTTCTTGATTTCTTCTCCATTCGATCTGCTTCGTTCTTCATCCATGGCAGTACAGTACATACCTGTGCTGTGTGTTTCTTGATTCCTGCTGCTGGAGGAGTTCAGACCTGGGTGTACCGCGATTTCCTTTGCTCGTGCTTTCTTTCTTTTGTTCTAGTCTTGCTGCCGCGCAATTCTGGGCAGCTTGGACTTGTGTTTGGTTTGTATTCATCGCGAGAACCAGATTCTGTTCCTTTCCTGTACGTTCTATAGATTCACCAGGGACCCGGCGACGACGATGCCTGGGAAGTGAAAATAGCCTAGCCTTTTTTTTCTGTGTCTGCTGGAGACAACTGGATTGATTATATTCAGATCAGTTTGAGATCAAATTTCTTCCTAGCCTATGTGATCTCGCTGCTTATCAGCGCTTACTTTTGGTTTATTCATTTCATTTGCCTGTAAATGGATGTTCTGACTGATACAGTTCGTGTTGTATTCTGCACTGACGAAGGCTTTCACCTTTCAGATTGTATATATACATATCTGCTGTGTTTCATTTCATATTCAGTTCTGTACAGATTTCTCTTCGCAATGCAGTACCGCAGTTATTATGATTTGTGCGGGAAGTCAAAATACTCTGGCCCGGCTGACATTCCCGGATCATTTTCGTCTTTCAGTTGTACCAGGTCTTTGACAAGTAGCTAGCTGGTTTCAATTCAAGGCGCTTGGCAAAGACTGCCTTAATTAGTTGAGCAGCAGGATGTACAGGGCTAAGAGAGCTGCTTCGCTCAAAGCGAAACGCCGCGTTGGCAAGTATGAGCTCGGACGCACCATTGGGGAAGGAACATTTGCAAAGGTCCGGATTGCCAAGAACATGGAGAATGAGGAACATGTTGCTATCAAGATCCTTGACAAGGCAAAGGTTCACAAGAACAAACTAGCTGAACAGGTTAAGACTTTTTTGCACTAGTACTTCCATAGATTTTCACTGCAAGTTTTTTTTTTAAAAAAATCCTTTACAGTGAATTCCCTTCTGTTTGCCATAAATATCTAGTGAGGAAAAAAGATAATTACTGATCCCACCCTCTGAACTGCATGGCAGATTAGGAGGGAAATCTGTACGATGAAGTTAATACAGCATCCCAATGTTGTCCGCCTGTACGAGGTAATAAAGCTTAAATTTTAAATGTGAAAATATATGGTTTCTTCAGTGTTACGTTTCCTGCATTAGAATGTGATGCACATCCAGGTCTACAATGCATAACCATCTATTGGCACTATTTTTGTTCCATTTTTTATAACAGGTGATGGGAAGTAAAACAAGGATTTACATTGTGCTAGAGTTTGTTATGGGTGGAGAGCTCCATGATATAATTGTAAGCACTGCTGTATCATTGCCATTGCTTCCTCTGTCATCTGAACTTATTCTTTTCTCATCAATGAAAATGTATATATATCATGCTAGCTACTTTTCTAGCCTAAACTTTACATGTACAGACATTTAACATTTCCCTGCTTTATATATATAGCACTTTTTCTTCTTTTCTCTACATGACAGTTTAGTGATTCACTGTCCAAATTCACAATCAGGCCACAAGTGGAAGATTGAAGGAGGAGGAAGCACGTAGATACTTTCAGCAGTTGATCAATGCTGTAGACTATTGCCACAGTAGGGGCGTATACCACAGAGACTTGAAGGTGCAGTGTTCATCCTTGATTCTGCTCTTTGTATCATCAGTTGTGATCAGGAAAATAGTATGAAATTTAAACGTTGATATTTCTCATATGCAGCTAGAGAATCTGTTACTTGATGTTGCTGGAAACCTCAAAATTTCAGATTTCGGATTAAGTGCTTTATCAGAGCAAGTGAAGGTACTATCAGACAAGATACTACAGAAATTATTGTGCTTTATTTCTTTCTGTGTCTTTGTTTGTTTGTTTGTTTGTTTTGTTTCACTGCGTTTCACTAATTTACTCCACAATCTTACACAGAATGATGGATTGCTGCATACTACATGTGGAACACCTAACTATGTTGCTCCAGAGGTTTTTTTTTTTTTTTTGTACATCTCTATTTTAACCAGAAATAATTAAGTTTGCCTAATACAGATTGCTATCCAATATGTAGGTTATTGATGACAAAGGCTATGATGGCGCCCTTGCTGACCTTTGGTCTTGTGGGGTGATCCTTTTTGTGCTGCTTGCAGGATGTCTGCCTTTCGAGGATGACAACATGGCATCCCTTTATAAAAAGGTATATACATGAAACAACTACTTCTTTGACAACAAAAAAACCTAGCACCTGAAAAATTAACATTTTAGGATACATTTTCTTTTATTTTATCTCTGTTGCAGATCTCAGAAGCTCAGTTTACTTGTCCATCTTGGTTTTCTGTTGGAGCAAAGAGGCTGATCAACAGAATTCTGGATCCTAATCCTTCCACTGTAAGTCACTACTAAAATATGAATGTGGAAATGAAGCACAAGTGACAGCTTTAAGTCTGAATTTTATAAGATGAACATTTTCGTTCTCAGACCACCACTGCTTGTTAGTGCCTGCCTGTGGAATTCCATCTTACTTGGTTTTTATTGTTATTTTAACAGCGCATTACAATTCCTCAAGTACAAAAAGATCCATGGTTTAAGAAAGGTTACAAGCAACCAGTTTTTGATGAAAAAGTGTCAAGCTAGTCTAGATGATGTCGATGCCGCCTTTGGAGACTCAGAGGTGAATTGAGTGATTAAAACCAGCTTATCACTTAAAAGTGTAAGGTTTTTGTGGTTTAAATATGATTATTAAGTTGATGGTGCCATACATTTTTCAGGAAAATCATGTGATTGAGGAAATTGAAGGGCAACCTGCCTCAATGAATGCGTTTGAATTGATTTCAATGAACAAGGGGCTGAATCTGGATAATTTTTTTGAATCTGATAAGGTAATGACTTTTTTCAGTTTGAGCTGCAGAAGTGTGTATCATAAGTCAGTTTATATCGCCTACATGTGTTTTACTATACATATTTTCCATAAAACAGTCTGAAATGTGCAATTGTGCTGACGAGCTCAATTTTACTGATCTCTGACAGAAATACAAGCGAGAAACGCGATTCACATCACAATGTCCTCCGAAAGAAATCATCAATAGAATAGAAGAAGCTGCTAAGCCACTTGGGTTCGATATCCAAAAGAAAAATTACAAGGTATGATGACAGTACTTGCCGCTAATGTTCTTATTATCACAATAGCACTTTTGAAGTAATCCTGCAAACATTGAAGTAAATTTAATTATCAATAAATACAGCCATCTTTATCACCTCCTACCAAATCATTTTTTTCTCCCCCATTGTTCTTTCTAGATGCTAATGGAGAACCCAACAACAGGAAGAAAAGGAAATCTAAATGTTGAGACTGAGGTAAGGGAGAAACACCCAACGATAAGAAAAAAAAAACTTTGGAAATAAAAGAGAATTACTAATTGAGATATTATCCCGTGGTATGTTTAGGTTTTCCAAGTGGCCCCATTGCTTCATGTGGTTGAGCTGAAGAAGGCAAAGGGAGATACTCTGGAGTTTCAAAATGTACCAATCTTACTCAAAGTAGTTCAGATAATATATTCAGTATCTAAACTAACATCTACCATTCACAGTTCTACAAAACTCTGTCCACGGAACTGAAGGACGTTGTTTGGGCACATCATGATGAAATTGAAGACAGAAACTCCTCACCATGAAACCTAGGCTTTCAGGCTTACAGAACTTAGTGGGGGGGACCGAGATGAGGAATTTAGTGTTAGTTTTCCCTGTACATAGCTCTTGTTTGTTCCAACTTCCAAAAGATAAGTTTAGTGTCGAGTGTACATATAGGCTTCGCTAGACAAATGCAGCAGAAGGTTTTCAGCGCCAAGACCTGCTAATGATGGTCTGGAATGAATGAAGTGGTAGATGAAACATAGATCATAAGGCTGGTTGAGTGGTTGCAGTGAAACACTGAATATGGTGTTGAGCTATTCATATTCATTGGTTCAATTTTCTCCAAATCTTTCTAGAATAGAATGATTGTTAGTTGATGAACCTCCATGCAGAAATGGACCATCGTTACAGCCTGTGTTATCAATCACAGCCAATGCTGCTTCCAACAATATCATGCGAACGAATGCAAACCACACTGAATGTCTGAATCCATTTGTTTCCAGTTGCAGCTTGAGATAACGATTTATTATTGTTTTGCCAATGCAATAGCAATACACATGCGATCAAACAAGATCCATGAAACTACTCAGATCATAGTAAAAAAATGGGACAAGTTTTGAATGCAACCACACCATGAAAGTGGGCATGCCTCAAGCTTTCACCAAGTTTTCTGCGAATTCTGCACCAGTAGCCTCCTTATTAGATGGTTTTCCTGAATCTAAGGCCTCGGGAACATCTGCACTCTTGAGGTCTTCCAGGATGCATGAGCTCCATTCAGAAAGCTGTTTCACAGACGTGTCATCTGCGAAAGAATGTTTCAGATAATCAGCGAGAAAGCACTATGCATAAACATGGTGAACAGCTGAGTAAAAAGCAAGCAGCTTTAGCTGATTCTATGGAGACAAATCAAACAAAAAGATTTGGGAAGAGTGCGAACCAAGCCTAGGGACTGTGTGGCCCTGAGGATGCCTTATGATGAGAGGCTCATCAAAGGCAGAAGCCAGCTCCTCGGAAGGTACCTTGAGCCAGTCCTTTTCTCCAATAAAATGCACTGATTTCACCTTGATTGGGTCTTTATAGGCAACATCACAGATGCTTGGGTCCCTGAACTTGCTCCCAGATATTGAGACCATGAATTTAATCGGTGGATGATCACTCAGCACCTTGCCCTGAATTGTGCAGCTTAGTTACAACAGTTAACTAAAATGGTTAAATTTAATTTCGATATTCTGACAGAAGAGGGCTGGCATTTCTATAGTACTACTCAAAAACTCGCAACTACCTAGTTGTTGTTACCTTATAAGAATTTCTTTTTTTTTTTGCAAGTTATCCTGTTCAAAAATAAGAGCTTTCTTACATGGTAAAAGTCACAAATTCAGTGTTCTGTTCCTTGCTACTTTGTGCTATCTTTATAATTTTAGGTCACAAGTACTACAGAATTTAGAAGGAGAAATTACCTGTGCTTGGTAGCCTATCAAAAGGGCCGAAAGTGTTGCACCCTGAAAAGAGGAATGGATACATAAGCTGCAAGACTTCACTTTATGATCAACAAAGAAAAAAGCACAGGCTGAAAGACTGACAGCGCCCATATCATTCAGTAAGGCAGATCTGATTAAAAATTAAAGGTCACGATCCAATCCATTTCTACTGGCTTTCCTATTCAAGTGCTTGGGCCTCATAGATGTTCTTGTGTGAATAAGTTATAACACTATCAGAAGTGCACCTTGGACAGAGAAATTAAGAGATTAATTAAATTTTACAGCAGCTCAAAATGTGTAGTTCATTGCATTTCATCATTTCATATGTAAGCTTGGACCTCAATTCTAGTTTGCATGCAGATATTATCATACACTAATGAATCTCAGGAATAAACTCAAATCCCCCAAAAATATTGAACATTCAATTATCAGGTGCTCAGTACAAAGTAACTTCTGGTTTCCATTTTTACCTGGGAGAATCCAAGCAGGCCATCAAAAGGCCCATTTTTCACCATGTAATCACATAGATATGAAATGCACTCATCCAGATTTGTGTATTCAGTGAATTCCTGTGTGGAAAAAACATGCAAGCACTGAAGTGTTTCAGCACACAGGAACAAAAATAAAAGAGTGGTCATATCCGGCATGAATAGCTAAGGCATAGATGGTGATCAAACTGTAGCTGAAATATAACTCAGGTATCAAAATGCCATGGCAAGAGCTAATTTTAGTTTGGTTCCAACTATAGCACTAACCTTATTGAACTGGAACCACTCGAAGTATGGCGGTGGAAATATGCCCTCTATATCTGACTTTCCACCAGCTGGGAGCATGCCATCAGGGAAGACCTGAAAAAACAGAAACGAAAGATGTTCAAGAACAAAACAAAGGAAACCAATTAGATGAGATCATTGAATCCAGCACAGAACCATCTCAAACTGCTGAAATATGGAAGGATGCCATTTGCTGATCTGCTTCTTCAAAAAACTCCCACTTGTACGGAAACCATGCAGGCACAGCACCTTGGCTCTCTTGTCCTGCTCCATGAACTCAACTCTCCCAAGCACAGCGTAAGTTGAGACAAACACAAGAAACTTGAGGCCTTAAGAAGACCTGGAGGACATGTGGTAGCTGGTACCTACCACTCCAAGGCTGCATGTCGCTTTCACCCAACAACAAATAGTTGCAATCTAACCAGCAACAGAAAAGGACGAGACTGCATTTCACAAGGAGCATCTTAAATAGACAAATAGTTGGTCTAAGATGCATGACGTGGACTATTTGTCTATTCAAAATGCTAAGCACAAAGGGCATCTGCCACGGTAGCTAAAGATCATCGCATTAAAAACAACAGCCGTCCATTGATACTAACAGAGTGAAGCAGAAGTTGATGTGTGGGTGGGTGTGTGTGGAGGGGGAATATAACTACATATGGTTTCAACTGCAATCAAGATACAGCAGGGAGGGCAATCATTACAGGTTCACATGAAACAACAGTTTTGAAAATACACTGGAGGGAAGAACAAAGCAGGAACTACATTGCCCTTCAGCAACTACAACTAGCAGAATGTTTCACTGGAAGTCGATGAAATAAGGAGTTGCATCTTGACTAATATGCAATGCCCAATCTTCTCTGTCTTCAGATTATGGTTCTGTGGCTCACTTGGCCATCATGACCTTGACAAACTCCTCGTAGTTGATTTGACCATCACCATCGACATCAGCCTCACGGATCATCTCATCCACCTCCTCATCAGTTAGCTTCTCACCAAGATTTGTCATGACATGGCGGAGCTCAGCAGCGGAGATGAAGCCATTCTGGTCCTTGTCAAACACACGGAAGGCCTCCTTGAGCTCTTCCTCAGAGTCAGTGTCCTTCATCTTGCGAGCCATGAGGTTGAGAAACTCTGGAAAGTCAATGGTGCCGTTGCCATCAGCATCGACCTCGTTGATCATGTCCTGGAGCTCAGCCTCTGTAGGGTTTTGCCCCAATGAACGCATGACAGTTCCCAGCTCCTTGGTCGTGATACAACCTGTACAAGATAGGCACAACCATTTCTGTATTATACCTAGGTAAATAGTGACTGAAGAGAGAAATAATTCGGCAAGTTAGTGGGGAAATCAAGGTGTCGAAAGGGTAGTCAAAAAGTTTGAAATTCTATGTGGAAAGCAGAGCAGTTTCTGAGTGGTAAATCATCGGCTTTTGACGCAACATCAGCAGTGACAGGAATTGAGCCAATCAGGATGCTAAGCATTACCATTTTGCTAACAGAAGTCTGGTGAAAAGATTTCCTTTTTTCGGTCAACTACTGCACAGCATGACTATGGAACCAGGTATTGACACACACAATCACAAACCAGGTTCAACGTTGAAGTTGGATCACATAATTACTAGCAAAATTACTTTACACAAGCTGCACTGAGCACAATTTTTAACCCTCTCCAAGCTCCGGTCAACCTGGAGCGTGAAAACCTAATAAAATGAAAAAGGTTCGGCAGTAATCAGCATCGTGCAACTTCATCATGCTACACAGCCCATGCGGCCACGCCCAACGAGCAAGACTGGGCCAAAGGTTACACGGCTCCAAGGAAAAAAAATATCACTTTGCCCCGTCTCGCAGGATTCACAGCGTTATCATAACGATCCAAATAAACAGAGGACGACATGATTGTCAGTAACAAAATGGTCAAGGCAGCAGATAAGCCTAAGGTCCACATCGCCGATTCCGCCACTAGTAGGGAGAAATGCGCACGACAGCGACGCGATCGAGCCCCGCCGTGGACTCGGTCCAGATCCGGGCTGGATCGGAGCTACCCCCATCTAAAAAACCTTGCGGGCGGCAATGCCACTACGCAGGCAGCCGCGCATGTCGAACAGAGATCAGATCCGAAGGAACGCGGAGAGAGGGAGGGGATGAGGAGAGGGAACCTTACCATCCCCGTCCTTGTCGAAGAGGCTGAAAGCCTCCTTGAACTCGGCGATCTGGTCGTCGGTGAGCTGGTCCGCCATGGGCGCGGTGGTGGCGAAGGATCAGATCGATCGGAGCGGGAAGCAGGGAGTGGATCAGGGACGGGGAGGAGGAGGAGGAAGGGGCTCGGAGCGTTCAGTGGCGTTGCGTCCGCTGGAATTTTCCTTAACCCGATTTATACGTGCTTCCACTAAACGTGGCCGTCACATTCGGCAACATCCAAATGTTTTTTCCCCAAACTACCCCCCTGGGCTATTCTTTTTCCCTTCTTATATTAACTCAAATCAAATAATCTACAGACGGTATAAGGAGTTCTCCGATGAAATTCTTACAGAACAATCTCATTGAAAAAAACAACTTTATGTGTCTTTAAGAAGATGGTAAGCACTTCCTCCATCCATAAAAGAATACAATTCTCCTTTCAAAATAAATCAAATAATTTAAAGTTTAACCAAAATTATAAAAAAAACGATGTAAGTAACATTAAATTAATTATAAAGTATATTTTCATAATAAATCTAGTTTGAGACATAAATTTTAATACTATTCACTGTGAAATATGATTAAAGTTAAACTAGTTTGACTTGATAGTTGCATTTTTCTATATGAAGGAAGCAAGTGTTTTTCTTTTCAGCATTCAACTAGCAGCACGAGTCGTGCGCTCGGCCACCCAGGTTCGAACCCGGTGCCCACCGTATTTCCGTGCACAGTGCATGGGAATGGGGAGAAAAACTCCCTTTCTCAAAAAAAAAAAAAGTGCTGTTATGGACATCATCATCATAGACGATAGCTGTATGTATAAGATCATTTCTCACGAGTAGTGACATAAGTGTGCCGAACTCTCTTTATAGCTGTATGTACTTTACCTACGACAGCTCTGCTTAACATGAATCATTAGTGAAATTTAGGTTTTTTAAAACAAAAATTGAAATTCAGAGTAGAAGCAACTATTATCATGGAGATTATAAGAAAAGCTGGTCATTTTGGTAACTTGGGAACAACTCCGTTAAGGTGAGGTCAGTGACTTTTTGCCTGGACGTTGCGAACACGTGGGGCCCTAAAGCTAAGGAATCTGGATTGTGGATGGTAGTTGGCTTTTTTCAAACGTGGGAAATGACGTATTTGGCCTCCACGCGGTTGCGACGCGGAGTGCCAAAATTCCACTCAGTTTTCAAAGGAACCCTTCGATTTGTAGGTTTTCGGATTTTGGCACGTCTCGTGCTCTTGGGCTTTTGATATTGTCTCAATTTCTGAGATCCGGCCCAACTGGCCCTGGACTTTTCTTGAGCGCTAGCTGTAGCAGATCACTCTTCTATAACAATCTTAGAACAATTCCAGACCACAGCAGTAAAAACTCCACCATCAGAACATGTCAATAAGCAGACCTGACCACATTACTGCCCGGGCACTACGCCGTCAAAATTATCATTACACCCCCCAAAAAAGGAAGAATCGGAATTGCTTTAAAAAAACACACACATTCTCATGGATTTGACGAACGAATTATGCAGGAGAAACTTCTACTAAACCTGAATGAACGGCCAAGTTCATCGCTGCTAGCTATAGTTGCAGGTCGGCCGGCTCAGGGATGTGCTTGTCGGCAGCACAGCAGCGCTCAGGCTACCGCTCGATGGCCTTGTACAGGACGCAGGTCACATACTTGGAGCGGAACCTGTGGGTGTAACCGAGGGCCACCAGCGGCTGTGCACCCCACCCCTTCTCGATGTAGAGATGGTCGAGGACGACGTGCCTCGGCCTCGCGCAGCCTTCTTCCGAGCCCCGAGAATTCAGCACGCCGAGGTAGAGCTGGGCCGGCAGCTGGGGAGGCTCCTTGGCGAACTCCTTCTCGCCGGGAACATGGAAACCGTAGCTGGAGTCCGGGGAGGGAGGAGCCATGAGCTCAGATACACTTTCCACGCTTTCAGGAATGAAGTCCTGCATGATGCAAACAAGAGTTAGATTTCTTTTCTTTTTTTTTTTTTTTTGAAGAAGAAGAATTAAACAATTACAACAGCCAGCTGAGTTTTACACAAGGAAGGTGCATGCAATGGGCTGTCGACTTTTTTTTTTTTTTTTTCAGATCAAACATACCTGTATTCATTTAGGAATACCGTACAAATACAAGGACCATACAGGTACATTCTGGATGGTTACAGAAGGCGCCCGTACCACCAGACCATTTACAAAAAGGACCCTGACAAACATGAAAATTACATTCAAGACCTTAGATCCTACTGGATCTCGTCAACAGTCATCGTCGGCGATCACTAGAGCCAGTCTCCACCAACCCATGAACCGGAGGAGCCCCTTCGCCATCAGGCTTTGACACGAGCCGCAAAACACACCCATCTTCGTCGACGGGATGAAATCATCGTTGGACGACCATCGGCCGGGGATGCACCCCACAGAGCTCCGCCATGTCAATAAGCAGACCCGACCTCATTACTGCCCGGGCACTACGCCGTCAAAATTATCATTATCCCCCCAAAAAAAGGAAGAATCGGCCAAAAAATCCACTCTTTGCACCAACCTCATCATCAGACGAATGAATTATCCATCCACAAAAATGAAAGATCCTGCTAGCTATAGTTGCACTCACCTTCCCACTTGTCGGCAGCACAGCAGCGCTCAGGCTACCGCTTGTGGCCTTGGGACGACTCACAACACTGTGGGTATAGCCAAGGGCCACCAGCGGGGAGCACCACCTCCACTCGACTAGAGATGGTCGAAGACGCCTCGGCCTCGTAGTGCCACCCCGGGGCGCACGGGGTAGAGCCCGGCAGGACTTATTCCTCGCCGGGAACATGGCCGCCTGGAGTCCCATCAGATACACCTCGACGCTTTCGGAATGAAGTCCTGAAACCAAACCCTAGATCTACTAGGACCTAAGCTCAATGGGCTGTCGACTTGGTAAAATGGAAACCATGCTTTGCAGATGGTCTTTCCAAAGTTATATATTTTCAGTTCTTTTCCTGTAACAGTCTACACGCGGACACGCCTAAATTGTGATTTCGTTTAATTTGGGTTGCTCTCCAGCAAAAAGCCCGTGAGCAATTAGTGTAATGTCAGTTAATTGGTCTGTAATAAATAATAATCAACAAAGGATGACTAGAATACAATATCCAGACTGACAGGACTTGACCGACTATATATTATATATCATGTATGAATGGTGCATTTCCATATGCATTTTGCCAGCTTCTTGTGGTTAAGTATATGTTTAATATATCTATATAAACACTACTAATAGCAGCATGTTGAGTTCAGTACAGCTCAAATTCAAACAAACAGTAAGTGGAGTCAGATATTCAGTATGAAAAGGAGAACACTTACATGGACATCGACTAGGTTCACAATCTGACCCATATTGTCAGTTTCACAGGGAAGGTCGGGTATAAATCTTCTTTCTCCATCTACAATGAATCTATAACGGTGAATTCCAGATGAAAGCATCAGCAGGATGGTGTGATCTTTTCCGGATTTCTCAACAGGTTTCCTGTCATGTATGTATATATTGACATAGTCAGAATAAACTCTTTTCTACTGATAAGTTTCAGGGCATAGGAGAAAAATGGAACACAGATAGTAGTATATTTTTGTCTGACTGTACTTTGACGTCCAGTTGTCCCATGATCCTTCTACATAGATATTTCTCCCTCCAAGAGTCCACGTAAGCAACGTGGGAATTTTCTTTTGAGGTGGGCCATCAGAATCCTCCTGTTGTTGATTCATCAATATCTGGTTGAACACTGGAGGAGGTACTTCTGCAGCTCTTTGCAACGGAGTTACAGGACTCTGAAATATCGAATACTCCAATTCATTTTACCAGAAAAAAGATTGATAGATCACAGAACCCTGCATGTTATGAGCTAGAGTGCTACTACTGAATCGTAGAAGTATTAAGCAGGCCATGGAAAATTTGCTAATGAATCGGCAAAGCTGCATTGTTCCAACAAAATCTGAATAACACAAACATACGTGTATGCATACACTCTGCAACATTGTTTAGCCAATCAAGAGGTTACAATACACGTTTAACAAGTATCAATATCACCAGCCTTATTAATTTTCATAACAACTATGATAATAGGAAGGATGTACACCATCTCATTGTTGTCCTTCCCTATGAAAAATCTATCTTTTTTTTTTTTTTCCTGGCCAAATCTTTGATCCCTTTTTGGTATTCTTGGATACAACCATTGTCCACAATGAAAATATAAAAACACAATAAATATGTTAAAAGAATCTAAAGACATAAGTAGTGAGTAGTAAACCCATGTTATCATAGCTCAGAGCAGAAGAAAACCGCTTGTGCTGTGGAATAAAAAACTGTTTATACAGGAGTTGAAGTACAACTAGATTGGCCCCTTTTCAGGCATATACAGAGGTTTTCATCTTGGCAACATTAGGGTGTCAGAGACATAAGGCTGAACATTCTAGTTAGTTAATAATGCCTTGGCGCTTCATCAGGCATTGTTCTGAGCTTGTCAGAGCAGAAAGAACCCTCGCAGCCATCAGCCAAATTATTAAACGGCTCGCTCGCAACAAAAGCAACCAAAAACACTCCACGGCAAACGCCCGGACCAGAACGGATGCAAATCCCAAGCGAGCGATCAACTACGCGCACACGTGCGTCGTGCCCATGAGGATCGGAACGCCGGGCGATCGAGGCGCAAAAAAAAAAAAAAAAAAAAAGGCTGGCGATCTGACCTGGGGCACGAACATCCTCGGCGAATGCGGCCTCGGCGGGCCTCGCGGGCGGGGACGACGAGGAGCCGCCGGCCCGGACGTAGCCCGCGGAGGAGGAGGAGGCGCGGCGCACGTGGTTGCCGTCGTCCATGTCGGCGTCCGCGAGGTCTTCCGCCCGGCCGCTCGCGTTGCCCATCTCTGGCTCTGGCCTGACCTGGGGATCCCCGCGGAGACACGGGATGCGTGCTTGCTTCTCTTGTGCCGTGCCGTGCTCCCGTGCGTGCACCTGTGGGCCCGTCGCAGCGCATGCATCACGCGACTTTGGAGTGCCGACCGCGTGCACGCCAGAGTTCGTCCTGGGCTCACTTTCTATTTCTTGTCAGCCCATAAAGAAAAATCAGGAAGAGAATGGCTTGGCCCATCGTATGACAAAGCCCGCCAGCCCGGGCCCGGCTCCTTTTCATTCCTTTCTTCAATCTTCATCAGGAAGAAGCAGCAGCACGACACGAGGCGAGAGCGAGAGGCAGAGCATCCAGCAGCTCCCAACAAAGGAATCTCCCTCCCCTTCCACGCCAGGGCAGGGCAGGGCAGCCATGCTTGGTCTTCGAGCCCGCGCAGCGGCGCAGCTCCCGCGCCCGTCTCCTTCCTCCGCTCGCGCGGCGTCGCTCTCGCTCGCGAGGCTCGCGTGCGCCTCCCCGCTCACCGCCCTCGCCCCTCTGGCGTCCGCAGCGCCGTCGGCGAGGGCGACGCAGCCGGCCTCCCTCCCCGCCAGGTGGGCCGCCGCGCCCATGCGTCCCGGGGAACCGGTGGCCACTCCAGGCCGACCACGCGCGGTGAGTGTGTGTGACTTTTGGGGTGGGGGGGACGGGGGGGCTGCGTTTCTTACTTTCTTGAGCCTGTCAGTGGTCGAATGGTTGTAGAGGGTTTTCATCTCCCTCGTGTTCTCTCTTAGTCTAGCGGCTTTATTTACGGTAGCTGTTGAGTTTAACAGTAGGGCTTGTTCTCGAGTGATCGTGTGCACCTAGTTTTGCGAATTAATTCCTAGCACATTCTAGTAGTTGGCTAGTTGCATGTTCAGAAAACTCACAAACAATTTGGCACTGCCATTTTTAGTTGTGTATGTAGTTTGTCAGGATTTGGCTATCTTATATCGAATGCCACCTTGTAGAAATGAATGTTTCCAATCCTCTGCAAGCATTTGGAATGTTACTACATACAAGGTTGAATTGAGAAACTCATACAACTCTTTGCTGCTTAGTTCTCTGCACTGCTGCTGGCAGCGTCCAAAGAGAGGGGAAAGAATTGCTAGTTCAGCATTTGCTTGTCGGTGAGAAGGATGTCAGGCTTCTGGTTGATCTCGAAAAGAATATCATTGCAGGAGGTACCAACTGATTCTCAAACTACCTTTGTATGTACTTCTCGATGACCTTCTAATCTTGTTTGGACCGTGATATTTAATGTGCTCAGCTTACGTACAGAGTTTCGGTTAATTGGGAACATATGCACTTACATTGGAAATGGCATTATCAAACATTTCAGGAGCAGACTTGAGTGATTTAGCTGTGGAGCACTCCTTATGTCCATCCAAAGAAAATGGTGGTATGCTCGGGTGGGTTCGAAGGGGACAGATGGTACAGCATTAACTTGTTTTTCAAGCATAGTAGTACTAGACTAGACGGTATTCTTGTAGCCTTTACATATGTTTATACCTCCTTTTCCTGGGCAGTGTCGGTGAAATCTATTCAGTAAACTAAAAAAGAATTATGCTTCAGAGTACATTGTGTTGGGCTACTGTGACATTCAATTGACTTCTGTAGTGTAATAAGGATATGTTCTTTCCTTGCAACATGTTAAGAGTTGGCAACCAATTGATAGACAAGAAAATATTATTGTTTTGGTAAAGCCACTTCATTTTTCCACATGCCAAAATAGTGTCTACTCTTGACTATCAAAGCACTAGAAATTTAAGGCTACTTGCCTGGGGGAAAAGTGATATCCAGCACTGGTTCAATAATTTGATCAGTATGCCCTACTCTCTTTTTTTCAATTGTGGAAACCCTGGGATGCGAGGTACTAGGATTGGTTCTCATAATTATCACATAATTTTCAGAGCCTCACCGCAAATTATTTCTTCGTGTTGGAGACATTTGTACTATCTGTTTACTGAAGGCTGTTGTCACCTGCATATGCACCTAAAGCAACTGAATTATCTGTCTAGGTTTTCATCCATTTATATACTATCGTACTGTTTGTCCAGTTGTAGTCTGAACTTTCAAACTTGCATTGGGCAGGTACCAGAATTTGAGGAGGCAGCATTTAGTGCTCCTTTGAACAAAGTTGTACGATGTAAGACAAAATTTGGATGGCATCTAGTGCAAGTTATTGCTGAGAGGTACATGGTGCTAACGATGAAATACTGTGTATTGGTAATTAGGTGTGCGTGAACAGAAACTGATACCTTCCTTACTAAATGCCAGGGATCAATGCGTACTGCAGGACATTGACCCAGAAGAACTTCACACAAAAATGCAAGACCCTAGTTTTCTCGAAGAAGCTCAATTGATTGATGTTCGGGAGCCTGATGAAGTGTAAGATGTTTCACGATTATACCTTTTTCCCCTTCTATTTTGTCTCCACACAATAACCAAACTAACCTAGCTTTCATGATAAGTGCCCCAAACCCAAACTTTGTGTGTGAGATATGTTTGGCCTTCTGTCCTTAGAATGTAAGATCTGCATTCATGAATGAGGATGCAAATACTTTACTGATATTGCGTTCTGGTAAGAGGACCAGCAACTTTTGCAATAGCTGCCTTGACATTGGTTTTTGCAAGGTGATAGGTTATGTGCTAACCAAAATGGTTAAAGTTGGGACTTGTCCTCATTTGAGAATCGAGAGTAATGTCCTTACATTTTTGTGATCTCACAAATAATGAACTGGATCATAAATGTTAAATTATTCAAATAATTGCAGTATCTTTATATGGTTTCCAAAAGAGGAAATCTGTAGGTTATCAGGCTGAAGCTGTTAAAACAAGCAAACATTTATTGTAGCTTTATTATGTCATACATATGGACCATCTAGTATGTCAACCCACTCATACTTGGAGACTTGGTAGATCCTAACTGCACAAATTTTAGAGTGTGCCTCACATACTTGCAGCACACAAATTGGGACGTAGTTATTTCATTCAGCTAGTATATTTCTTGTAGTTCTCTTGCATTTCCAGGAATGGTATTGTGATGACCTGGTTCAGTTTCAGTTTCATTCTTTTATTTATTTTCGTTCCTACTGGGTCGATGTTGAATATCTACTTCCTGCATGGCAGGGAGAAAGCTTCACTTCCAGGCTTCAAAGTTCTACCGCTCCGCCAGTTTGGGACCTGGGGACCAGTTATGACAGATGAGTTTAATCCTCAAAAGGACACTTATGTTCTGGTAATTTCTTTTCCATGAAACTTGCTGACAGTATGCTCTTGTTGAGTTAATGGTAATAATGACCTAGTGGACTATATATATTTCCATGTTCGAAGCACAAGTACTGCACCTGTTTAAACTTTGAAAGAATTTTTTTTTTTTTTGTACTTTCTACTGTCAAGAAAATTGAGTTGGTTAATTGATTATGTTAGCAGCGGGGCATAATTAATGCCACTTGACATCTTGTTTTGTTTCAGTGCCATCATGGCATGCGCTCAATGCAGGTGGCTAAATGGTTGCAGTCACAGGTAATTGGTGTTACTCCTGCAAAAGGATGCTCTTACTCTTCATTCGATGATAATGCAAATAACGTTGCACTTTTTTAATCCTCATTTTCCCATCATTTTGCAGGGTTTTAAAAAAGTTTACAATGTCGCAGGCGGAATTCATGCCTATGCTGTTAAAGCCGACTCCTCCATCCCAACATATTAGAGGCTCCTCATTGTGATCATAACCCTGGCTGGGAACTTTTCATATATCATAGGCAAGATTGGCTGTTGATCAATGCCAGAATTCAGAGCTCAATTTTTTGTTCACACTGTGTATCAGAAGTTTTGGAAACCCTCTATGGAGGAAATGTATACAACTATTTTTGTAAAAGAAAAAAGAGAGAGATACATGAGAATTTGCTTTATTGAATGAACCCCTATCAGGAATTTTATTGAATGAACCATAATATGTACACTCCTGCTACCTAATTAGACCTTCACGATGGTTGTTTTCCCGTTCTTCTTCTTCTTCTTCACCTTGAGGCGGATTTTACCGCCGTCCCCTGGGCCGGACGACATGGATGCTGCTGGTGCGGCTGCAGCAGCAGCAGCTCGGCCTTGGGCTCGTTGAGGCGCTTCTAAGCAGCTCGGGCCCACCCAGTTGGACACCAAGTAGAAGAGCAGCATGAGAGCGCTGACCGGGACGAGCGAGGAGACGTCGCCGGTGTCGGCGGGCGAGCTGGGCACCAACTTGGGGCTCAGGATCTCGCTGATGACCTCCGTCGATGGCAGAGCCCGGATCCTGCCGGCGCGGCACCTCCCCTCCGCCGCTGGCCATGCGCCGGAGTAGCAGTAGCAGTAGCAGTGTGGGAGGTGGAGCGGATGGTGAGCGCAAGCATATAAATCAAAAACAAAGTCGGCTGATTTGGTATGAGAAAAAAAAAAGCTAGAGCAACTACAAGTGACTTTTATATCGGTCTCTAGATGGACAAAAGACCAAGAAAAAACTGGAATGGAATGGACTAAAAGTGACTTATATCTGTCTCTAGATGGACACAAGACCATGGAAAAAAAAATGAAATGGAGGTGCGGGGAATCGAACCCCGTGCCTCTCGCATGCGAAGCGAGCGCTCTACCATATGAGCTACACCCCCGTTGTGTGAACTGACACTAACTAATTTTCTTTAATCATCTCGGCTGGCTGGTTTCAGCTGGTTTGGGCTGGATCTAGACTAGCTGGCTGGTTGTATTCAGCAGGTAACTGTAGCAGCTGGAAAGAAACAGACAGCCGAACGGACCCTAAATCATAAGTCTGTATCAGTGTTGTATTCAGTGAACGAACAAGGGCCCATCACCCATGCCTGCAGGAAGAGACTGGATTGAATGGACAGACACTTTAGGCTCAATCGGGCTCCCCGGCGGGCCGGTTGTCTGCATGCGCACTCAGCTTATTGGATCACTTGCCTGCAGGCCTACTAAAACTTCCGGCCCAATACAATATCCTACAGATGCGTTGCTGGAGTTCATTCAACCCGTGACGACGTTAACGTTGGCGAGCCAATTGTTGAATTTTAATTTGTCGACGGTAGCCGGGGGTAGGTAAGGAAGGGCAAAAGCGCTACCTTTTGGCTTGGCTTGGCTTGGCGGCTGCACAAACCGCCGCCGGGGGAAAACCGACCGACCGATGCCCTCGCCGGTTTCGGGGAAGGCAGAGAGAGATTCCACACCTGACCCAGCAACACTAGTACTGTAGGGTCTTGTTTGGATTCAGGGATAATAAGGAGGAGTATTTTTCAGACGATGCGTTAAACGGAGCCGCTGAAAGCTAGTGCTCCGTCTCTATAAAAAAAACGTCATCTTTGACTTTTAATCATTGAATTTGATCATTCATATAATTAGGTTTCATAAAAAAACGCCATTTTTTTGACTTTTTAATCATTGAATTTGACCATTCATATCATTTAAATTTTTTTATATAAATATCATGTATCTTGTTATGACTTATTTTATTATTAGAGATATTTTTATAATTATTTATTTTTTATTTTATAATATATATAAATTTTTTAAATAAGGCGAATGGTTAAACTTGAAAATGTATTTTAAAAGATTAAAGATTGTGTTTTTTTTGATTAAAGAGACGGAGGGAGTAGTGCTAATTACTAGTACTACTAGTTGATTGAGTGGCTTCAGGTGCGTGCGCTGCGCTGCGACGGAGGGAGGGAGTTGGTTGGTGAGGAAAGCGAGCGGCGAGAGGCGACCCACCTAATCCAGCTCACCAGGCGGCGAGGGTGAGTGGAGTCTCCCATTTCATCACGTCACGCCACGCCAGCCAACCAAC
Organism: Chrysopogon serrulatus; assembly: GCA_015844335.1. Lineage (NCBI taxonomy): Eukaryota > Viridiplantae > Streptophyta > Magnoliopsida > Poales > Poaceae > Chrysopogon > Chrysopogon serrulatus. The sequence continues at coordinate 43,285 of JADLZL010002305.1, read as the reverse complement.
GCCAGCCACGCCACTCCAACGCCCGGGCGGGACCCACCGTGCACCGAGTCGACGGCCGCCACCATTCGGACCCTCCTCTTTCTCTCGGCGACTTTCCTTGCTTGCTTCCCCTGCAGCCTCCACTCCACCACCACGCCCGCCCAGACAGGGTTCTAGAAGCTTCATTCACTTGCTGCCTTCCCTTCCTTCTCATCCGGTTGGTCACCCGGGCCCTGGACCCAAATCCGAACCCGCCGCGGCTCCTCCGCCCGCCCGCATCGCCGCCATCCGCCAGCCAGGCTCAGGTGTCGTCGTCTCTGTCCCTGCCGCCCACCCCGCCCTCGGTACAATCGCCGGACTCGGCGCTGGGGTTGGCTTTTCTCTCCCTCCTTCCCCCACCAGGCACCAGCAGCAGCAGCCTCTCTTGGCCCCGTCGTCTCTCCAAGGCCGCTGTCCCGTCCAGTCTCGACTCGTGTCCCTCCGCCGCCCGGCATGCCGAGGCTTGGCCCCCCACCGCCGATCGCACACGGTACGTACGCAAGCACGCCGGCCCTCCTTCTTCCTTCCCTCTATCGCTCCCGTCCCAGGAGCTTTGCTGCTGCAATCGTGCTTGTGCTGTTGTGTGTGCGTGTTATTACTGCTGCAATCATGACATGAGCAAGCCGCGATTCCACACTGCTCGATTGTCGATTGCGGGGATGGAATTGGAACTCCTCTATCACATGCTGCGCTGCGATGCGGGAACTAACGGTACTAATCTATCACACATGCTGCGATTCAGAGATCACCTCGCCGCTCGCCGCTTGCTTCTCTCTCGACAGTACTAATCTCTTCTGCTAGCCATGCCGTGCCAAGACAAGCAGAGAGAGAGAGAGAGAGAGAGAGAGAGAGAGAGAGCATCTGGGGAAGGGACGGCACGGGACGGGACGGGACGGGAGGGACTCACTCGTCGAGAGGGAAAGGGAACAAGTCAGCGTTGGCGGGCTGTCCGGTTCCCGGCCGTCCGATGCAGCTTCCACGGCCACCATCTCCCCAACAGACGGCTGGCTACGGCTGCCGTCCCGTCCGGGTGGTCCGTCACACTCACACAGCAGCAACGACAAGAGCTACTGCTGCACGCACGCACGTCTACGCGCAGTCAGAGCCGCAGCAGAGGCACCCCCCGGCCCCGGGCGCCCGCCGCTGCTTCATTTGCTTTGCTTGCGTTCCCCTCCCTCCCAGTCAGTCCCACACGGCCGGCCGGCAACACCCCACCCTTGTCCGTCCTTCCCCTCATCAATTTCTCTCTCGTCTTTCTCCCCGCCGGCAGGGCAGCCTCTCCCTCTCCCGGTCCGGCCTGCAGCTCCACCCAGCCCTCGCGCCCACGCCAGATTCTCTCTCTTTCAGCTCTTCAGAAGCACGCTCGGCTCCATTCGAATCAATTCATCCGTGGTCTGCCCTTCCGCCTCTCGCTATTGGTTGGGGCTACTGCAAGTGCAGATCCGTCTAGACTCACTCCGATTGGTTTCGGTTCCTAGCTTCTTCGCCCTTCTCCATGGTCGCTGTTAGTTAAGAGTTGCGCCCTAAGTGGGGTTGCGGCTCTGAGCTTTCTTCTCCTTCAAAAACAGCAGGGGAATTCCCAAATCTCACACCCTAATTAATTTGTGTTTCTAAGCGGGCCGGGGTCCGTCCAGGGGGAGTTCAATTCGACCGTATCTCCTGCCCCACCCCAGCGCGGTGCCCCACGTCTGCCCCCGTGCAGCCAGTGAACCCCCGTACCACCCCGCCAGTGATTGCCCCCTGGGTCCCCCCCTCCGTTGCTGGGGCTTCGTTCGTATCCACACCAGTACACCAACGTGTGCGCGCGTGCTTCTCTTTTTTTTTTTTTTTGTACGCATGTGTTAACTTTGGAATCGTACTTAAGTTTCCTAATATAGAAGGGGCCCCCTTTTTCCCCTGCAGGCCATATGATTGCAATGAATCCTGAGATCGTACTGCCGTCTTGGAAACAAGTAAGCTGCCAAAGTCTCTGGTAGTACGTACTGTGTGTCATTACTCATTACTTGTATGAGATGAGATCCCAGCTAGCACAAAGCTACTGATGGTTTAACAGGATAAATAACCTTCTCTCTCTCTCTTTTTTTTTTTTTTTTTTGACTGTATGATGAATAGTTTGCGGGATCAGTCAATCCTGTGAAACACTAAGCCACCCATTGCCTTGCAACTGGAAAGGAGAGAGCAAAGTGATTTGCTGTCTCCTGGCGATCGTTGCTTGTGAGGCCTAGTGATGGCAGATGCTAGCTCAAGGACTGACACGTCAATTGTTTTAGACGACAACGACAAGAATCAGAGGGTAATTCTGGTTTTTTCTTTCTTAATTCTTATATACACGGGGTTCATCGGACTCTTCTTCACAACTATTTCAACTTGTCTCCAGAAATTGGAGTTGGAGCATCACATCTATATATTTTCCATATATTCTTCTCACACTAAATAGTACATACGACTATGCTAGTACCTTAAGTCTATCGCACTATGCCTACCATAAAGTTGAATACCATTGCTGGATATTTTAGTTGATTGATATTCTGAAGTATCAAGTTACTGTAGTACAGGCTGCGACATTCTGTTTCACCAATGATCTGCTTAAGATATCATCTCCTCCTCTAGAGAGATATTTGCACCCTTTAAATCTTGAAAATCCATCACTGTTCTCCTTAAAAATAAAAAAATCAATCACCGACACACATCTCTATAGGTTGAGATATGTTATATTTATGCTTAACATTTTTTGTACAGATGGAGAACGGAAGTGGTGCGGTTGTACCTTCTAATTCTTCAGATAGGTCCGACAGGTCTGACAAACCTTTGGACCAAAAGGTAATACTGCGGTTCCTTTTTCTCAAGTTCTTATTTAACCTTGTATTGCCTGTTATTAATTGCATTTGTGATTTTTCGCATCGTAGACAATGCGACGGCTTGCCCAAAATCGTGAGGCAGCAAGAAAAAGTCGGCTGAGGAAAAAGGTATCACTAAATTTTCATCCTGATTGAGATGTCCTCTTTAGCTTGAATAAAGTGTTATTTGGAAATACACATGACTACTTGTAGTAATGTAACCAAAATGAGCTGGTTATCTAATTGTATATGTTAATTTTTGCTGATATGCTGAACTGCATGTTATGTACTGTAGTTTCATGTCATTATGAGTCTGTTTTCTTTTCTGTGATGTTTAATAAATGGACAACTGCATTTAAGATTCGACTCAGATGCAACTGGCAAAAGACTCCTCCTTCATGTAATACAGACTCCATTAATTTTTTAATTGTCCATGCTTATGCAATTGCATGTGTTAAATACTCCTTTTCAATCTTTATTAGCTCACTAAAAAGTAAAAACCTAATGTGTTCCTTTTTTGTTTGGTGAAGGCATATGTGCAGCAGCTGGAGAGCAGTAAGCTGAAACTTGCACAGCTTGAGCAGGAACTCCAGAAAGCTCGCCAGCAGGTAACTCTTTCTTGGTTGCATTGCATGTATCTTTACTGAGGGCTTGGAAAATAGTACCATTGTGCTGTTATTTTGACTCTCTTTGAATATTACTTTCAGGGAATCTTCATTTCCAGCTCTGGAGATCAAACCCATGCCATGAGTGGAAATGGTAATATTTTAATTTGTTATATCCGTGTGGCTCTATGTGTTTCTGGATTTACTATCTTGATTGAGTGCTATCTCTATCATTAGAAGCACATCTGATCTGAAATTATAAACTTCTTGTTGCAGGAGCGTTAACTTTTGACATAGAATATGCTAGATGGCTAGAGGACCAAAATAAACAGATAAATGAGTTGAGGACTGCAGTGAATGCTCATGCAAGTGACAGTGATCTACGGCTTATTGGAGATGGCATAATGGCACATTATGACGAAATATTCAAGGTCAAAGGTGTTGCTGCAAAGGCTGATGTATTTCATATACTTTCAGGCATGTGGAAGACACCTGCTGAAAGGTGCTTCCTGTGGCTTGGGGGTTTTCGTCCATCTGAGCTTTTAAAGGTGAGCAAAGTATTCATTCTCAGGCTTTTTTTTTTTTTTATGTGCCCTCACTGGAAATATAAGATTGCTGATTTTCTCTGCATAATTGAAAATTTCAGCTCCTAGCGAATCACCTCGAGCCCCTAACTGAGCAGCAAATGCTGGGTTTGACCAACCTCCAGCAATCTTCCCAGCAAGCAGAGGATGCACTGTCACAGGGCATGGAAGCACTGCAGCAATCTTTGGCAGAGACTTTGGCTGGATCTCTTGGTCCATCAGGTTCTTCAGGAAATGTGGCAAACTACATGGGTCAGATGGCCATGGCCATGGGCAAACTTGGGACGCTTGAGAATTTTCTTCGCCAGGTAAGAGCATCTCCTTGTGTCCTTGTGGGCAATATGTTGTCATTCAACAACCTATGTGATTCTAAAAAAAGAAAAAGAAAAAACAACCTATGTGGCCTAACTTGTGTACTGTTTATTTGGTTTTGTTCAATTGGTTTTTAAGAGTAATTCTGTTTTGATTCTGCAGGCTGACAACTTGCGACAGCAAACATTGCATCAGATGCAACGTATTCTAACGATCCGACAGGCTTCTCGTGCTCTTCTGGCCATCCATGACTACTTTTCGCGGTTGCGTGCTTTAAGTTCTCTGTGGCTTGCTAGGCCACGCGAATAACAAAGGATGGTCGCTGTTTTGAGCTCCCTGTGCTGGTTGTTAGGAATTCTATGGCACGCTCGTTTGCAGCGACTTATTGCAGATCATTGGTGGTCTCCTGTTTTTTGTTGTACAATTACTTTTGGCTGCTGCTCGGTCCAAATTGTACTTAAGTGGTGTACAAGTAGGTCAATCCTGTAAGTTATGGTGATTTATGGGTGTGTTAGCAATAATAATTAGAGAAATCAGGATCAGGGATTTTGTTGTTTGTACTGGTTAGAGATTTAGTCCTAAATGTAACTCCTGGGACATGGGGGCAGAATGGGAAGAGAGTAATAAGAGTCTTCCTTTGGTTACTACTAGTAGTATACTATGTTGGTATTGTTGCATCTCAGTTGCTTACTCTGTTGTTAGCAGAATGATTATTCTACCCATTTGTGTACTTTGAATGTTGTTTCTCACCCCCGATATGATTATGACCGCTAGTTCGTTCATACTGAAGTAGCTGGTCTTATCATATCCATAAAACAGCAGTGGCTGAATGCATTCCTTGGATAATAATCAGCAGTTGAGGTTGGTCACCTCTGCAGAATGACAGGATGAATGTACGTAGTAGGCATGAAGACTATTGAACAGGAGGTGCTCGTGTCGTGGCGACAAATACAGCAATGCATAGCCAGCGTTTGGTGCCATGGATGATGCATGGTGGCGATCGATCGAGACAAAGAGGTCCGGGTACCGTGACAGTGTTTCGGATCCGTGACGTGTCGATGGCCCGGACGATGCTCGCATGGATGCGCTCCGGCGAGACCTCATGGAAAAATTCTTGTACACAAATTAGAACGAGGCACAGAATGAAATAATAGGAGCAGCTAGTGCGGTAGTGCCTAATCCAGGGAGTAGAGTCTATTAGTCCAATAGCTAGGTTGATTAAGAAAGCAAGATATATTTGCTCCTAAAACTCCTTTTAATATTATTCATGTGTTTCAATTTTATTTGCACATTAACACCTAGGCATGCGAAATTTTTATGTTTCATACATTCTTATCATGTCCCTATAGTATATGTTTTTCCGCCCCCTGTTTGTGTGATTTGTCATTCTATGTTTCAAAGGAGACCTGAACTACGTTAGCAAAGCGATTGACCAAATGATCGGTGCACACCAATATTGGGACCTGTTCGGTTAATCCCCTCCTCCCCAAGGGGATTTTAGGGGGCAATGAGGGTTTTGATCTGTAGAAGATTCAATTCTCTTCCATTCAATCCTCTTCAATATAATCTTCACCAAAACGAACAAGACCTAACCTCTTCAAATTCTCCTTCAATATAATCTTCACCAAACCAAGCAAAGACAGAACGTCGTCGTCTTCAGCAAACCAAACAAGACCTAATAACGTCCATGTCGTGACACGCAGGTATACATACGTAGGTCAAATGCGAGCACTCTTCAACGCCTGAATTCCAAACTAACTAACCTGCAGCACGAGGAACTAACCGTCGTGCCAATGGTCACTCTCCACGCTAGCTTCCTTATCCATCATCCATCTATGATCTACTGTATCTATCTATCCGGCAGGGCGGATCTTATTAGCTTCTTGTCACGGAAGCACTAAGGAAATAGTAGCCTGGAGGCTAGCTAACGTAACAACGGCTGATGCCTGATGGGCCGTCGTGTCACCATGCTGCTGTTCTTGACGGAAAGTGATCACCGTTGAGACTGAGACCTGAAGCAAAGCGCCTTTAGTTTATGTAAGGACACCTGGAGCAAAAGGCCACGTCACACACAACGCGTCTCTAGTGGACTGATGATACTCTTCATCCATCAAATCTCTTATCATTCGAGTGACCTCCCGACATATATGTAGTGCACAGATACACACACCTCTATCCAGTGCCATGATTGATTGATATAAAAGAAAGTAAAGGGTGAAAAGAGAAGCGAAATTCGCACAGCCTTGTGCTTCCGCATCTACCGAGCAACAGGGCAAAGGTAGAGAATCAGTGTAATGCATCTTCCATGTAACAACGAGATAACACCCTTTTACAGACCGATCTGCGATGTACAGCACAATCCATTAACGTTTGAATTGCGTGAATAAATTCTCGAAAGTCATCTTGTTCTGAAAAATATGATTCATAGGTCATAACAGGCCAAAGCCAAGAAAAAAAAAATACAGGAAGCTTGGACCTATGTGCTGTGGCAATATGTCATTAACATCCCATCTCGGCCTCTCTCTCGCTAGTCAAGTTATGATGACACAGAAATTATTGGCGCTAGAGTGATACACTTTGCTTCTTCTGCTGCCTGCTTCTATGCCAAGAGATGCAAAGCTTATAAAACCCTCCATGCCCAAATTACAGGTACTTCCTTGCGAGGGCCCTGACCTTGGTATCAAAATGGGAGGATGTGATGCGAGAGCCAGGCAGGTAAAGCGGGTTGAGGAATATCTGCATGACAGCAAACCAACTTACTGTATATTATACAACCAAACAGAGAATTGTAAGTTGGAGTAGGGCAGACTTCTAAACTAGAATGTAGTTGATGCATATTGGAATTCATCATGGGAACTGTGCATAAGAACACATCAGCATTAACCTCGCAGGATACAGAAATTTTATTCAATCCATACACTTTTTGAAACTAGTGCCATCATCATCATGAAAATTTCAAATAAAAAAGACTAGCAAAATATGTCTGAGTACATTAGAAAATGGTGTGCCACAAAGAACAAGATAAATAGAGGAGCATAATTGAATATCATGTCCAAATATCGACTTATGAATGCATACTTGGGCCCAGCACTTAGCACTCTAGAATACAGTGGGGTAAGTCTCCTGACTGTAGATTAGCAGTAATTGTCTTACCTTGATGTAAAGTTCATGAACCTCTTGAAAAAAGCTTTTTATTCCATCTTCACTACGTGAGTCATGAAGCAACATGAATCTGGTATGTGTCATAGTTGCAGTTAAAGAAAATATAATACTTCTATGGTCAAACTTTGAAAACCAAACATAGTGATACATAGTCAAATGCCATTTAATCTAAATAACAAAAGAACTGTCATCATCACTTTTCAAAGGATATGACCAGCAGTTACATAAACAGACACCACAAGGTCATTGAATCTATCAACTGACTTCAGGAACCTGGGAAAAAGGTTTCTAGGTGAGGTAAAAGGTATATAAAATACCAGAAGAATAACTTTGGGATGTGATTTCATTCTTTGTACACAGCTGACAACAAAATTCAAAATCAATAAAATACTCACATTGCATTTGTGGTCCATGCTAGATCCTGAACAACATCTAATGCAGCATGCAGGATAAACTGATGGTGATAAGACAAATCTTCTTTCTGCCACAGAAAGTAAATGGCAAGATTAGCCATAGACATCAGTAATTCAGTATGGATATGCCGCTCAAAAAGCAAATCGAAAAAGTGAAGGATCTAAAGTAAAGCTACAACTAGATATATATGTATATTGTTAGGCACATTGCACTTTTAATATCAACAGAAGAAATTTTAGAGAAGTAAACCATCCCATTAAACATCTTAGTTTTTGCTGAGTAAGAATGGATATGAAGAGCCTGATCCCACATAAACTAATGAGTCAGGACGGATATGAAAAGCCTGATCCAACATGACTAAGTCAGTCTACTGACTATTTCCACACCAGAGTTTCTTCATCATATCAACAGAGTGACACGGTGCACATCTTAGAGAAAAATGCGATGTTACAGATATGCCAGATGGTAATTGTAATCTGGACCATCTATTATTTAGGAAGGATATGAAGTTCAAGGTAGATACTTTGGGTGCAGATCCAACTTCTGCCTCGTAGATCGGGATGTCATTCTTACTGACAATCACAAAGCATGCTGTACTCGCCATTCCAACCAGCACCTAGAAAAGTTTCCCTCGGACAACTTCAGAGATTACAAACAAAAGAACAATAAAGATAGTTAGGATGAAATACCATTCAACATATAAACAGGTTATCAGAAAATTTTATCCTAGCTCCACAAGGATGGAATTATACATTTAAAATAGGTAACGGACAAATGATTATAGATGGCCAAAAACACATAAAAACTACAGTTCATCATAAATGGCAGTCTTATTAGATGGCCAAAGACACAAAGTAGTTCTGCATCAATAGTAGTCTTTTTCTGGAACCAGGTGCCTAGAGCTACTGAATAGTTATGCCCTGATGACCTTGTGCAAAAGACTTCCTTTAGCTGCAACTTTATGTTATCTCGGTTCTGCAAGGTCATGGAGTTTTAATTTGGTGAGCCCTGTGCTGTTCTTAATCAAGAAACTTTTGCATGAAGAACTCTGGAATACTTATGTTTTGCTTCTACAAGAGGGTTTCTTGTGTTATCAATTTGCAGAGACGCAGATACTGTGACATGCTTGCCAAGAGGGGCACACTCATAACTCTTTTATAGTTCTAATCAAGTGATCTGCACTCAGAATGGAATATAAAACCTTTAACAGTCCCCAATAAATGCAAGTCAAATATATGTGAGTTTGCGATTGGTGTCTGGTGCAGGAATTTCTGGTGGCTGATAGACTGGACATGTGCCATTCACTTAAGCTACTGGTAGTGACAGTCTCGGGGCAGGTGCCAGGGTGAAGCTAGGATCATCTATGGTGGTGCACATACACAAAGGTAGAACATCCTATAGACTGCACGCAACCTTCTTCATATAAAGTCTAACTTTGCCCCTGCAACTAATCACCATTATATCAAACAAAGGTAACAATAGGATTGAACCTGCCCTAAAGAAAAGTGAAATCGAAAAATCAATTCCGACTTTCTCGATTATTACCCTAAACATTTCAGATAAAAGATCCAAGTGTTATCCTACTTCCATCAATCTTCACATCTACAGTCATGTCTCCATGTTCCTGTGACTTTGCTGGATTAAGGTCCTAACAAAGCCAGTGCAAGTTCTGCATCTGTGCGCTGTTAATACATATACCAGCACTCAGTTCACTCCAGCCTTAGCGAGGGCGCGAGACGAGAGGCGGGTGGGGGAGCCGCTGACGGGGCCGCCGAGCCTGGGACTGCCCCGCCGTCGCTACCGACGAATCTCCGCTAAGAGAGAGCTGCGAGAGATGGAGGAGCTGAAAAAAGTAGATCTCACCGGCTCCTCCTCCCTTCTCACGCGGGATGGACGCCGCTGCCCCTGGATCCACGCGCTGCGGCTCCTCTTCCCTCCTCACGCTTAGCCGGCGACGGAGAAGAAGCCCGGCGGCCAGGAACGACGGAGGGAGGCGGGTCGGCGATGAGAGGCGAGACGGCGCCCGGCTTCTGTACTCACCAACCGGCGCCCCTTGCCGCCCGACGAGAGGGAGACATGCGACGGGGAGCGGAACTGCTGGGCTGGCTGGCCGATGGGAGGGAGAGAGATCCGACGGCAGCAACAACTCTCAAAAATCATGTTAACCATTAATTTTATTCAAACTTTTTTATAAATATTATGTACCTTGTGACTTGTATAAAATTTTTAAATAATATGAATGATCAAATATAGAATTTAAAAGTCAAAAAATGATGTTTTGTAAGATGGAGTACTTGTTGTCCCAAATTAAGTTTCCAAACAAACTTTATATTTTTCCATTTGAATGAAGTCATTTAAGACCCGAAATTTCTGTTTTAGGTTCCTATAATTTGAAATATAATTATTTTAAACAATTCAAATGACCAGGATGAAGAAACAACATAAACAAAGTTGTAATATTCAAAGAGTTCTGCAATTTTGTAGTTAATAACTTTTTTATTTAAAACCATTTAGTTACCATAAATTCTATTTGAAACATTCATATTTGAAATTTATTTATTTTTAAAATAAAATGACCTCGGATGGATAAATGATCGATATAAAGTTATAGTACTCAAGAGATAAAAAAAACTTTATATTTGACTATATTTTCATTTGAATTCATTCGGTGTCTTGAAATTTTGTTTTAAGTTTTCATATTTTAAAATTTTTGAAAATAAAATCTCGGACAGAGGGAAAAAAATATAAACCAAACTTATAGTACTCAAAGATATTTATAGCTTTTTAGTTCAGTATTTTCAGTTTAATTCATTTAGAGTCTCAAATAAACATTGCTGCATCTGCTAAGGTGGGTATAAAAAGATTGTATTAGTTAGAACTAATCTTGTCATCATACTTACTAATTAATAATATAAGATACTAATAATTCTTAATTTATTTGCTAACGTCAAAGATTAGAAAACATGGACAAGCTTATCTGTTAGTATTTTCGTGTCCACTGTATATATTCACTATCTAGTTGGAATATTCCTTGATGTGGATATTCATGTCCAACTAATTGACTAAACCATCCCTAAACCCCATATATATGGACGGTTATATACCATATCCATGGATATCCATCCAACTAAACATTTTCGTAGAGGATCATTTTTCTTTTTAAAAAATGCCACAGTGAACCAAACATTTGAACGAGACGTAGGCACGCGGGAAACCGACCAAACGGTAGATGTATGCGGTGACTCTGACTCGTCATACGCACGTACGTACGTCAAACGCTAGCCATCACTCGTCAAGTCGTCAGTCAACACGAGAAACTGCGGTCGGTGTGCCTGCAGACGTACGCTAGCTGCTGGTCATCATCGTCCATCTATCTGTCTTATATACGTACTAGCTTGCTGTTGTAACAGAAGCACTAGATCAATCCAACAACGCCCTCGCCCGGAGGTTAACGGCTGATGCCAGTGTTCCATGCATTGCTGACAACTAGTAGCTAGTCAAACAAGACTTTCAGGAGCATGGCTTTTGATTTTGGGGGAAAAAAAATCAGCAAGAACAGTCATCATAGAACAATCGTCGACCATCTATGCATCCAGAGCTTTATTTATGAGTTCCCTGCATCCACGGGCGCGCGCCATCTCTTCCTCTTTCTGTGCCAACTAGAGGTTGTTTTTAACTTGATGTCATAGTGCTATTTCTACATACATATACACGTAGTTGAAGCTCGTCACTGGTAGTACTCCGTAATTATTAACAATGCCATGCGTCTAATAGTAGCATCTTCTTCTCTCTTTTTTTGCCCCTTTTCCTTGGAATTTTGTAGAGTCATGAGCGGACATTTTTTGTTGAATTTCCATGCCACACGCCGTGTCATCAATATTCAGGAATTTTGCGTTTCTCGACATTTTTTGTTGAATTTCCATTGGCACGCGTACGTTGTTGGGATTGGCATCATTCAGTCGTCGTACGTGGACAGACGACAGTGTGTACTCCTGTTTGGGTATGCCGCCTGCATGCCCTGACACCTAGGTAATAAGGCTAAATTAACGTTTAATTTGGACAGGCGTCTCGATCAAGTCTGAACGAACCAGGATCTGGGCATGCACATCTTGGCTTTGCAATTGCAGCCCTGCACGACATGCAACTAACTCCCTGCAGCTACCTACCTGTGCTTGTCGTATGCGATCCATTTGTATGTAGTGTTAGCAAATAAAACAAGTGAGTAGGCCCCTAACTGTATACGTCCCCGTCTTGACCGATGGTGATCGATCTAATCCTTCCATTTTTTTTTTTTTTTTCTTTGACGAAAAGTTTATCGATCGATCGTCCTACGTGCCGCTGTCAGATCCGATCCAGCGAGCGATCGTCGAAGCAGGTACATTACGCACCTCCTCTATCTATCTCAATCATCAATACTTGATTTGGCCAGGTAACGTTGGGCGGCGTAGCGTCGCCATTGTTACCCACACCGGCCTACCTGATTTGACACCTGCCACTGTCAGCCGGATCGTCGACACCACACCGAGCGACTATGGTAGCTAGCCGTCCAAAATCCGGTAGTAAATTAGCGAGGAGCGACGAAGCCTCGTCGTCGACAACAGCCCGGACGGGTGTCGACAACAGCCCGGACGGGTAGGGTGTGTTTGTTAAGCTAGTCTTAATATGGCAGGGTTTTTTTTTATATGAATAGAGATAGTTTTGTAGAGATAAAATTCTTTTATAGAATGATTTTAAAATCTAGATGTATATAAAACTGTACAGTGTTATCCATTGAGATTGTCCTTATGGCTCCAATGACGAATGGCTTTACCACCCCTCATTAATGACCAAACGTGTTGGGATAGGAAGGAGGAGTTCCTATTCCTCTCCGCGCGATAGGAACCAGCAATGGTGGGCCAACACGAGGGCAGCGCTACCTTGAGAGGGGCTAACTGCGGCCGTGCACGGCCTACGCTAGGGTGGGGTGGCGCAAGGAGGAACAGTTGTGAGGATGACAGAAAAAGTCATGAGGAGGAAGGAAATAAAAGAAATGGACCGCTCATTTCCACTAATCAATGGTACGATAGGTAATTTTCACCAACGTAAAATTAGTTTTTAGAGGACCCCTTGAGGTGCTCCATGGATTTGGTGGATCTAGAGTTAGATCCATATTTTTGGCAGATCTAGAGTTTACGGACTTCGGCTATAAAAATTGGAAGCGTTTTAGAATCCGGAGCTTCGTGGAGCCTTGCCAAACACCCCCTAAATAATGTAGTTTTACTTCGCTTGATCGTCAAAATCCATATGTTGAAGGCAAAATTTCCCTCGAGTCCTCGACATAGGCGGATGGAGAGGCAGGGGTGCAGTGGAGGAGGCGTGGGAGAGGCGGATATCATAGGGAGAACCCTGACTCATAAAATAACTCCTTCCACTTCTATACTTCCTTTACCACATATAAATTTGTATCGGGAAGCCTATTATACCCTTAGCTGGTCGTACTCACTCCCTGCCGGCTGCAGCCAGCCACAACCACGTTAGGTCTAAGCGACAACCATAAGTTGCTAGGCGGTGGTTGCGGCAAGCCAATTGTGGCTAGCTAGGAGCGGCTAGAGGTCTCCAGGCTGCCAAGAAGAGGCCATAAGAATATGAAGTCATGCCAACATCAGTTCCCAGTCACCGGCATTTTTTAATTGTTCTTCCTATGTGTAGAAATATTGGGAGTTGAGATTTGAAGTTGTTGAAGAGAGTTTAACCACAACTGAAACTATTTTAGCTTATGAAACTAGACTTCAACCAAACATGTATTTGTCTTCGCTGGTTCGTATTTGGATAACACGGCGTCAATGGCACTGGCAGCGATTCGGTGCAATCCCCGTTGTCAGGCTTGCGAAGACACGGGGCTCGAGGGCCTCCATACCTTTATTGTATTTCTATTATACTCTCAAATTAGTTTGCTATGAAATTAAAGAGAATGATTCCCCTATTAACATTTGAGCCCACTAATAGTCTAAGTTCTGGCTTCACCACTGCATCTGTTCACATAGCAAGTTTGTAGCGCCCACTAATAATAATATAAGTTTGTAGCTCAACCTCAACCACAACCCGATGAGTGATGGCTTCGACTTTGGATGGTTTCACTTGTTGATAACGCGACGTCACCGGCATCGATTCAGTGACGAATGACGTGCAATCCCTGCTCAGCCGTTCCATTTTCTGCATTACAAGGACATGTAACAGTGTCTACTTTGGAACAAAGGACCATTGGCTATTCAGCAGGGAACGGCGTACGCAAGGGGTTAGCAGCGAATCCAGACGATGGGATCAAACCAAGAAGTATATTCGAGGAAAAAAGTTAGATGCGATGATTCAGCTGCTGCTGCTTCGAGTTCGTGAATATGCACCACAAATCAAACCAACCATCACAGATATGGTCACAACGACCAACACATCAGTATATATTCAAGGGGTTATACAAAACTAAAAAAGATTTATTAGCTTCAAAATGCTACTAGCTTGTTTGTCTTAGCAGCTGACTAGGTACTAAGTACATAGCAGGCACTACGTAGTACATATTTACAAAAAATCAAAACTCTTTTTTTTTTTTTTTGTTTTCACCACACACTCAAACTAAAATACTCAACCTGACGATTCCAAAACCCAATGTCTACAATTCCAAAACCTGTAGACCGCTAATATAATTAATCCATACATATCCATATTATTGTTATTAATTAAGCGCCTCCTTGAGCGCTACTAGCAGAGGATCGATCGTCGGAGCCACCAGCCGACAACCTAGGCAGCCGACGGCGCGGGGAAGTACTTGACGGCGCCGGCCTCGGCCAGGGCCTGGCGCAGCGGCTGCCTCGCCTGGTCCACCGCCTCGCCGTCGTCGTCGTCGCCGCCGTCCGCGCGCCCTTGTAGTCGAGGGTGTCGTCGCCGAAGATGTCCCACCACCTGGCCACCAGCGCCTTGATGTCGTCGCGGTCCATGTTGGGCTCCTGCCCCGTGTACCTCCAGGGCTTGGACCCCGCGGCGCAGTAGTGCACCACCTTGACCTCGTCGAGCGCCACCCTCTCCGGGTGCCTCCACAGCATGGCGAGCACCAGGTTGTACACCGGCGGGATGGGGCTGTAGGCGTCGCGGAAGAAGAGGTTGAGGAAGTCCTGCTCGGCGAAGGGCGTCGGCGGCGTGGCCACCAGCGCGTCCAGCAGGTCCCTGGCGGTGCGCAGGCTGGGCTCGTGCACGAACATGCCGGCGTTGAAGTAGAGCGGCGGCGGCGGGCCGAGCTCGTGCTCCGGCCACGCCACCCGCTCCGGGCACTGCTGGCAGTAGCCGATCTTGTACTGCGGCGTGTGGCTCCACGTCTTCTCGCAGAAGCAGTCCATCACGGCGTGGAACTTGCCCTTCTCGAGGTCGAACAGGTGGTCGATGTTCTCGTACACCTGGATGTCCGCGTCGAGGTACACCATGCGCTCGAACTCAACGAACTGCATACATATGAATTATTATTGGAGGATCTTTCATGGATTGATCAACTGAATGAATGAATGAAAATTAACACAGTACAGATGGATGGAATGGAAGAACATGCATGAACGACATATATACCTCCCAGATCCTGAGCTTGGAGTAGTTGATGACGTAGTATGCCATGGCGAACTGCGTCTGGCTCTCGGGCGGGTACACCGGCTGGATCTCGCGGACGGCGCAGCCCTGGTCGCGGAGAATGCGGCGGTGGTCCTCGGGCACGTCGGGGAGCACGGCCACCACCAGCGGGTAGGCGGCGCGCACGCGGCGCAGGCCCTTGGCAAGCCCCACCACGCCCTTCCAGTAGTCGCCGTCGCCCGCGAGGAAGGTCACGTACGCCCGCTTCGGCGCCATGGCCGCCGCCTGCTGCTGCTTGCCCAGCGCCGACATGTTAGGACCCATTGCCGTCGTCGGTGATCGGTCGTCGACTCTCGATCAGTCGATCGATCTTCGTTCGGAGGAAGAAGACTCGTGCGCTCTCTAGCTCTCTTGTGTACTGAACGTGTGTGTGTGCGCGCCTGCTTGGTGCTCGATGGATGGATGGATGCAGAAGTGGGCGCCGTGTCTTTTATAGGCAGCGGGTGGCGGTTGTGCGAGGAGACTCCGGCCGTGTCGCGTCGCGTCGTGTCCACCGGCGGCGGCTCCGGCCGTTTGGGTCGGTTTGGCGCGTGGGATCGCGTACGTACGCGTGGCGGTGGCAGAGATCCAGCGGCTGGAGCGCGACGGACGGGGAGGCCTCGCTGGACCGGAATTTCGCGGGAAGGCCCCGGAGATCACGACGGCTTTGCCCCCCGACCGACCATTATCCCCTGATTTCGGGATTTTAATTTAATTATATTCTTTTTTTTATATATGGACTGCTTTTAAACTTTTTATTAAGGCAGGCAATTGCTGTGCTGGGACCGGTGATTATATATCCTCTAAGGATATTTGGAAATTAATACGATGAGAATATAATGTAGTATATAGTATATACTAGATTCTTGCTCCACAATATTTTCATTACTTTTTTTGATTGATCAGATTCCATTCTTTTGTCGTCTCTTCCTGATTTGATTGGATTCCTTTTTATTACGGATATAGAATTTAAATTCATAAAAATGGCAGTAGTATATAAACTAGTAATTTGATGGCACGCGCACTGTCTTGGAATATCGCATTATCCAATGCAGTATTATATATACTCCTATATAAATGGTAGTATATATCAGATTGATGTTACACTATCAGCCCTGATTAGGCAGTTCGTGAATGAGCTTTTTTTGGGCGTGTCAAGAATGAATATATAATATGAAAATTCAAAAGAAACTATTAGTGTCATTTCCTTCTATATATATTTCTTCTGTTTACAACCACACTTATTTTTGGTAAAAAGATGTACCAAGGATTTAATGCTATCAATCATCAGGAATATACTACCTATCTCTTCAAAAGGAAAGGAATGTTTCCCCTTTTTGGATGTACATGTGGGGGTTGAATATGCCCATCGCGTCTCTTTAAAATTCTTGGGCTTTCGATGCTCCTCGTGTGAGGCGGAGCAGAAACACAAGCACAAACTGAGAAGAAGCAAGCGAAGATGGAATGAAACAAAGAATTCTTTACTTCTAGTCCTAGGCCATCATAGCTTGGCATCACATCACTCTCCAAGGAATAATAACTGAACGAAAGTTACAGAATGCTCTCTATTGCTACATATCAGCTATACTGTGCTAGGCTGCTCAAGAAAGCTACACGTTTACAAGTTTCAGTAGCCGGGTGCTTGTTTCAATCCCAAGGACCATCCCTTCTTGTCTGATTAATATTAAAGAGTGAAAGTGTGACACCAAAAACTTTAAAAAATGTATAATGGACTCCATCATCATGTCATCAGAAAGCATATTTGGATCATCATCTTTAGAGCCTTGACGAAGAAAACAACATTTTGTGGGAGCGAAACCATCATGGTTTTCCCAACCTTTTTAAATATAAGGCTGGATTGCACCATTGTGTTTCTCTCATCAAGCTGCTCAAAAGACATGTATAGATCGCTTTGTTTTGAGTCAAGATAAATTAATTACGATTTTCGGAAGGTTTTCTATGCTGCAGTAAAATCAGCCATATGCCGATTCTAGAACTTAACAAGCCAGCTTGTGAACCGGTCGGGCCGGTTTTTACGGTCTAGATTCAATGCTAAATGTGTTTTGACGTGTCTTGCTAGGGTTTTTGATTTCTTTTGGGATAAAGCCACCCCAACCTATATAAATATAAAGGTGCACAATCGATTGAGGTGCCTGACACACACAATCGATCAAAAATCAATTTACTCCTCTCTCTTTGTTGCCTTGATCTCTCTCTCAACCCCATGTTGATGTTCATCACTTGATCCAACGACCAAGAATTGCGTCTTAAGCTTGTTGGCCAACCTAGGGCAACCCAATGACATCATTGCCCCGATAGGGTCCCACCTAGGTGAGAGCTTCAATTCCGTTGCCAGTTTACCCAGAAACTAGTCATTCTTCGGCACGTAAGCACAATTGGTTGTCCTTTAGTGGTTTGCTCGTAAACCTTTCCGCTCTTTACCACGTAAAGTGTGATCCTCGCTAAGTTTCTTGGTCCATAGCGACACGGGTGATCTAGTCCTAGCTGGCATGTGACCGTTCTTTGTGTCAACAGAATGATTTCTTTATGCTTGGTCGCTTACAACCGTTTGATCCGATAGGGATTTGAGTGACTCAATCTCTCGCGCGTGTATGCGCAAGTTAGCATGTCCAAACACCGTGCAGAGTCCAATTTAACAATGAAGTGGAATTTCAAGTGTTTCCTATTATCTATTACTCTCTTTTATTTTATATATACATGTGCGAGTTAAGTGTTTAGTTATGGTAAGGAATCCAATAATCCTACAATGAACCGTAACACATGACATCATATTAGTGAGAGTAGCACACATCTAGCTAGATACCGGATCATCGGAGTTAATTCGGTGCCAACACGAATCAAAAGTTCAAAACACACGGCCGGGGCGATAGCGAGCATAACGGTTGCGTTGCACCACATACATGTTTGCTTGTAGTAGTAATAAATTAATTGATTAAAGTACATGATGATGAGGGGAAAAGAAAAAGAAAAAGGATAAACCACTGCACACGTCCTACGTCTAACGCGTGGTTGCATGCGTGGACCAATTGGAGGACGACAATAACAACGGTGCGCTAAATCTGCTGGCCGGGATATACCGAGACCAAATGCAAATACGTACGTTGGTGGATAGCGGATGATGCAGGCGTGGATGGATCCCAGTCCCAACCGGGTGGTCGGTCTGCTGGATGGCCGGTGCAGCTGCCCTCTGCCATGCATCCAAACGTCCGTACCCGCGGTAACACGAATCAAAAGTTCAAAACACACGGCCGGGGGACGCCGGCCGGCCAAAACGTTGCTTGCTGCCACGTACGACACGTGAAAGTAGCTAAGCTCCGGCGATTACGGCGATTAAACGTTCGTCGATGAGGGGGAAAGAAAATAAAAAGATAGGGCACTGCACTCCTACGTCTAACGCGTGGTTGCATGCGTGGACCAATTGGAGGACGACAATAACAACGGTGCGCTACCTGCTGGCCGGCCGGTACCGAGACCACGGCAGTTACTACTAGTACGTTGGTGATAGCGGCCGGCCTGCAGGCGTGGATGGATCCCAGTCCCAGCCGGGTGGTCGGTCTGCTGGATGGCCGGTGCAGCTGCCCTCTGCCATGCATCCAAACGTCCGTACCCGTACGCGGTATGGTATATCCCAACGCCGGCCGGCATGAGGTGGTTGCTTTCTGCCACGTACGACACGTTCTCTCTCACCAGCTAGCTTTCCTCCGATTGGACGACGGCGGTGACACGTTCGTCGGCCGGCTGGGGACTAATATAATGGGATGGGCATATAATGGGATGGGCACCTCCTACGTTACCTTGTAACGTTACGTTCGTCGGACCAATTGCAATTGGGACGGCACGTGCACGTCCGCATCGATCGTCTACGTACCAAGATTCAACGAGAGTACTCCTTCTGTTACATGGAACCCATAGACTTTGTCGTTGTATCTCTTTTAAAACACGTTTTCCGGCATCTTTCACAAAAAATGATTTTTGGACGACATACTCTATGGGACGGAGGGAGTATTATTCAGCACTAAATTAACTCGATTGAGTCACATCCCTTGGACGGTGCTCACGTAGGGCACACTAGCTATAGCTAGTTTAAGAAGAGATCTATATATCGATCGGATGAGGTAGTCCAGGGTTATTTTGGGTAGCTAGAAATAAAGCCTCTCACAAGCGGTGTGTCGTGGAACGAACCAGCAGGCAGCAGCTGTGCTGCGATTCTCCTAGGACGTACGATCGTTGATATATAGACGTCGACGCCGACGCCACTGTGGCTGCCTTCTCTTGTAGGAGTACGTACACGCGTGTAGGCCGGCCGGGTCATCCTGGCCGCCTCCTGGTCCCTGGGTGTGCAACGGTGCAAGTACAGTGCGGCAGGGACGGTGGTGGCCGGCCGGGCCGATGATATTGCAGGTGGTTTGCCTCTGGCCGGTGCAGCCAGCCGTCACCCCCGGTCGCCCGGTGACCGAGACGACGGCGATGGCGACGCGCGGAAGCACCGGCCGGCGTCGTCCCGTCCAGGGCGGCGGCCGTGGATTGGGTCACCTGTCCGCCCTCGGTCCGGCTGTCACTACCAGTCTGCCACTGCCACGGGGACCACTGTACAGAACGCAGGTGTTTCGCCGTAGTTGCGGCGTTGAACGCATGGCCCCATGCATGTCGCTCCTTTTTCAGCTTCGTAGGCCCAGCCTATGCGTCCTCCCTTCCACCGTTCCACGTCTCCCACAGCGTATCGGTTTCGGATAATTACCGAGATTGACTATTGCCATGGTGTTCCCCTCTATCTAATTACAACTTATATTACTTGGTTAGATTTTTTTTAATAATGTATTAATTCTGGTAATAGGTACAAATTCTCGATCAATCGATAACGTGATGTTTATCGCGACTCCAACTACTTTAATATTCATGAGCATTTTTTTTTTTTTATACTAAGATAAATGCGCGTGTGTGTTGAGAATTAAGATGATCTGTCAGGTTTGAATTTTGTAGGCCTTGTCATGTGAAACACTGGACAATAGACAGAACACAAGGAAAACCAAAAACCGAGTCGTTCTTGAAGAGCACATGTATTTTTATTTGGTTGACTAATGTAAGGCCAAGGCAGGGGCGACAACCAAGTGTTCATGGGAGGGATCGAGAAACAATCTGCAAATGAAACGTATACTAGGCAACAGCTGGGCAGAGGGAAAGCAACAGTTAGAAGGAAACATAAGCGCATAATGACTACCAGAACACACACACATTCACAGACATACAATACGTAGGTCGAGAATGTATGCCGCGAAAAATCCAGACTATCGATAAAACTAAAATCCCATGTTGAAATATAAGCACGCAGGAATCCAAAATTTGAAGCAACGGTACACAGCACAAGCGACAGAGAACGCAACCTGCTTCGTGAAATGGCCCCAACTCAAGCCATAAATGTATCATCCAGTAGGCACAGAACAAAAATAAAAGCTAAAACAAATTAGTCTTGGCTACATGGCAACAAATATTAAGTCGGTTTCCTCATGTTGCGGCCTGCCCTGATCACTTCATCCACAAGCAGCAATTGGGATGCAATAATGGGTCTACAGCAAACACACACACACAAAAAAAAAAAAATCGTTAGCTTGAACATTAAGGATGTTTTAGAAAGCATAGCTACGTAAGAACATAGAAACACAAAAACTGACGGATGCATCACATACCCAGAGTTGATGATCTGGCGCTTCACAGAGTAATTATCAAAGATGCCTTCCATCTGGGGATCAATCGGTTCCCCAGAGTGATGGTTCAATCCCACAACTAATCCACGGTCATGCTCGTTCTTGAGAAAACACAAGGAAAATAGTCAAGAACTTCCTTACTTCAAACAAAGTGAAATACCCACAGCGGGCAAATATCTTAACAAACCTGGAGAGAAACAATCACATCTTGGGTATCTAAACCAGAGTTTTCAGCTATAGTCTTGGGTATAACAAGAAGAGCTTCCGCAAACGCCTCCACCCCAAGTTGTGCTCGCTGTTGCCAAGATTACAGTATTAGCAGCATGCTGATATTGCAGCAGTAAATGTAAAGCATTACCAATTTTTTGTGCACTTACTCCTTTGACGGTTTTCTTCACGTTGTCAATAAGATGCTTCTTTGCCGCAACCTCAAAAGCACCAGCACCCTACACTTGCCAAATGAGATGGGAAGGATAAGATGAACATATTTTTCTCACAAAAGTCACTGGCTGTCTGCTAAACTGAAACCAAACCAAATAATAAAGTGGCTCAAGCAAAACACAAGTTTGCACATGATAGTAAACAGGATGATGCAGACCAAGGTCAGTACAATAGAAAACTTATGTAGTTGACACTAAGCAGGTTGCTTATTGTGCACATAAGGTTGACTAAGTTACCAAAAACTCCAGACAGAACTAGGGACTTTTGTCACAGTCAACAATGATGAACACCAAAAACAAGGCCAGTACAACAGAAAAATTATGGGGTTGACACTAAGCAGGTTGCTTATTGTGGACACAAGGTTGACTAAGTTACCAATAACTCCAGACAGAACTAGCGACTTTTGTCAGAGTCAACAATGATGAACACCAAAAACAAAAGCCACAAAATCTTCTTCCTAACTGCTCCTTTCACAACTGAGACATTTACAAATCATACCAGCACAACTGCTTCATCCTCAATTGTGTTCTTAACAGATCTTAGACCATCACGGACAGCATCCTTGATTTGTGCGATGGTATGGTCATTAGGTCCTGAATATGTCAGACGATATTCAATTCACAGCTCAATTAGGGTATCGAATGCTGTTTCTCAAGAATAAACCAAACCTTTAATCAGTATAGTACAAGAGCGAGGGTTTTTCACATTCTCCACAAATGTGTACTTTTCTTCTCCAAGAACATGCTCATAGACAAGACCAGCCCAGCCTAGACAATCTTCAGTCAAATCATCAACGGAATTGACAGCTTCACCACCACAAGCTAGCACCAGCCTCTCCATATTTCTCCTCTTCGCTCTTCGAAGAGCAATAATCTGTAAAATCGTTTCAGGTCACATGCCCCAAATAGGAAAATGGACTTAAGAACACAGATCATGCTATAAATAAGCTTCTATGCAAAGAGCTTACTCTCCACTAACAAATACATCTTTAGACATTGTCAGCCTCCAAAATGTTTTGACCACTAATATCTTGTTATTAATTTAAAAAGTAAAAAAATAAAATAATAAGATGAATCTAGTCAAAATATTGTATACTGCCATACCTCAAAATATATGGAGACTGGAATAGAAGTTCGAGCTAGTTTGGTGGCACAGTTTCAGCATTTTCCGACAGGAAGGATCGCTAAATACACATTGATTCATGGAATTTTTTGGTTTATTTTTCACCATAAATGATCGTTTTGGAGCATGGTTTAATCAGATAAAGCCTATTTCAACTGTTTAACTTCATGAGATCCACGTTCTAAAATGAAAACCTAAATCCATTCAAGGTTGCAAATTAATTTTGATCGTGGAACCACCAAGCAGAAGTCAAGAGTAGAGATTACCCCTGCTCTAGCAAGCATATCCAGAGATGGAGGGTCAATGCCCTTCTGATTGATCACCACAAAGTTTTTATCACCCCCAGCGCAAACCTGCATGCAAGGAAACATGAGAACAATTTTACCCACCATAATGCAGCATATGGCAAAATTAGACTCTGGGCACAAAGAACAAGACAAGTTACCTTATTTTTCAACTCAATAATCCGTTTGACACGTTCATCAACTTGACGTCTCTCTGCAGCAACCATCTTCTCCCTTTGTTCTGCGTTTGAGTAAAAAAATCCTGCATTGATTTCACTGCAAAGATTACATGTCAGTAAGGCAGTTGGCAGTTGGCTTCAACACAACATGAAAAAAAACAGAAAATAATTATAAGAATCTTGAACCCAATTTTTACAGTTTTGGCTCACAGCAGAAATGAAATTAAGAGCTGAAGTTTGAGTAAAACAATAGAGGTTTACATAACCAATTATAAAGGGAGTATGAACACGAGTTTAACAGTCCAATCCAACAAAAACAAGGCTGGCAGCGATCATGATACTTAATATGAATAGCTCTATTAATCACATATAACAAATGCTCGAAACACCTTTTCCCACATATTCGGTGCACCAAAATTCAAATAATTAATTAAGCAATACTAAAACCAAAACATAAAAAAATATAACACATTGCTGTACTGGTATGCACCTTTTCTCATATTCTAATGAGACATTGCAGGTCAAGATGTAACAGTTCTCTGCCCTGCGCTTCATATCAGGGTGACGAGAACCGTGGTCCAGGACCAGACCCTCAACCTACAAGAATATCATGGCACATTTGTAAGTTTTGACATCCCTCCATATACCATTATCAAGTTACATTGCTATGTCCATCCAAAGCCATTCTAAGACTATGAAATTTAGCAGAATGTCATATATTGGAATGAAAAAAAAAAAAAAATATGTACCAGGCGGGTGTCAACATCGAATTTGTGGCGCATGTGCATTATTTCCACCATAAAAAGATCAATTGGTTCATCTGGTTTGCAGATGCACAGAACCTATAACAGTTTTATACAGAAAATTCAAATGTGCTTCGAAATGGACAGGTATAGAAATGTTTCAGAGAAAAACTACAAGAGACATCAAACGTACTGCATTCACAACAATATCCGTCAACTGATCAGCCAATCCTTCATACAACTGCAATATAGTAAGTACATGTAAAACTTGAGTGGCACACATGTAAATTTCTTCTGACAAGGCAGATGAAAGACTGTAATACCTTGGTCCTAAGAGTTGTTCTTGCTATCATTTTCAAGGTATCTCTGTCAGGTTCTTCACCAATTACGACTGGCGTCTTGAACTTTTCAAGAAATTCAAGACATGCTCTCTTGGCAACATCAAAACCATCAACCAAGAATCTTGGATGAGTACCTACAAGAATAATAATTGGTTACAATATAATTATAGAAAATAACTCATTACAAGAAAAAAAAAGGCTTCATCCAAAAGGAAAGCTTTCCTACTGCAAGATAGTAGAACCTTAACTTTCTAGATTTTCTTTTTTTGCTAACTTATGTAATAACCCATGTAAGCCTGGTATACATATTACTAATGTTCCCTAAACACAATAAGCTGTGCAATAACTTCTCAGCATTCCTTCAGGTTTACAAGAAAAAGAGAATGCTTAATCAAGACTGTTTGTGTTGCTCTCTACCTTTAAAGATGGATACTGACTGCCAAGATGAAAATACTGTTAATGGGCTGCCATACATCATCACATGTGATACAGAGAATCATGTGATATCCCTAAACCATTAGCAATGCTTCACCCAGAAAAGAAAACCCTTTTATATATGATGATGAGATAAAGACCCACGCTGCACACTCATTCTGAGCATTAATTCAATAAAATGACGTGTCACTTCAGGAATTCCAAACCACAATCCACAGTAAAATGTTATCCAGAAAGATTCACATCAAGTCCAAATTCTTACAGCCAAATGACAGCTACATCTGACATAATTGTATAGCGTAACCATAAAAAATCACCTTATATAGGTATAAATCTGGCAGTACAGTAGTTTCCTAAATGCCAACATGATATCTCAACAACAGTAACAAAAGTTTCAGAAACTACAGAATTAAATCAATACACCAACCAAGAGAAGAATAGGCATGTTCCTAGAACAAATTAACAAAATACCTTCATCGATGCACCGCTCAGATTGCTTCATTAGCTCGCCAATAAAAAGCACAGTGGAGGTTGTGCCATCACCACTTGTGTCATCCTGTGCCACAGCCGTCCTCGCAATCATGATTGCAGTTGGGTTTTGAATTTGCTGCAAATCAATGACACAAGACATCAAATCGAAGAAAAACACCACCAAATAGATATGCCAATAGAATGTTTCTGTTAAAGGTAGTGTCATACCATTTCCTTCAAGAGGGTGTTCCCATCCTTAGTCAGCTTCAGGTCACCAGCTCCACCCACAAGCCTGAGCAGCACAAACCAAACACAAACAAATTCTAAGGAACCTTTGCCAAAATCAAATTACCTTTCCGCTATAAACCCGAACGGCAAAAACCAGCAAGTGGCCAATTTGTTACAAATAAGCAAATGCACTGTCAAATGGGGATCCAAGCAGAAATCGCCACGCGCAATTTAGATCACGCGGAGCCACTGTCGAAGGGGAGAATATGCATCTCAAATCTACAAGTGAACATCTACACCACGAAACCTAGACCAACAACGCCGCACGAAAAATAAAGGATCAAACCCTAAGCGAATCTACCAGAGGGTGATCTGGCGATCACGCCCAAATTAAAGGGCTATGCAAGCTGGTGGCGGCGGGAGGAGAGGGAAGAGGAGGGACTGGAAGGTTACATCTTGATGGTGCCCTTGGGACCGAGGTTGGTCTTGAGCACGTCCTGGAGGCCCTTGGCGGCGTTGATGTTCATGTGCAGCGCCGCCGACTTGTTGAGCACCTCGGCGTTAGGGTTCAGCACGCGGAGCGACATGGCTGCTGCCTTGCCTCGCTTGCTCCACCCGGAGATCTCGCCGGCGGCGGCGGCGGCGGCGGCGGCGAGGTGGTGTTAGCAACCTCCCACAGGGCCAAGCAGGAGCGCAGCGGAGCGGAAGCGGAGCCGAGCGGGAGCAGTAGGGTTTTGGGCGAGTGCGCTGCGGAGAGGAGCCTTCTCTCTTCTGGAGATGTCGAGACGGCGCTTGTTGATGGGCCGTGATCTGTTGGGTCCAGGCCCCCAGGGCTGCGGTTGCACGAACAAGTGGGCCTCGGCCTGATCTTAGTGGACTGGCAACATTTTGTTATTATTATTAATAATATATATTATAATATATAATATAGTGCACCTAAATAAATCTAGGATCCAATGAGGATAAAATTTTGAGTACAGTTTAAGCATACGATAATTAGAACCATAAAAACTTCACCATAATTAAACCATAGAAACTGCAAATATAAATTAATTACAAAGAATAAAGATAAAGTAACAACAAAAAGATTGTACTAAATCATACCATATTATAGTTCAATGTGTAGATCTACTCATATAGGCCAATAACAATGGATTTACCATTTTATTTTTCCATTGTGATTTACTATGATTTTTCAAAGGTTCAACCAAAATAAATATAAAGAAAAAAGACAAAACCACCTTTGAAAACCGCTTATATGGTCATAGATGTAAAACGAATGGTTTTAAAAATTTAGGGAAGTGGTTTATCTAGTTTTAGAGTTCAGGGAGTAAAAATAGACTTTCACAAAAGTAATGGAAGGTAATGTGGACTTTTTCCCTTTAGAATTCAAGCATCATGGAGGGAAAACCCTGCAAAACTGTTTAATCCAGTCATCTGGCGATGTGTTAATGTTTACAAGATACTATACAACAGATGCAACATGGATACATAAAATTTCCCTTGCCAGTTACCGGGTACAAACTTTTCGTATACTCCGTACTATCAAAACTGGTGATCAGATTATCAGAATCTGGGGGTTGTAAAGGACCAAAATCTAACAACCAAATCCAAACAAGTTAAAAGTAGCCGGTCAGCAACAAACTCGTCATACTATGAAAATTGGTGATCAGATTATCAGAAATTTAATAAGCGAACCCGCCCCCGCCCTTGTGTTTTTTGCTGGACTGAGGTCTGCAACACCTGTTTTAGCCTGAGGTGTCGCCTGTTTCAGTGTTTATAGTACATCTCAGAGCCTGAATACTTGTCAGAAACCAATCCATCTCACGACCCAGCCATGACAATGTCAATTTCTGATAGCATTTGGCTACAGCCGTCAGAAAAATCTTCAAGAAATTCCTTCAAGATTGAGGTTGCCAGACTGCTTGCCTCCATTCAGACTTGATCATGCATCTTTTACATTCTGCCACATGGGTCCTCTGTTTCCCTCCTGGCTGCAGTCATACACTGACATTCAAGTGCTATATACAGTATAATATTAGATAAAAAACATCTCTATCCGATCTGATTCCCCATTGGTTTTCTACAAGCTTTTTGAATACTAAGGAATTGGATATTTCAAGCAACAGAATCAATCATACATTGCCAACAAAGTTCAAGAATGGATAGAAACTGAAATGTGCAAGTATAGAAGCCAAGGACCCACCATATGGATAGGAAGAGCACCTGCACAACCAAAATGCATAGAAACTGAGTGAGAAAGTATTTTACTCTTATACGTCTGTCAAGTGCGAATAACTATTGAATCAGACTAAATTGCACTTTGCCATGGTGACACCTTTGAAACATCGCTGAACAATAAGGACTACATTTACTAATGTTTCATGCAATTTGAAGCATGAGTTCCTTATACATGTTTGGGTTGGTCTTGGAGTTGCCAAGATTTTGTTGTAGTAACACACATGTAACCTACTTGCGCCTACAACTACCAGCCTCTCCACTATGTTTGATTGATTTCACTTTTTATAGCATCATTTGAACATAGTATCCAGGAATACATGATTATTTGTCATTACTCTGAACTGCCCATCCCCCATTCTCAGCAAGAAGCATTGTGCTTGAATACATCACAATTGCCTTACTTATGTCAATAGATATTTGCATAGTTGGTTGCTTTGTATTATGAGAATTTAGCTACTCAGTCCTGTGTATCAGATAATATTTGCTAATTCAATGGAAAACTGACATGATATTTGCTATTTTAGTGACCAACAGTATATTTTATTGTATTGACTTTAGTTTTGCTCCCACGGCAACACACAGGCAAAGATCTGGTAAAATATAGTGACAAATCGATGAAGTTCAATTTACAGAAGTCATGCACACAGGAAATACAATGGGTGAGGTGTTTTGAGGAGGAGCGTGGCCTGCACTGTGTGACTGGAACATTAGTAATAATAACTATATGGCATTTTACTTGGAGTCTAAGATATGAATAATGTTGATAATATACAACTACAGCATGCAGATGATTTTGTTTGAAGAAAAAAAAAATGCAACGAATCTTGCCAGAGAAAGTGAAGGTGTACCTCACATTGACTTATTTATGCTGAAGTAAGCCACATCAGAATACTTGTCCTGACATAGTTGAGACTTTAACCACATAATCATGGTTTGCTGTCAAAGTACTGAAGAAGACACCTGCAAATTTGGTACAATTTTATGTCGGATGAACATGGATGTTTAACTACATTCAAATCAAGCATAAAACAACTAATATAAATAGTAACCCCAAAACAGAAAAGGTTCAGTATGGGATGTAACAATGTTCAGTTGGATTCCATAAGGTCATGCCATCAGCTACCACAAGGCACGATTCTCATGCACCATAGTGATGATTATCTTGGTCTAGTTGCTATACATCATCTACCCTGGTATCAACATTTCTTGAGAGACTTGCTCAACTACAGTAGCATCGCTTCAAGAAGTAAACACCTGGTGCTTACACAATATAAAAGCTAGCATGATACAGAAGAAGGTCAAAAGATAAGTACCTTGTCCACTGTTTCTCTGGTGTGTCTGCTTTTGGGTCTGGTCCAGCTATAATGCCATCAAATCGAGTTAATCATGAGATGTGTTCTGCAGCACCGGCACAGCAATGGGCTTAGAAGCAACTAAACAAGCTCAGACCTTCGAGCTCTAATGACATGAGTAAAATGTCCTAAATGCTGAACTCTCAAGAAACTCGGTCAATTGTTACTTGTTCTTTGATTTAAGCATACTTATCAGCCTGTCAGAAACATCTCTGTCAAGAATTATGCCATTCTCCATCATATATTCCCATACCTCATAAGCCAATGTAGCTTTCCCCTCCTCTAAGAGGCCACTGATCAAATACCTAAATGTCAAGCTATCAGGTTCTACCCCTCTAGCCCTCATATCCCTGAACAGATCAACAGCTTCAATTGCCCTTGATCTTTTCCCGAGCCAATATATGAGTGTGTTAAAAGTAATAATATCTGGCGACACATCCTTCTGAATCATATGCAAGAAAATTTTCTGAGCCTGTTCAAACTGACCAGCTTTACATAGGTTATGGAGCATAATATTGTACAGATTAACATTTGGAACAACCTGAGCTTTCAGCATCTGCTCAAAAATTTCTTCAGCTAGGTTGTAGTATCCTACACTGTAGAGACCATTAATTAGAGTTCCATATGTCACAACATCTGCTTGTATTCCCTTATAACCCATTTCTTTGAACAGCTTCAATGCAGAAGTTACTTTCTTTGCCTTGCAAAATGCGTCAATCAGTATGTTACAAGATACAATATCACAGAACCCACCAACCTCCATATGATCTGAAACAAAACCAAATGCCCTGTCCAATTGATGAGCTTTGCATAATCCTTTTAACATTTGATTGTAGCTGTACCGATCAGGATTTACTACACCCACTCATTTCCATCTCCTCGATCAACTTTTGAGCTTCCTTTATCATACCTGCATCACAGTAATGGTTCAAACGGATATTATATGTGACAACATCTGGCTCACACCCATTTGTCTGCATGAAGGATATGATTTTGAAGGCTTTATTAGTGTTTCCAGATCTCAAGAAGCCACTTATTAGGGCATTGTAAATACAGACGTTGAGTTCTAAATTAAGACTCAGCATCCTCAATGCCAGCTCAAAAGCCTCATCAACCTTATCACTCTTGCAAAGCCCAAATATCAATACACCACAGGCAATGATGTCAGGTTTAAGGCCCCTCCTCACCATTTCTTCCCAAAGCTCCACCGCTTCTGCAAACTGCTTATTATCACATAAACATCCAACAACTGTTGTGTAAGTGACAACATCTGGATTAGTTCCTCTCATCCCCATATTCTCAAGCATCTTCAATGCATCATGCAACCTGTTCTGTTTACACAAACAGTCCACATATATGTTGCATGCCCAGATATCTGGAAAACAACCAAACTTATCCATATCGGCCAGGAGTCTCTCTACGAGCTCAATCCTGTCTGACTGGCACAGCGCAGATATCCATCTCGAATAAGTGAATGAAGTCAAGCAAAAACCTTTATCAATTGCCATGCCATAATACTTCTCGACCAAATCAAAGCAGCAATTCTTAACTAGAACACCAATGAACCTGTTGTAGTCCACACCAAACTCGCGGCATCCAGACGTAACCATCTCATCAAATGTCTGGATGACGGAATCAAACTTGCCTGCCCTGACATAGCCTGACAAGAGGATCCGATAGAGAGAGCAATGCAATGCCACCCCCTGACTTCTCACTCTCTCGAGGAACTCCGACAGCAGGAAAAAGTTGCCGTCTATAAACAGCAGGCTGACAATGTAGGCTATCGCGAACTGGGTGTGATCAAAACCAGGCCTGGACTCTGCCCACCAGTAGAACCGCACTGCCGTCTCTGAGTCCGACACGCTCCGGAGCACCCGGTTAACAACAAAGGGGTCCAGGTCGACATGGAGCCTGTCCAGCTCCAGCTCCACCGAATCCGACGACCGCCCCCGTTCCAGAGCTCGCCCAATAACGCCTGCGACGTGCACCCGGGCCGGCAAAAACAGCTCGGACAGCCGCCCAGATGTCCCTGGAGTGGCATTGTCACCGCCGCTGACCCTCCTTGACCACGAAAGGATCCAGGGAACAGCGTGGAGGGGAAGGATGCAGAACCTGGTAATCTGAGACGACCAAGGCGGTCGTTTGGCCAAGAACATAACAGACCCTCTCAGGAGGGGAGTTTCGTCGAACACCTAGCCGGCGGGGGGCGGGCTTAGCGCCGGTCAGTGGTGGACCCGTCCCAAAATATGAGGTTGGGCGGAGCCCACAGGAGCAGGCGGGCGAGCCGCAATCGCTGCCCGGTGGGGAGCCGCGGGCGGGCCGCCTTGGTGGAGCAGCGGCTGCCGGCTCCCTCTGCCCACCGGCCACGCGAGGCGCGCAGCGCAGACGCTGAGGCTGGCCGCCGTCGATGGTCCACCGGAGGTGGGAGGGGAGCAGGAGGCCCGCACGCAGGGTCACCGACCAGTGCGGAGGACCGGGGCGAGGGCGCGAGGCGAATGCCAGGAGGTGTGCCGCTGACGGCGGCCCGGCGCCGAGCCTGGGTGCGCCGCCGTCGTCGCCTGCGTGCCGAAGCGCAAGTGGAGAGGGAGCTGCTTGCCGAGCTGTGCCCTGTGGGCTGTACTGGTGTGTTGTGGTGGGCCGATGCAGGCCAGTGGCAAGGCCTGCTGGGCTTAAATTTGCTCACCCGCAAGGCCTGCGTTACCTGCATCTCTCGGCCGTTCCACGGCCACGCGGCGCTGCCTACGGAACGTGCCTGCTCGGCTGCTCCAGCCGCCACCCCTTCTGCTCGTGATATCATCATAGCTCGATTTACCACCCCTTGTGTCTTGTCAATTTGATAACATTTTGATCAACATAGTTGCCTAAACAAGAATTTATTTATTTTTTTAGCTTAGTTTTTATTTATTAATATATTATTTATTATTAGGTACAACATGGTTAATTAAAGTTAGAAAAGTTGACTTAGACAAATCTATATGAATTTATATCTTTTTTATCGGACTTTGGGAGTGACTAAGAGACAACCATATTGTTCCCCTGTTAAGTTGTTGCTCTCTAACATCACATTAGTAGTATATATTGGCAGTGGGAAAATGGTTTCGATAGTCCTCCCATATGCATGCATATGTGTAAAAGGAAAGGTACGTATGTAGTATGAAACGTTTCTGGGAAGCCCGATGCTTCCCGCGTTGTGCAGCGTGCTCATACAGTCGAGAATTATTCTTCAAACGTGTAGAAGAGGAGTTAAGCTAGCTGCTGCCAACCATGCATGAGCTGCAAGTACAACACTGAAAGTGCCATCCACTACTCCCACTGATGATGCCTAGCTACCAAACTATAGCCTTGACCTATCTAGCCGCTAGCCGTCCATATCGATCGAGTCCATATGCCTATTAGAGGCCGGCAGGCATGGAAGTTAGCAAAGCTAAAATGCTCTAAACTTCTCTCCTGCTAATAGCTAGAGAGATATACTAGCTGGTCAACTGGTGGTTGTCCCTTTCCGGCCATGCATGCATGCATGGGTTAATTAATTTCTGATGCCTCTCTGCAGTCCGCAATTCTGCATTTTGTCTTCCTCTTCTCTCCTCTCCTTTCCTCTCTTGCAGCACCAGCATGTGTGTAGCTATAGGCCGGCCGAGGTTGCATGCATGCATGTATGGTGGACGTCCCGTGCTGTCGACCCAACCCTACTTGCGTGAGCTGACCTATACTACATGCACGCATCATCGTGTTCGTGTCCAGTCCAATCGATACCGGCCAGCGGCGGCGTTGCGCGCGATGGGGGACGCATGCATGCGGTGATCCATCCACGACGATGGGCGGCCGGCCCGGCGGCGTCAACCCTTGTTGTAATCGTCCTAGAGTCTGGCCGCCGGCCGGCCGGTCCAGATGGCGTACTACTACTTTTGACAACGTACACGCCAAGCATGCTAGTCGATCATTTGTCAGGCATGCACAATCTAATCTCTAATCTAGGCCGGGGATAAATCAACAATCGTCTGCATGCAGTTGCACTGCACAAAAATAGGAAGACAACAGTGACTTCCATTCAGAACGCATCAGAAAAGGAAAAAAAATACTTGTTATCTGAGATCGAGTAGAGAGGCCAATGCAATTAATAATAATTCGTCTTCTGCTGCTGGCCTGGCCTGGTTTGCGACTGTAACAGCGACGTAAGATAATGAACTGAATAATCGGTGCGGCACCTGGACGCCATTTCCAACTGATCGAATGAATAATGCAAACACGCACGCATGGACGCCGCCGCCGCCGCCGCGCCATGAATCCCAAGGCATTTTCTGGCCTCCGATCCCCTGACAACGATGCCTGCTACGACACTGCATGCACCAAATTTTCTTCCGTCCTCCGTCTCCATGGATGGAATGGATGCATCTGCTGTGCAGTGCAGCAGGCTGCTGAAAGACTGAAACTGACGTCCCCTTGTTCCCCGATGCCGGCGCGGCTGCAACGGTGATTAGGTGGGGGCTCGAATGAGGCCCGCTTACATGTGCTGGGCTTCCACGGCCCACGGCCGAGAAGTTCAGGATATAATACCACACTTATTGACGATGGGATGAGCTAGCGGAGGAGGCGCGTTTATTATAGTTTTATTAGCTTACAAGCTGCTTAGAGCATGTCCAAGAACTTTTCTGAATCTCACTATCTAAATTATGATTTGGAGAATTATTTCCATATAAAAATTATTTTCTATATCTTTCCATTCTTCAACAGTTTATATATATCTCACACGCAGTTTAGAGAACCATTCTCATCTCCTATCTTTGGCTAGCGAAAAATCTAAAATAGAAAATGTCTATATTTGGATAACCATTTAAAGAAGCTGTTGGAGGATAATTTTCTACCAAAATGTCTATTCCTAACTATTAAGAAAGATATGAAGTCTCTTGGAGATGCTCTTATATATGATATAAATAAAGCAAACTGAAACTAGAAACCAACACATGTTCTTTTGCACCCTTTTTCTGGTCATAATTGTTCCACAACCTCCTTTATACTAAACGCAGAAGCTAAGTTAACATTAGAATGTTAGTTTTTAGGAAGGAAGTAGTAATTCTTGTATTTTTTTTTACGTGCTATAAATAGTTATAATATTTGATACATCTGTGATTAAAAAAGCAATAGTATAGTTTCATCTGATTTTGATTAAAGACAATGGAGTATATAAGCTGATAGTTCGATCTGGTTTTGATTAATTTGTTCCGTAGTACATCGATGAAGTAATATATACTGTATGAGAGAGTGGTGGACTGGTGGGTGGCACAAGCAGTGAAGCTGCACAGCACACAACAGTAAGTCAGGATTCGCGGGCTGCTGCTGCTGAAAGAGAGACAGGCAGCAAGCACAAGGTCACCACGTGCTTGTCCGGGATTTTTTTTATATATTTTAATCCTTTTAATTAATATTCCAAAAATAACCGCACCCAAAAAAAATATTTGCAACATAGCCCTTTTTCGCGCCAACATCCGTGGCGCGAAACGCGCCACATGCGTTCCGATGTGGAAAAGCTACATGCATTGTTCTTTGTCACGCCAGCGGAATAAGACTGAATTTTAAAAAATCATAACTCTTCAATACTATATCGGATGAAGATGATTTTTATATGAAAATTGTAGCTCTTGACGAGATCTACAACTTTCTAGTTTTGAGTTTTTTCATTTGATGCAGTTAAGATGCTCAAAAAAAAATATAAAAGTTTCAGCACCAAAATAATCGCGTATTAGCGCTTGATTTAAATCATAACTCTTCAATACTACGTCGGATAACCCCGGGCAAAATACCCGATACCCGATACCCGCATTCGAACTACCCGAACCCGGACCCGAATTACCCGAACCCGTGGTACCCGATCCTTTCGGATACTAACTTTGATTACCCGATATTAATTCCCTCTTTACCCGAACTACCCGAATATATGTCTATTCCTTGGTGTTTATGATGTATGTTCTATTAAACACTTAAACCTATCACTTTACTTGTATATAATTCTCTCTATTTAAACAAAAAATTGTAATATATCATTCTATGTAAATTGTTATTGAAATTTAATAAAATTGCTACTAAATTATGTATAAATTACTACTAAAGTTTTGTATAGATTGCCGTTTTTCTACCAAGTTTATATCGAATACCCGAACCCGAACCCGAAATATCGGGTACCCGAAATTTCGGGTAGTGTTTTTTAAAGATGAATTTCTGGTACTAATTTTCATTACCCGAACTTTAAATTACCCGACCATATAATTCGATCCCGAACGCCCAGGGTGAACGTCGGATGGAGATGATTTTTATATGAAAATTGTATCTCTCGTCTACAACTTTTTTTTGTTTTGAGTTTTTTCATTTGAAGCCGTTAAGATACTTAAAAAAATTATATAAAGTTTCGACCAAAATAATCGCGTATTAGAAGTGCTGGGCGAAACGTGTCCACGTGCACCGAAGGGCTACCACCGCTGCTGCTCGCATGAGAGAGGATCTGGTGGTGGCATGCCGGACGCCGTGGGCGGCGGCGTAGACGCGTCTTGTGCTCCCCGTCGTGGGGGACGTGCCCGAACACGTATGCCGACGACACAGCGGTCGTGCCGCCTGCGTGCCGACAACAGTCACACCGGCGGGCCGTTGCCTTGCTCGTCCAGCCGCACGACCGTCGCTACGGGTCGCCACGCCTATGAGCTTGAGGTCGACGTGGGAGATCTTGGCATTGGCGGTGGCGTGCGGCGGCGACGAAGAGCGGGTTCACCTTGCTGCTTGGCCGCCCCACGGTGTGCAGCAACAGAGGAGTCAGGAGTTTGCCGACGGGCCTGTTGCGGTGCCGCTAGCGCAGATATGCCATCGAAGTTGAAGCCGAAGTTAATACTCAAGAAAATAATATAAGTTTTCAACACGAACATGCTATATTATTTCCCCGAGCTTTTAACGACCTCAAATATAAAAACCCAAAACTACAAAGTAGTAGGTCTCATTGAGAGCTACAATTTTTGTATAAAAAGTATTTTCATTTAAATCCATACAAAAAGATATTATTTGTATGACGCGACAAGCGCTAATACCATTATTTTGGTGCTGAAATTTTATATAATTTTTTTTGAGCATCTTAACGGCTTCAAATGAAAAAACTCAAAACAAGAAAGTTACAGATCTCATCGAGAACTACAATTTTTATATAAAAATCATCTCCATCCAACATAGTATTGAAGAGTTATGATTTTTTTTGAAAATCAAGCGCTAATACTTATTTTGGTGCTGAAACTTTATATAGTTTTTTTTTTGAGCATCTTAACCACTTCAAATGAAAAACTCAAAACTAGAAAGTTGTAGATCTCGTCGAGAGCTACAATTTTCATATAAAAATCATCTCCATCCGACATAGTATTGAAGAGTTATGATTTTTTGAAAATTCAGTCTTGTCGGCCATTCCCGTTGCTTCCAATGCACGTGGCGCGACAAGCATCGGAAGCATCTTGCGCGCCAATGCCCCACCAAAAGGCCTTGTCGTGCAAATATTTTTTGGGTGCGCTTATTTTTGGAATATTAGTTAAAAAAGGATCAAAATATATAAAAAATCCCCTCCGCTGCTGCTATCTCATGATAGTACTGCTGCCGCTACCACCAGCACTAGCTTGTTTCAGCCATTGCCGCAGGATTGGTCTAGTTGCAACATGCAGGCGTCCCATTCCTGCAGTTTCCTGCCTTACTAGTCATTAATTTTGTTTTTCGTGATTAGCGATGCTATGAAACTGAATTCGTGTGATTTATATGTATCCGTGACAGAATTTGACTAGTTGGAACAGGCAACGTTTGCGGCTCAGCTTCTAGACGCTCGCTCGTCAGTGGGTCAGACAACTGAACTGAAGCTTTCTCAATTCTCAAATGGTAAGGCCTTGCAGCTGACTCACACCACGTTATCTTCTTGCATGCTGTCCATAAACTGTCTAATTAAACACTATTGGTTGCATTTGCATCTGCATAATATAGAGAGTCCCGGGCGGGCTCTGTTCATCTTTTTGTTGTGTCCACTGTCGGACTTGACCGCAACAATTGAATAGGATGCGATTGTGACTCTCTGGTCAGCGCAATACAGCATCTGCAACGCCTCCATCCATATTTGTCTTCTCGTTTCCTTTCCAAGTCTTCTTTCCTTCCTACCCACTAAAACGAGCTACTAGCTAAGCTAGCTAGGACCAAACAGTATGTTTTACTTGTCTTCCTCCTCGCAGCAGGAGGCTAGACTAGACCGCTAGAGCTGAGTTCGTTTACTTGTGTGGCTCTGGAGTGCTCAATCGTTTCTGCATGCATTTTTTTTGTCAAACTGATCCATCATCCAAGATTTGTCTCCCCGTCAGAGTAATTCAACTCTAACGCTCGCTGTCAAACTGAGACCGATCCATCCATCAGCCAAAGTTAGTTTCCGGGTCTCCAAGCCAGCAGAGTAAATGTAATGCTTTCTGCTGATCTTCTGATGGAGCTGGCTGGCAACAGCCTGATTGATGTCAAAGACCATAACTTCATCAGTGCTCCTTCACCTGGCTAATACGCAAGAATTAGCTCATCACTACGAGTAACAAACACCACTGATTGATTGTGCTGCTAACTGAATTCCCTCCCTAACTTCTTTCTCGTTCCTCTAGAAGATAGTCCATCGGTCATGCTCTGCTCGCTCATCGCACGCAAAACGGCCGGCACGCATGTCCTTTTCTGCATGGACCTCGCATTGAAACTTGCACCACCAACTCCTGCAATTTTCTTCCCCATAAAGAAACACATCTCATCTCTCTACGATGCCTGCCTGAAACGAATTACCCCCAGTGGGCAATTTTATATGAATCGCCCCTCACCTAACACGCACAACACCACTAGCAGCTACTAGTAGCACTCTGCATCACACAAGTCAAGACGTCGTCCTGAAAAAATGGCTGTCTGTACGAATTCTGACGAATTCGCTTAACAATGCATTATCCACGATAAATAAGACCTCACATCATGCAGCCGTAGCATTTTAATTTGTCTCCATGCATGAACAAACAAAATGCTATCTCACGTCACTTGGAATAATTACCCTGTTTGTTTGAACGATGTCGCCTGCATTTGACTGCACATGCGTATTGTGTGTCTGTGTCGAGTACCAGTTTCCTCTGAACTTGTTGGTGTAGTATATACCAGTACCAGCAGCCTGTTGCAAGCAAGCGTCTAAGCTGCTGGGGGCCACGTACGCCAAGTCTAGATCGAGCTGCACCAGACTGCTGCTGCTTGCATTGCATTGCTTTGCTGCCGATAGATGAATCGGAGTATTAAACTGTGCCGGACAAGACCGTTCTATCTACGCATACGCATGCATGCATTTGAAGTTTGAACATACGGAATGGAAGGGTCTAAAGATCTGAAAGCAATTCGGGTCAAAGACGCTTGCAACTTGGAAACAGGCCGCAGACCACTGTGGCGCTACTTGGGAGTTAGGGCACTCATCCATCCATCGCCCATCATTTTCATGCATGCCGTGGTAATGATTGTTTAGTTTGGATTATATTAGCTGCTAGCTATATCTGATCAGTTCCATGCAACTCGATCGATCGATCGCTGCTTGTATTTCTGAATAAGATACAGTTGCTAGGTTGAAGCTGAATTATATGCCGTATATATATAGCCACCAGAGTGGGACTAGGACTACAGTCAATAGTAACGTGTGCGCAGACACGTACGTGTGCGCAGACGTACGTGTGATATATATATCAACTCCAAATAAACGAAAAATCTCGGTCGAAACTGTGTGTCCTTATTAACGGCCGTTGGCACTTGCTGAGAATTCATAAGTACGTGTCCATTGCACTCCCTTATGTTGGGATCGATGTAATAATTTTTCTTTCCAACTGCTCTTTCTGAATTTATGCAACACTCCCTTATGTTGGATACTCGTTTATGGACACGTATTGTGAATCCACGACAGATGCCCATGGCTTCTTCACTGATTTTCTCCCCTTAATAAACAGCAGTCACCAGCAAATTAACATAGGTAAAAATTGGAGCATTTGTTCTTAGAACTGTAATAATAAAGGGCTAATTTGAATTCACCCATTCCACCTCAGAATTGGAGGGGATTGAGGGGTATTTGAACTAATTTTCTCTCCAATCCCCTCTAATCCCCAAATGGAATGGTGGATCCAAAAGGAGCCCTAAGGGTGGAGCTGGCTACTTTTCCTCTCTTTCTCCTTGTGCACCATTAAGTAAACTGATACCGGAAACCCAAGCTGGTGACCGACGAGGAAAAAAACCTAAGCTGGTGAGTAAAAATGGCCAGTTCACCGTACCTGTGGTTCAGCACTTCTCTCCAACAGGGCGCTGCCACTTGTTTTGCAAACCGATGGAGGAGAGCACCATCATATATACTGTCATAGTGACTAAGGATAGCGTGGCATCCACTAATAATATCTGCAAGGAAGGGCTAGCTACTAGCTAATGATAGTGGATGGAGTAGATCGAATGCTATTATACATGCATGTTAGCTGATGGTGCCGTATCAACTTCACAGCCATCATTGGTGGTCTCACTCGCTTATCCCTTGTAACTTTGGAATGCTTTGCAGGGTTATTGTAGTTGCCAATCGTGCAGACAGGACAATGGTGAAATTCCACATGAAGATAAGCGAGTAGTACCTTTTCAATGATTTCTTTGCACCACTAATAAACAACAATGTATATATACTTGCTTTTGCTAGCCCATGAAACAGAAGCAAGAATAATATATATACGGACATTGGGGCTACTTTTCACCACAAATGGACTGAACAATCGAAACTTGGGTAGTTAAGCTTTGTTCCCCGGTTATTGTTTTCCATGAACCCAAAATGTTGGGAGAACACCTTAATAAACAATAATGAAGGAATAGTTTGATATTCTAGGTGGAGGACTAACTAAATTTACTGTAAGTGGCTCATCATAACATAATTACTCATGGAAAGATCATTATCCATTTCCAAAATGCATGAGACAGTTCTATAATATATTGATTTTTCGTTCCATACAAAAAGCACAAAGTTGTAGCTAGATAGGGAATAAGGATTCATTGTCTGTCATGTTATGTGCAGATTAGTATTCTAAATGAATTGTTGTGTTCTGTAACCTTCGGTCGTGGTCACCTATCATTTAGCCAGCTCACAATGACCGGAGGGGGATGGCAAAACTTCCTTGTATGTTCCACATCCAAAACACAGGTCTGTGATTAGCTATCTCACAGAGCTACGGTGCCACTGTGTAAGAGTGAAGTAGGACGTCAGAGGCTTTTCTCGTATGAGAAGATCTTTTCTTCTTAAACCGGAATATCTAGAAGCTATATAGCTACCGAGGATTGAGTTTTTCTTTTTTTTATAAAAAAAGGCTGTTCAAATGGACATGGTAGGCCACAGTGTAGCATTTCAATGTCTGTTTCAGACGGAGGTGTATTGATAATAACCTAATAAACTAGGGGTTCACAATAAAATTACTAGTACTACACAGTTGGCGCTTTTAAGAACACGTATGAAACCATTGTTAGCTTAATAAGTTTCACCGCAATTAGCATGGCTTTTCAGACAGTGTAAGCATCAGAATACTAATTAGTCCAGGTTGATGCTTGCTTAGTAGTGCTAAACTTTCTCACCCAAAGCGTTCCGATCCCTTTTGATTTAATCAGAATATGGAATCCCAATCATGCAATCTATTGCAGGTGTTCCTCCATTTCTTACAACACGAGTAACTAAGATGCTTTGATGCAAAGCATATATATATCAACCGATATTCAACAATCACATGGTGTTAAGAAGTTTGTTTATATGTATAAAACTTGCCGTCATGTAGAAGCATTGCTAACTTTGCTTTAGCATGGGAACTTGAAACAGCACATGGTGGTGAAAGTAGGAACAACAAACAGGAAGTTTCTTGCAAAGGTAACTTGAGCTTTGTAATAAAGCTAGGTAGAGAGATACTAGCAGCATGATGGCGACTAACTAGGAGATGAAAAGGTGACGCCGCACTAATTCTTATCTTGTGCTGTAGTTCCAACCCCTCTAGTTGAACTATTTATACACACACACACACACACACTGCTGATTCTGGCCAACTGCACAATTACGCTCTTTGATTTGGACTTTGGAGGGACAAAAGCAAACTTAAATTGAGCTTTGCAACGATCTGCCTTGAGGAAACTGATGTTGCGAATATGTTCTTTCTGTTCTTTTTTTTTCCTCTCTGAGAGAGAGAAGAAGCTACTAGCAGGTTTCGACAAAAAGTAGGACCATGAGCATACTAATTAAGTCTTGTCATGGTTTCCGACATGTGTCATATTACTTCTTCCCGGTTCCTTTCACTTGGAACTTGGAACTTGGAACGAAGTACTACTTGTATAAACAATTCGAGATCAGTTGTTAGAAGAAAAGTCTTCTTTACTTCCACTCGAATCGAAACAAAACATA
Organism: Chrysopogon serrulatus; assembly: GCA_015844335.1. Taxonomy (NCBI): domain Eukaryota; kingdom Viridiplantae; phylum Streptophyta; class Magnoliopsida; order Poales; family Poaceae; genus Chrysopogon; species Chrysopogon serrulatus. The sequence continues at coordinate 1,713 of JADLZL010002305.1, read as the reverse complement.
CAGACAACAACAACACAAGAAACGAAAGCATGCATGATTAAACAAGCTAAGGAAAGCAACTCTAATGTTATTGTATATACACACTGCTACCTTGCTAGGAGTATGATCATATCAGTAGTACGAATAGGATCGGAACCACATCTAACAACACGTTGCCTTGTCTTAAGTGAGCGCTAATCATACCAACAAACATGTTTGTTGCTGCTTTAAGGAACATGTTCTTGAGACTGTCCTTAAAATCAGGACATGCCTCTTTTCAGCAACCGTGTGCATCTTTTTTTGGTTGAGCTAATAAGGCTATGGCTTTTCCCTCGTGTGTGTCAGATGTCTGCCTTTTTCTATCTCTGAATGTTGTTCATATATGTATGGTGCCAAAAGACTTTAATTTAGCTTATGTAATTGGACTTCATCAGTAAATTGTGTCCGAAAATATGGTTTGCTTAGTGAGTAGAGACAGTATACATATACTTCTTCAGTAATAACGGCAACAAATTAAAACTTGTTTCTAACCCCAGTATTAAGTTCACTGACCATGCATGCATGTAATAGTCATCCAGTTAATAATATTAATTGTTGTTTTGGATACTTTTTATGGGGCGATTTCTATATCATATGATACTTTCTAGTTTCTTTTTTTTTTTTTTTTTGAGCGGATACTTTCTAGTTTCTACCTTGACCGTGCTTTGATCGATCACAGTACTACTATATGTCTATCCAGCAGCCTCCAGATTTGGAACACGTCTGAAAAGGCGGCGCCGGAGTTGAGCACAGACAAGCAACAAGCTACTAGTACCTCGCATGCATTGCAGGTGCGCGAGGTGGAAGAGCTTTATTTCTTTTTGCGCTCTGTGAGTCCTTTGAAGCCTACAAACACTGACCCACACGCCTGCAGATGCTTCCACGACGACTACAGCTTAAATATAATAAGCTATTTAATAATAAACTAAATTTAAAAAGCTAAACCATATTTTTAATTGTTTCTTTTTAGCTTTGTTTATTACCGCCACACTTATTTGTATTTTTTTTTAAAAGAAGAACCTAGGCTACACTTGCTTATATATCATATTTTTACTTTATTTATGCAGTGTCTCATGAAAACGTTTTCCAGAGAAGCTGTATCAAACAGAACTGGCCTAGCTAGGAAAAACACAAAGTATAAAGTTAAGCAGGATATTATTAATAATAAATAATAAAATGAAAAGGTATTTTGGGTGGGTGTGTGTGTGTGTGTGTGCGCCGGGGGGTGGTGGTAGCACGCGTCGCACGAAGAAAGCCCCCGGTTTCCCACTCGCTAATCTGCATCACGCATGTGTCCCCCACTAGGCCACTAGATAGATTAGCTACCTGATCGGATGACCCATCATCATCCATGAGCTAATTAATTAGTAGTAGCACAATACAATGCATATGCTGCAACGGAAAGCGAATTAAGCTACGAACGACGACGAGCACTAGCTTGCTTATTCTTCTCGTGGATGGATGGGTCGGTATGATTAGTCGTCAGTTTACTTGCTCATCACCGACATGATCTCTGATTTATCTGTGCTTTGCTGTCTGGTGGCACGCACGCATGCTCTCCCCACATGATGTCCTCCTGTCGGAAGTACAGTAGAAATATGAGGTTAGCTAGTGGGTTTGGAACACACGTGCCTGTTACCATCTCAACCATTTTTTTTTTTTTTTTTTGAAGTATCAAACTGACCCGCTACCAAC
>JADLZL010002304.1:0-101079 GCA_015844335.1 Chrysopogon serrulatus | reverse complement strand
AACTCAAAGTTGGCCACAATCCACATCCAAAACTATATTATTGGCAAGGAAAAGGCACAAACTCTGGCATCAGACAAGAAAACACACCGGGAAACACAACGAACTACTAGTGTCTTGGGAGCAGCCAAGAGTGGGAAAACTCGTTCCGCAAGCCCTCGTGGCCACCGGCGAGGGGGAGCAGATGTCGCGCGGGAGAGGAGAGATCGAGCGGGAGAGAAGAGGCGGTGCATCCGGCCAGGAAAGGTGGTGACGTTCGGACTTCGGAGGAGTCTAGGAATAGGGTGGGGGGTTTTGCATCTCAGATTCTGAGCGCGGCGGCGGCTGGGCAGGGGAATCGCTGAAGGGTTTTTTTTGTTTCCTGCCATTACAATTCTTAAATTTTGGAGCCATATCATTACAATTCACCTATTCTGAAATTTGTCATTACAATTTTTCCTCTACCTGGGTTTCGCTATTTTCTACATCTTTCGAGTGTCTAAGCCCACTGTCAGACCATATACTTGTACGTATCTACTGCTTCTCTCTATCTTCAGTCACTGACGGATGGGCCCCACTCGTCATGTTCTTCCTCAACCTCCGGGCGGCTAGCTGCTGCTGCGCCATGCATGCATGCATCTTCTTTGCCGCGGGGGCAGCGCGGCGGCTTGCTGCTCACGCGCTCCCGCCAGCGGGGAAGCGGCGGCTTCTTTACTCACGCGCTCCCCGCGTCCGCGTAACGCGGCGGCGGCCAGCGTGCATCGCAGCCTTCGCGGCCATGGCGGCAGCGGCCCCGCGCCGCGCGTGGGCGGCGCGGCAGCTGCCACCCTGCGCGCACCAGCGTGGCGGCCACGCAGAAAGAAGAAGCCGCGCGCCTCGCTGGCCGGCCGGCGCCCGTAGGCGGCCGGCAGCTGCAGACGCCAAGCGCCCCGTGGGCGGCCGCAGCAAGAAGAAGCAGCCGTCGCGGGCAATCAAGGGGCATGGCTCCCTGCCGAGGAGCGGCGCAGCCATGACCTGGTCGGAGCTCCCGCGCGGCCGGGCTCCCATCTCGTCGGACGATGTTCATCCAGGGGGGCTGGAGGTTGAAGAAGGTACTGACGTGTGGGGCCCACACGTCAGTGACTCGAAGTAGAGAAGCAATGGAAAGATACGTACCGGTATACGGTCTGACAGTGGGCCTAGCCAACCGGAAGACGTAGAAAATGACAAGACTCAGGTAGAAGAAGAATTGTAATGGCAAATCTCAGAATAGGTGAATTGTAATGGCATATCTCCGAAATTCAAGAATTATAATGGCAGCAAACCAAAAAAACCCATCGCTGAACAGGGCTCAATCGGGAGGAGGCTGGACCCTTTCCTGCAGTGCTCTGTGGCCCAACAAAGTCTAGCAAAGCCCACCGTGATTATAAGAAAAAAATCATGATTTTCATATTAGATATCCAAATTAGATGTTCCCTAACTCATCAATATGCAAAAATATCTTAGTCTGGAATTAAACATTTCACCTGCAAATTTGTCTTGCAGCTCACGCACGGACGTATGCTCTCTGCAAGCACGATGATGAAAAATCTGGAGCACTGAATCACCACCGTGTTGAATCAGTGATCCTGCAAACTTTCCCTGGTATTGGCATCTGACCATTCATGAACAAGGGAAAGCAAAACTCGGATCAAAGGACACGCACTCCAAGAAGTTCTCTGAAATTCTGGGATGCTCAAATGTTGTAAAGATGGCAGGTATTAGGCCAATCTGTCACCACCTTGATTAGGATGCTGGATACAAAGATTCTGATTAGGTTAGATAAGAAGGCAAAGAGGTTCGATTTCAATTTGTATTATGCATAATCGACGTGATATTCTCACTGTTATGCCTCCCATTTCTGATCAATCCTGTGAGGAAAGTAGCACGATGATGAAAAATCTAGAGCACTGAATCACCACCGTGTTGAATCAGTGATCCTGCAACCTTTCCCTGGCTGGTCTTGGCATCTGACCATTCATAAACAGGGAAAGCAAAACTCGGATCAAAGGAGACGCACTCCAAGAAGTTCTCTGAAATTCTGGGATGCTCAAATGTTGTAAAGATGGCAAGAGGCCGATCTGTCACCACCTTGATTAGGATGCTGGATGCAAAGATTCTGATTAGGTTAGACAAGAAGAAGTCCAAAGAGATTCGATTTCAATTTGTATTATGCATAATCAACGTGATATTCTCACTGTTATGCCTTCCATTTCTGATCAATCCTGTGAGGAAAGTAGCATGCAATGTTGTTTCTTTCTCATTCCTGAATGTGTACATGGTAAGTTCAAAACCATAATAAGTATTAAATGTTTGCTGTCATGGCATGTATCTCGAGAATCCACTTGTTCCTTTTGTAATGTGCTTTCCATTTTCTAAAGCAAAATGTTGCATATCTGAGCCCTTCTGTTGGTTCAGGCTATCTGAGCAGATGATCACATGAGGAATGCACAGAGAAGAACGGCTCATAAATCATCTTGGAAAAGAGAAGGGTGAGGGAAAGGATAAGATGCAAGAAAACACAGAGGAGCAGGGTCTCAAGAGGGAGGATAACGTTTCGTCGATCAGCGATGCAGAGGTCTGTTCCTCTTTTCACTTGTTCCAGCATTTCCCCCCTCTTTCTGTTGAGAAACAAAAAACAGCCTTCTGTGCACTCTGTTCTTCAAAATCGTGCTATGAACTCGTAAGAGATGCAATCTAGATATATTGTACATTGCTTGGCAGTTGGCAACAATATTTCGGATATGATTTCCTCAAAAAATATTTCAGATATGATGCTTGTTTCTAGATGTCTGTTCTTCGTTGGGAATTGTGTGTCTTCTGTACGTAGTGTTCTACTGCAATTTATCTAGTTAGATCAATGGATCTTGCCAAAATATGAGCCTTTTCAGTGGTATATGTTACCATGCTATCGAGATTCCGAATGGATTTAGGGTTCTAAAGCAAGGTACGAATTTGACATTTGCAGAAGTATACCCTGCATGTGACTACACGAGTCTAAATAGCTTTGCCCTTGCTCTCGTTCTGTTGGCAGGAGCAGGAGCGCAAAGCTTTGGAGGAAGAACTTGGCTGGGCCAGGCTGGAGCGGCAAAAAATCCTCACCCTGTCTGCCGAGGCTGATGACGCAATCTGGTATCTGGCCACACTCGCACGGAGGAGGATGCAAGAAAGGGACGAGGCCAGGAACCAAGCGCGGATGCTGCTCGCGGACCTCCAGGTCCAGGCAAGAAACGCCCGGATGATGGCGCTTGCGGGAACGCCGTCATCGTCGTGCTCCAGAGTTCAATCACAATCAGGCAAGGCTCTTGCTCCGGAGTTCAGGCCTCTCGGCGGTGCGATGATGCAGGGGCAGCGTGCCCGTGCAGGAAAAGCTGGCTACTGCGTTGCGTCGTCGTCCAGCGGCTTCGGCGGCCACAGGAGCATGGCTTCGCCTCTGGACGCCTACGCTTCTCAGCAGTCACTACTTGGCCTGGCTTCCTCGAGCCAGGATCACTTCGACCCTGACATGTTCCTGGTCGACGGCGGCGTCGCAGAATCGCCGCCAGATGTCGTTCCGGTTCCGACCACTGCAGAGTCCAGCCAGGGGAGAAGCTCCGGCTCCGGCACTTATGGTCATATTTAGGCGGGCAGAAGGCCTTGCAGTGGAAAAGTGAATCAGCTCAGGCTGCTGAACATCGTGCCATTGCCATGCATGGCCTGGCGGCGGGGTCGAATTTGTTCAAGAGGTTATTAGTGCTTGCTCGGTAAATAAAACTTATAAAAGTTTGGATCGTGTGTGTGGATTTGAGTGGTTTGGCTAGTTTCTTTTCGTTACAGCCTTTAAACGATGATGATCAGGAACCTTTTCACCTATCCAGGGGTCTCAGGATCAACCTCCTTATTGGCCTCCTGAATAGACTGCAAACTGAAGTAGGATATGATGCTCGTTTCAGAGGACAAAACTTTGTTCAGAGTTCGGATCAGAGTCTAGGTACGAAGCTGGACGGTTCCAACTTTCAAAGCTGGTTGAACGAGCTCGCTCAGCGCCTGTTTTAGATTGAAGTAGTTACTGAAAACCTTGGTTTTATCTCTACGTACATACTCCCTAATAAAAACTCTAAAGTAACCATCTACCGAAGACCAAATCACATCTCGACTACTCATCTACTGGTGATACTAAATCACATCTCTATTCCACTTTGGCTCCCCTCCTTGTGTAGCCAAGATATGACTCGAAGACACAAACTCTTTCTGTAACCGATTTCATAATTAAAGTAAGCTCCCATTCCCGTGTGGTTTTACATTCAAAAGCAATAGATACAAAATCTAGATCTGACACAAACACCTTCATATAAAGACTCAATTAGACACGAACTCTTTCTGTAACCAGTTTTGTACTTAGAGTGACACAAACACCTTCATATAAAGTCTCAATTAGACACGAACTCTTTCTGTAACCAGTTCTGTACTTAGAGTAACAAATATCGTTGTGATATTTCCGTGCAATGTACGGGTATTTATATAGTATAAATATAAACAAATATAAAAATATGTAAAACCATGGCTATAGAGAAAAATCACGAGTGTTTTTTTTTGAAACTCCACAAAAGTTAAAGTTTTGGTAAAAAAATCGTGTTTAGAAATTCCGTTTTACAAACGGTAAATCTAACCGTCACCCGAGTGATTTATGGGCGTCCAACACTCGATTTTTATACTCGTCTGATCTGTCTGCCATTTGATCCGGCGCATCTATTTTCTTCCTGATTTTTTTTGAAACCTTTTCTTCGTACCAGCATGCAGCCACGCTCTTTCCAAGGATCATGCAGCGGACCAAGTAGCTAGCTAGCTAAGGTAGGGCGCAAAGCATGCTACTGCTGGCGGCCACTATGGGCGTGTTTGGTTTGATGGCCAGACCTGGCTTGGGCTCTCCGGGGCCAACTTTAGCTTGTTTGGTTACCTGTAAGAGGCTTGGAGCCTGGCTTGGGCCGGCCAAAAGTGCCTCTAGGGCATGGCTAGCATCGAACGACCAAATCGGTCGTTCTTCTCGGGCCAGGCCCGAGCTAACCCCTTCAGTCGTTCTCGTCACCGCTCCGCTCCTCACCGCATGCTTCTCCGGTCACCGTCACCTAGCTCTCGCCTCCCGATCGTCCCACGCGAGCAAGCGGCAGCACCTCTTCATCCTGTGGCGGATCGGGATGGTCACGATGCCCCTCCCCTGCCTCCGGTCGTGAAATCGCCTGCTGAGACAGAGGGCCCGGACGCGTCTGGATCTGCTGGCCGGCGTCAGGGACTGGGCTTCCGGCGAGCGTGCGTCCACGGAGGCAACGCCACTGCCCTTGTTGCCTCTGTCCCGTGGGGTAGGAGGGCGGCGCCGAGCAAGGCGTCGCCGAGCGGAGCATGTGGCCGAATTGCAGGTGACCGTCGCCGAGCGGAGCATGTGGCCGAATTGCAGGTGACCGTCGCCTTGCATTCATGTTGGTGAGTGGTGACCGTCGTCTTGCTTGCCATGTTGCTCACCGTGATTGCTTTCTTGCTTGCCATGCTGCTCGCCGTGGTTGCTTTCGTGCTCGCCATGCTGCACTCCCAAGTGCTTGCCGTGCTTGCTTTTGTGTCCACCAGTTGTTTCATGAAATGCTTCAAAGGGGTAACCCTACCAATTTGGAGAAGAGGTGACTAGATGAAAACAATACAAGCAACCAAACACATCATAAGGCTAGCCAGGCTTAAAAAATACAGACAACCAAACAATCAGGAATTGGCTTAGTTAAGACAAGCTAAAGCTGCCCAGGCTATAATTCTAGCTAGGCTACAAGTTAGCTAGCAAACCAAACATAACCTATGCCCCCCACCTTGGCCCCTGTGCCACATTTTGTGCAAACAGCAGCCGTTGATCCTATCATGACTGTGTTTACAGTGTGCGTGTAGTTTTATTCCTCTGGTATGAGCAGGTTACATCTTATCAAATCACATTTTACTACTACTGTTTAAGTTCTATGTTCAATTTATGTAAATTTATTATTCATAGAGAAGAATGATTAGAATTACTCGAACAATCATCTAATATCTTCTTTACCTTTTTTTTTTTTTTTTCTGTATGTTTGATTTGGTATTTCTTTGAAATTTTACAATTTGGCTTCCATAGAAATAATCTGATTATTTTCTGTATTTTTTATTTGTTGTTTGTATGTTTTTTTTAATTCTTCTAATTTGCACTTCATAATAATTATCTGGTAATTTTTTATTTTATTATTTGGTTTTTGTATTTATTTGATATATTTTATTTTTAATCTTTAGATCTGTATCCGGTGCCTATAGAAATCGAGTGTTTGGCTGGGATCCATCACTCGGTTATTGTTGTTTGTTGTAACCGCGTGTTTTAAGGTGACCTGACACTCGGGTGTCAGATGTCGTTGGAACACCCGAGCATCTGGTAGACACTCCCAAATATATAAAGGTTTACTGTGTCTAAATAAAACACCCAGCATTTTACAAAACAAGTACTACTAGTATTTATCCAAGGAAACTCCGAAAATATTCTCGGCCCATGGTGAATACCGCTCGGCCCAGCCCACTTGTGTGCACGGCCGGAATCCTCCCGAGCCGACCCAGACACAGCGTTCCTCTCGTCACCAGCATCATCTTCTTCCTCCCTCGCCGCTTTGCCTTCCCCGCGTCAAACAAATCTAGGGTTCCAAGCGAGCGAAAGCCTTCCTCCGCCAGCCGATCTCCCCTCATCCTCTCGCACTAAGCCGATTCGAGGCACGAGCGAAGATGCCGCAGCGGCACTCGAAGAACAACAACGACCTTGCCTTCTTCACGTACGAGGAGAAGCGGAAGCTCGGGTACGGCACGCAGCGGGAGCGCCTGGGGAAGGACTCCATCAAGCCCTTCGACGCCTGTTGCCTCTGCCTCAAGCCGCTCATCGACCCGCTTTGCTGCCCCAAGGGCCATGCCTTCTGTAAGGAGTGCATCTTCGAGTGCCTCCTCGCCCAGAAGAAGGACATCAAGCGGTAGGTGGCAACGCTGTGGTCTACTTCTCTGGATTATTGATTGCTTACTTGCTTTAGGTAGCCTTTTTTTTTATATGATGATGAATATCTGCTGGAAGAATTGTCAAGCTAATATCTGTGCTGTTAGACTCAGGCGGCTGATGATTTTGTGCGGATATTAAGCTAAGCACGCCCATGAATTTTAGGCCAACATTATCTCACCTGGAGTTACATTTAGTTTTTGCAAGGTCGCACATGTACTTGGGATAAAATTATCTTTCATGGATCCATACCGTGTCTTGATTTGAGCTCGTGTATGTAGTGTAGTTTCAGCATCCAACATCTGACCCTGGCCATTTCTCACCTGCAAGTATATGTTTGTTCATCGGCCACTGGTCATCATCATTAGACTAATTCCCCTCTTGTAGTTTCCTTACCTAGAATTCCTGTTGTTCATGATGGGCTTCAAAAAGTCTGTACTTAGCTTAAATCGTTTGCTTTGTAATTGAGTCTACTGAACAGAGTACTGAGTGTTTACTCTTGTTCTTCCAGCAAGCTAGCAGCTCACGAGGCCCAGAAAAAGCAAGAGAAGGAAGAGGAGGAGGAGAAGCTAATTCTGCAGAAGGCTAAGGAGTTGGATGCCTTTGATCAGCAGAATCATGGGGCTGTTCCCCAGTACCATGATCGCAGTGGTTCCCAAGACAAAAATGGGTTTCATGGAGCAAACAGTGTGAAGGTCACTTCTTTTGAAGAGGAAGCCCTCCGCAACATGAAGGCATTCTGGCTCCCTTCAGCTACACCTGAAGCTACGGTCAAGGTAGATGCACCCTCCACTGACACTGTCTGCCCTGAGGGTCAGGAGAAGCTCAAGTTGAAATCGCTCTTCCCTATCTCATTCACGGAGGAAACTGCTGATCAGAAGAGCAAGAAGGCAGTGGAAAAGAGCTACATGTGCCCTAGTTGCAAATCCACTCTCACAAATACCATGTCCCTTGTGGCTGTCAGCACCTGTGGCCATGTCTTCTGCAAGAAGTGCTCTGACAAGTTTCTAGTAAAGGATAAAGTTTGCTTAGAGTGCAGCAAACCATTCAAAGAGAGGAATCTTGTTCCATTGGAGAAAGGAGGAACTGGGTTTGCTGCACATGATGAACGCTTGGAAGCAAGGGATTTCAAGCATTTGGGTAGTGGTTCTGGGTTAGGACTAGTGAAGCCTGCACCAAAAACTTACTAGCCTTTAATAATTGTAGCCGCTGTTGTATATTGTTTATCATGGTGTCATGAAATTATGTAACCTGGAAATTTTGTTTTATGGCGTCAAAATCACTCTATTCAGAACAGTTACTCTTCAGTCTTTAACTATCTATATCTGATACGCCTGCATCGTGCAACTTTGCTTCGTTTTATTGTGGCAAATCTGTTAATCTGAAGCTGATGTAATTGTCTGACAATGATCCGTTTGCTCTTGTTGGCATATATCTTAATATCTTAATATTATGTTAAATATTACCCCAGAAAAACGAGCAGGAACATGTCATCATCGGAACCACCTATCCGTCAGAAGGGCTGTTGCCTGTTGGGATAGCCCACTTTTGTCAGCCAGTGGTCAATACAAGACAACCAAAAGTGCTGAAATGAGGATAATGAAAATGCTGACTTGGCTGCCTTGGCTTCCACCCACACACTCGGATACTGGAAAAGTGGGCGTGTCCTGCAGCTGTGGATAACTGATGCTAGGCTACAAGCTTCACAGAACTCTTCCTCGAGCTCAGTGCCAGCCTGAACTACTGAAGGTGAAATGGCAAGCCTGCAGAATCTGATTTGCTCCGTATCCAAACAAGTACGTGCTCAAGCCCCTTCTCACTGTTTTCTGGAATTTATTTATTTTTCCGGCAGTTCTGAGGAGTAACTGCTTGAACCCGGTGCTGATTTTCAGTTGGTTGTGCCAAATTGTGCGATAACCGCGAAAACGAATGGGGCTCCTCCCTCAGTTGTGGCGGCAAGCTCCAAAGAAGGATCTTTGAATGACAGTAGTAATTCCCCTTTTGTTGTTTCTCCTACACCTGGTAGTCGACAAATTCTTGTTTTATAATATCTCTCCACTTATATAGAGGTCACAAAAAGGCGATTAGCTTTGCTTGGTGCTGGAGCATTAGCCACTGGCCTACTGAAGACAAGCTCTGCATTTGCTGAAGGTATGACCATTTTGAATGCCTGACATCGTGTTTATCACTTACCAGGATCAGACTATAGTTCTCAAGCAGCCTGTCTTTTTTTATATGTATTTGACATTAATTGGAGCTGTTCCTTGATTTTAGAAGTACCGAAGAATTATAAATCTTATGTGGATGCGAAAGATGGATACTCATATCTTTATCCAGCTGAATGGAGGGTAGGTTGCCACGCGATTCTTGAATAACTAAAGACTCAAATGCAGATTACCTTTTTTTTTTCTGAAGCATAATTTTCATGGTGCCCCTTTATTTCTTTGTCCCTGGATAGGATTTCGACTTCTTGGGTCATGATTCAGCATTCAAAGATAAAAATTTGGCCCTTCAGTGTGTTCGTGTGGGATTTATTCCTACTGAGAAAACAGATATTCGCGACCTAGGACCAATGGATGAGGTGGGTTTTTATTTCTTTTTCCACTACTTACTCTTCGATTAGTTGCAAAAGAGAGGCAGTCAGATTCGCTTTTGTTGATCTGATGAACATTTTTCACACTATACCAGGCCATCTTCAATCTGGTAAACAACGTTTACGCTGCCCCAAATCAAATACCGTCAATCTATGACATGCAAGAGGTCTGCCATTTGTTCACTATGCAATCAGCATTTCCTGCCGGGCCACAGAGTTGCCAGATTTAGTTGGATGATATTGAACCTAACTTCCTGAGCGGAAACTCTGTGCTATACTTGCTGTTCTATTGCAACGCAGCTCAGCGTTCGTTTGAGATAGTGTAAAACTGCTACTGAAATAAGCTATCGATCCTAATATTTTTGCAGCGCACCGTGGATGGCAAGAACTACTGGACGTTTGAGTACGATCTGGAGGCTCCGGGCTACGGTGTTTCTGCGTTTGCGACGGTCGCCATTGGAAACAGTATAACGCTTGGCTTGTGAACTAAAAAACGTGTGCCCTCTGAAAAAAAAAATAAAAAGACATGAAGCTCTTTCTTTTTGCAGATCGATACTACACGCTGACCGTGACTGCGAACGAACGCCGGTGGAGCAGACTGCGGAACAAGCTCAAAGTCGTCGCGGACTCTTTCAAGATCTCGGATCTGGCAGCGTGACCGCTTGCTTATGTTTACTGTGATGTAATGCACGACCTCATGAGTGATGAGTCCTGGTATACGTGGGTAGAGAGTACAGAATTACAAGCTCCAAAAATTTACGCAGACCGGATAGGGAGCTCGGTTTGGTGTGCCGAGTGACAACCCAAACCGAAGTCCCTGACTTGTATGCGAGGCTTGCCATGGCAGTCAATATGAGACTTGCAAATAAAAAGAATTTGGTTCCAATTTTCAACGTCTGCAACTCCTAATCTGCACGGTCTCGTTACCTACAATAACGCCACGTCCAGGATTACCCAGCAACAGGATTTTCATCATGGCTACAGGACTTGGAGCGACCAAGAATCGAACTTTATACACATATTAAATGATCAAAACGCTAACATTACAAGACAAGGGAGATCACAAGCACAAGCATCTGAAAGAATGTTTCAACTCATATACTACAACAATTACAAACTCGCTAACTATTTCCAGAATGAGTTGTGCCCTACAATTTCAACAGTTACTTACCTGAATCTCCAAGCTAAATTTTTTGTCAAGATCAGGCCAGCATTCCTTACTCAGAACAGCACCGACAGGGCAGCAACTTCCAGCATTTTTCATGTGCCAAAAGGAGCACCTGAGTGGATGCACCAAGAGCGGAAGGAAACCTGATCATGCCCTAGGATAATTTACACCTAACAAGCTCAACAATAATTACATTAGCCGATGCTGGCGAAGGCCCTTGCCAAAATGGGGTTGCATCAATCTAACATATAGACCGTTCTGGTCCATCAGAGAGTCATGTGTGCCCTGCTCAACTATCCTACCACCATTTAGGACAACAATGTTATCCACATGCTTCATCATTGCTGCCCTATGCGCAATGAGAATTGTTGTCTTGTTACCCATGACCAGAGTGTCAAGAGCTTCCTGTACCACTCTACTTGATTCAGACTCGATTGCAGAACTGGCCTCATCCAACAACAATATTGGTGCATTCTTCAAAACCACCCTAGCAATGGCAATCCGTTGCTTTTGCCCAGGTGTTAGATCAACCCCTCTCATTCCCACATGAGTGTCATATCCATGTGGCAAGCTGCTAATGAAATGATGAGCATTTGCTATCCTTGCAGCTTCCTTCATCTCAGCCTCTGTTGCATTGTGCCTTGCATAAATAATGTTTTCTCTTATTGTCGTTGAGAAAATAACTGGATCTTGCTGAATCAGGCCCATGTGGCTACGCAACCATCTAAGGTTAAATGATTTCAGATCTCGACCATCCAGTAGAACTTGGCCAGAGACTGGGTCATAGAATCTCTCGATCAAAGAAATAACTGTGCTTTTCCCTGATCCTGAAACCCCAACGACTGCGACTGTTTGCCCACCACTCACTTTAAGATTAAAATTACTCAGCACAAGAATGTCAGGGCGAGCAGGATAAGAGAAATCAACATTCTTGAATTCAATGCTTCCGTAGACATTGGGTGGTTTCAAGCCAGTGGTATCATCAGGATCAATTTTTGGTTCACGGTCAATAATTTCAAAGACTGACATAAGAGATTTCCTCCTTTTAAGAATGTAAGGTGCAAGTCCAAATGGCTCCACCAATGCGAATGATGCAAATGAAAACAGAATGTACTCTTTTAGTCCTGTGGCTATTGTCATACGTTGTTGGTCAACTGAAATAGCAGTGTACCAAAGAAGCAGGGCATTGCAGGCAAAAAGAAGGAACTGGGAGAGACCAAAACCAAAGCCTATAGCCAATCCTTGCACAAGACTTTGTTTTAGTATCTTGCCAAGATGTAGTCTGTAGAGTTCCATTATCTTATCCCCAGCACAGAATGCTACTACAGTGTATATGTTACGGACTGCGTCTTCAAGCACTAACGAAGCCTTTCTATGCATTTCCTGGATTCCTCTTGAGAAGCCAGCAAGCCACAATTTCTGCAACACAAGTTATTAGACCTATTAGGGATTCGCCATTGTACTAATGTGCAGCAGTTATATCAGATGGAACATATAAGAAGCGCTGCTGCTAAGAGCAAGCAGCATGACATCAAAATTTCAATATCTGTATACCATATATAGTAAAAAAAATTGAGAGGGGTAGATCATAAAGGGAACTGTCACAAAGCCCATTACTAACATGAAAAGTAATATTTTAAAATTTAAAGTCTACAGTAATCTTTGACACACTAATCGGTCTTAGCGTGCAATGTTCAAAGGAAGTAAATGCTAGGCATCAAATTTCTGTTAACATACCAATTTTTTCAGGGGATAGCAGACAAATAAAGAAAACTTTATTACCTGTGCAATAGCAGATATAACAAGAACTGGCAAAGTTGCAAGTGCAACAAGTGCCACCCGCCATCCCAACAACATTCCAATAAGGAGAGCCACAGATACTGCGGCAGTGTCTTGTATAAATATGGAAAGCCGGTTACTGAAGGCAGCACGGACAAATGTAGCATCATTTGCGAGGCGCATGGACAGGGTATCAGCATTGTTCTCCTCTTTGTCAAACCATCCAACTTCATTGCGTAGCATTGCTGTCAAAGAAATAGCAAATAAGAATTAAATTCTAATAAGGTAAAACTAGCTACATGATTAGCAGAATACAAGAACAGCATTACCTGAGAACATCATCCTTCTTATGCGCTCAGTCATCTTCTCCCCCATTATTCCAAAATAGAAATGTTGCAACCAGTTGACCAGCACTGTAATAACACCCATTCCTACTATGAATAAACACCATCTGTTCACTTCGTGGCGCATATCACGGATTTCTATTTGATAGTATGCTGACACTATAAGTGCTATTGTGTAAGCAAGCAGTGGATTAAATGATCCAAATATAGCAGCACCAATTGTACCTAAAAGAGCATAAGGCCATTCAGCAACACTAAGTGTTGCAAGACGCCAAAAAGATGGAGGTTTCTGGTGCTGAACCTCATCCAGTTCACTCTGTTCAGAACTTGTATCATCTCGTTCACTCTGTGGTCTGCTAAAAGTTTGTGAATGTGAACGCTCGTTCTTAGGATCAGAAGTCAAAAGAGGAGATATGGGTGAGTCAGGTTCTGAATTCTTAGATGACTGCCGTTGTATAGGATGGACATCAACTTTTGGAAGATCAGGTAATTTCATTTCAAAACTATCCTGTCTCTTAATGGATGGTGTTCTTTCTGTTTCAATTGCAACCATAGGTATCCCATTGTCCATTGTTTGTTCTGAAGGTGGACTTCGATCCTTGGGTGAATCATGAGAGTTTCTGTTGGTATCTGATCGCCAAAATTGAAGCATGCCATGTGTCCTCTGTAGTGAAGGTGATTTTGCCATCTTAGGAGAGGATGATGAGTCTTGAAAGTATTGGCTCACTGATGTGTCCTCGAATTGGAGCGACTTACGCTCCCTGCTGTTCTTGGTAGGCATCCTGTCATGAATCAACATAGGATTAGTAAGGTAGTCCAGATCAAACCATACACTTTTTCATGACAGAACAAACATTCAAAAAACCAAGAACAAACAAATATTCATAATGTATAAACGCAAAAGGTTAAGCAAAATCTATTCAGCACAGTCGTATTTCAAATGATGTTATAGCTATCAATGCTCTAGGATCTAAAAATTAGTTAGTATCCACAAGACTAGATATACTTAGCCACATGTTGGGTAATGCCTATGAAAAAAAGGCCTTACCTTTTGGGAAGTTTTGTTGCTTCCTCACACCTTAAAAGCTCAGCATAAAGGCCATCCAAGTTTAGAAGTTCATCATGCGTCCCCATTTCAACAAGATGACCCTCCTCCATTACAGCTATATAATCAGCATTTTTAATGAGGGAAAGACGTCTAGCAATTATAATGGTTGACCTTCCCAACATGAGAACATCTAATGCTTCTTGTACAGCCTTTTCAGCTTCAAAATCAAGTCCTCCCGTGACCTCATCAAGCAACAGAATGGATGGATTTGAAAGCACAGCACGAGCAATAGAAATTTTGATCTTCTGTTCATCAGTGAGTGCTATACCAGCTCGACCAACCTACAGAATTTCTAAAAGTGAGAATCAGATGTTCAATGCCTAAGCAGAAGTTAAATGGCACCTCCTTTACCTGGGTTTCATACCCCTTTTCAAGTGAACTGATGAACCCATGGGCATGGGCTGTTTTTGCTGCCTCTTCTATCTGATCAAAGGTAGCAGATCTTCCATAAGCAATATTTTCCCGAATGCTCAAACTCAATAAGGCTGGTTCTTGTGTCACCAGACCAATTTGGCTTCTTAACCATTCTACTTTCAAATTTTTTATGTTTTCACCATCCAGAAGAACTTCACCTGAAAAATAAATGAGAGTAGTGTTTTAAATGGAGGAATAGAAGTGGAAAACAAAAGATGCTTCTCGTGCTCCTACCTAATGTTGGGTCATAGAATCTCTCCATCAGTGGAATTATACTGCTTTTCCCTGATCCATTTCTACCAACAAGTGCCACGGTTTTTCTCGCCGGTACAGTGAGGAAGAAACCACTTAATATTGGGATTTCAGGACGAGACAGGTAGCTAAAGTACACATTTCGAAATTCAATATTCCCCTGCACCTGGGGTAAGGTTGTCCCTTCTTGATTGGTGCTGGAAGTTGAACGACTAATCATCTCATATAGTCTATAAGCAGCAATGCGCCCTTGCTCAAATGAATAGAAGTTTGTAGCTGCTTGATTCAAACCACTACAAATTTAAAAAGAAACATAGATAAGAATATACATGACAGAAAAATTTTTATAAAGCAAACTTCCGCGTAATCAAGTCACTTACAGGCCGCTCAGAATTACAGAGAATAAAGCTACCACAACTTCACCACCATCAGCTTTTCCGCGATGGATCAGATGTCTTCCAACCCAAAGTTGCAAAGCACAAGAGCAAATGGCGAGTCCATATGTAAATCCAAGCCCAATTCCTTGGACAAGGCTAATCAAAATTCCATATCTAAGTGTAGCTTGAAGTGAGGTAGCATAGGAGTACTTTGCAAGAGTTTCATTTGTAAAAGCATACAGTGTCCTGATGTATGAGATGGCCTGTACATGCGCATGTCACATTAGAACGAGGCATATTTACTTATTAATTGCACATCAAGCCAGCATGATTGTACAATCTACGAAGTCAAAAGCGCAGAATAGCTGCCCTCTGATACAGCACTCTTAATATCATGGCACTACGGCAGCCATGAGCACTGTATCAGACAGCGGCTTAGGTTGGTGTGTACTTAAAAAGTTCAAAAGAAAGATTGGCAGAATGAATAAAGGTAGCACCTGTTCAGCGATGCTAGCCGCTTCGGCATATGCATCTTGAATATTTTCAGCCAGCCTATGAAGGAATATATTAGATATTCCTCCTGCTGCAACAATCAAGGGTCCAGTGGCAAGAGTTAGAAGTGCTATTTGCCAACAATTCAGAAGGCCAACTATGAGACCACCAACAAATGTAGCCATATTATGTATGTAGTTACCAACCTACAAAGAAATTCAGATGTTAGAAGACCCTAAAAGTGATGAGGTTTACTCTGCAGATCATAATTCCAGTGGAACAGATGGTTACTTCACTCTTTAGGCTTACTTTCTCACTTATAGCTGACTGAATGAGCAGTACATCACTGAGCACTTGGCTAACAATATCTCCATTGTTACCATATGTATCAAAAAAGCTCATGTCTTGATTTAGCAAAACCTGAACATATTTTGATCTGATGACAGCAGTCTGCCGTTCCCCAGTGAGAATCCAACATGATACCTCTGCAGAACTGAAATAATCAGGTATTTGTGTTTGTGCGGAGTGAGAAATGCAATTTAAATGACAATAGTTACTTACCTATCCACCCTGCGACAAAAACACCAGCAGCTATAAAGACAATGTACAAGGCATGCTGCAACGTTGATGAAAAAAAATGTAAGAGGCAAGATATGACTTTCAGAATATGGAGAAGTGGGGGGGGGCCCTAAGGGTCAAAAGAAACATGCGGTCACAGCCATTTGAAGAAGTTAATAATTTCTTAGAAGTCCAAAATTTGGGTACAAGCAGATTCAAACAACTGAATAAATAAATGGATTGTCATAAACGACAAAATGAGTACAATGATAACAGTGCACTTCAATTAATGAACTTGATGCGGGGATCCTAGGAGCATTCCAGATAGCAGTCATGATGAGGTAACATAATTTTTAATTAAGAATATTTTAGAAATTACTTGGTTAACCCCAGAGGAAATGAATCCCATCAATCATGTTTCTTTTTTCAGTTCCTGTTGTCACAGATGAAGCTGCTATATCCCCATAATTTTATCTCTACCTACAAGTTGCTATATCCCCATAATTTTATCTCTACCTACAGGGTACAGCAGCTATGTAAAGAGTGTGTCAAGTGAAACCTTCACTTGGCTGCCTCAATTACCTTGTTCGCAAGAAAAATTCTAAAATGGTTATAACTAAACTACTAAAGGCAGCTATAGGATATTCCAGGCAACCTTTCAGAAACTAAATGAATATGAAGTATAGAAGAACTCATATCGTTCAGAATGCAAAATTCTTTTAAAAACATTCCAATCACAGTTGGATACAATAAATAATGACCAACCACAAGAGATCAATGTTAACAGCTAAGAAACACATATTACACCAGTAAGTGTCTTTAGACCCTGGCATCCTTGAGACCAACGAGACCATCATGCAACCAACCTCGACATAAATTTAACACCACTAACATTTAAACCATGGCTACTGCACTCTTACAGTCTCCGTTTCAACATATACGCAATTTCAAAAGGTGCCTCCACAGCAGCAGCAGCCCAAACTTTCAGCAAAGGTGATACCAAACACACCGCAACCCACCAATACCAATTTCTAATAATGTATGATGACTCTGGAAACTTAGCATCAGAAACGAAACAAAATGGACTGGTTTGAAGTGATAACTTGAGTTCTAAACATAAGTGCACTTAAAAAATGCAGAGCAGCAGACATGTGCAGTTGGAAACCTTCCTAGCCCTAATGTTTGAAATGCAACCTAGAAGCACCTATTCAATACGAAACCAAAGCAATCTTTTAATTTTTGAGACTTGCCATGTTTCCAAAATAACAAACATCTGTAGCTAATCAATAGGGAAAAAAGTGAACTGTCTTCTAATAATAGCATTACGAGAGAATGGATAATCTGCCATAAAAATTTAAAAATTTCAAACAGCCTTCCATCTAAATAAAAATGCAACAATTATTTTATGTGTAACTAAGTGCCAAGCATCAGAAGTATCAGCTTACCTCCTTGAACCGGTGAAGCAGCTCATCGCTTCGTCCATAGAGAGACGACCCAGCCCGCTCAGAGTCGAGCAAATTCAGGGCCCTTCCGAAGTAGTGAAGGTACACAACGAGCGCCGCGCCATGCGCAGCAGCAGCAAGCGCCCCAGCAGCCATAAGGGCCCAGTCGACCCCATCGGCGAACTCGAAAAGCCTCCAGAAGGACACCGCCGCAGGCGGCGGCTCGACCTCGTCGTCCTCCACTTCCTCCTCTCCGGCGCCAGCGCCTTCCCCCCTCCCTTGCCCCCACGCCGGCATCCCCCGCCGGCCCGTCCCCGTACGGCGACGGCGACTCCGGGGGCTCGGAGACCTCCGATACGGGCGTGAGCGGCTGTACATGGGGCGACGACCACCCGAACAACCCAGCCGGCACCATCTCCTTCTCGACGCCTTGCGCGGCTCGACGAAGCCGTCAGAATTCAAAAACCCTAGGATCCGACGGAGCTCATCACCACAACCAGCCCCGAGACGGCGACTACGGGAAGACGGGGCTGGTGGCGGCGGCGGAGACCGAATCGCTTCCGAAGCAAGCCTCGAGCCTCCTCCAAATAAACTAACTCCAAGAGACCAGTGCCGCAAGGAGAGACCCTTTGAAAAAAAAAAAACTCTATTCTCGGCGGCACACGGCAACGACGACCCGGTCAGAGAAATTCGGCAGCGTCTCCCACGCGAGAGGAGGCCACTCCACTCTGAGCTCCTCGGCGGCGGCTCGTCGCCGGCGAAGAGGCAGGGCAGGCGCGGCGCGGCGGCCGGCGGTGGGATGGTGTGCGCCTAGTTGTGGGTTTTTTCCCTTCGCTTCTGGCGTGCGGGTAGGAAAGGTAAGGAAGAGGGGGACCGTGCGTGTGATTGCGGTGTAATGGGAGGGGCCCACATGGCGGTGGCTCTTTCTGCCTGGTGTTTGGTGTAAAGCTAGTTGGCGTGTGTGGCGCTGGGCCCAACTGGCGGTGGCAGGGTGGTCTGGGCTGGAGGCGCGTACGGCACCGGTGGGCCAGGGTTGACAGGGAGAAGGGGAGTTACGTGTCCCGTGTGGCGTGTGGAAAAAATTTCGCCCGGCGTTGGAATTAGACGGGCGGGATTGGTGCGGAAAGGTCTCGTGGGCAACGATGATGGAGGGGCCCCCTTGCACCTGGTGGCATGAGCTGTGTTGGTATAGCTTTCTTCCTCTGCTAGGGACACACGAAATTGGAGGCCCCATGCTCTTCTGGATGAGCTCATAGTACTACAATGGCATAAGCTGTGTTGAATTAGATTAGAAAACAGCTTTGTTGCAGCAGCGCACTCATTGAATATTGTGCTTCCCGATTATGACAGGATAGAATGTTTGCATACAATGGCATGGGATTAAGGGATTGCTTGGTTAGCCTCCAAAACTTATTCAACCAAAATCATGGCAAGCCTATAGCCTACATCAAGGCTTACCAAAATGAGGGTAAAAATGTGAAATGCCATTGGTTGAGTGCCATGATATAGTAGTGAGCATTTTCCTCTTATCGGATTAAAGAACTTTCTAGTGGTTTTGTCATGATTTTGGCCATAAAAATCGGTCTGCCAATTTTCTAGTAGTGAACTCGTCAATAACCAAAATTTATAGACATTGCTCAATTTTAGTTAGGCAAGTTTTGGAATCTACCCAAGTAGGCCTTAAATAATATACTACACGCTTTTTAACTGAGAAGATATCTTTGTCAAGATGTATATACTCATATATGAATTAGAAATATCGAATAGTAGATCCACGTTTATCTTGGATAGTGAATGTAAAGTTTCATTAATACAATATTTAAAATAGACAAATTTTGGACCTTACACAACACCTATCATGTTTGCTCAATTTAATCAGAAGTTTTTAGTTAATTATAATTCAAGGTATAAAATTATAAATAAACATAAACAAATAAGATATACAGAAAATATGTATGGACAAATTAACATTAAGATTTCATACCAATTGAAGACAACATCATCGGCATTCCATCATTATTTATCATTACTAAAATCACCATGCTTGTATTCTTGTTTTCATTGGCACATCCACATTATTACTTAAATCATCCACATGACAAATAGCGACCTAACAACACTAAGAATAGGATGCCAAGCTCTAACATGCTACCTTCAATTACTCTGTAGCAGTATAGGGTTGCTATTGTTATAACAACTGCTATTATGGGTGGCACTAGAGTTGTTTATTACTATGATTATATGTAAAGTATTATCACATCCAAACCAACTCTACAAGTCCAAATTTATGTCAGTTGTTTTAATTTGGAAGTTTAAATATTAAATTATATGTATGTATATGCTCTTTTATCATTCTATCCTTATTCAGCCCTAATTGCTTGCTGTTGTTGCAGCGCGCTGCTGCTGCTGTTGCCGCCGAATGCAAGTCAAAATAACTCATTTTAATTTAATGCCGGCATTAGTACCTGTAAACGATAAATAAGCTGTGTCCCATCGCGTATTGTCGGGTTGGGTGGCCGTAGAATTGATAGTCCTCCACGCTGTCTGTCGCCTTGTTGACTACGAGCAGCGCCTGATGGCAACGGTCATTGACGACCCAGGCAGGCAGCGCAGCTAGGAAACGAGTGTGATGATTTTCCGTAGGCGCCCTTCTCTAGATTCTAGGCCCCCCCGATTCGGACCATCCTTCTGGAAGCTTGCTTCTAATTAATCCCACCAAGGCACCAAACCACAAGTCGCCAACCAAGCCACAGCTTCTTCCCCGGCAGCTTTTGCGACGTTGCGCTCCGTCCATGTCTGTTCACAATTGCTCGTCGTTTGTATACACCTGAAAGGAATCGTCAATTCCTCCAAAGATCACCACATGGCAGCTTGTTCTTCTAAATTATTATTGATTGAAAGGTGATTCCGCGATGTTAGGTTAAATTCCACTCTGACGGCCTGACCAGAGAATCCGGTGCTTTCAGCTTTTCTTAGGCTTTGGCCTTGTTTAGTTCCACGAAATTTTTTGAGGAGAGAGATTGTAAAGTAAATGTTTTTATTTGGTAAATATTGTTAATGGCCCAACTAGGCTCAAAAGATTAGCGATTTACAACAAAACTATGTAATTAGTTATTTTTTTATTTATATTTAATACTCTTTACATGCGGCAACAAATTTGTGAGAGGAGAGAGATTGTAAAGTCCTGTAGCATTTCGTTTGTTTGTGGTAAATATTGTCCAATCGTGGCCCAACTAGGCTCAAAAGATCCGTCTCGTGATTTACAACCAAAACTGTGTAATTAGTTATTTTTTATTTTATTTAATGCTATTTACAAAACAATTTGTGATGGAATGGAAAAACTTGCAATTCCAATTGAAAGTTGCATAAACGAGGCCTTTGTTCGGTTGATAAATGTTAGAAAAAGTTGTGATGGATTTCGTTTGTATTTGGCAAATATTGTCCAATCGTGAAAAACTCAAAAGATTCGCCTCGTGATTTACAACAAAACTGTGGGAATTAACTATTTTTTTTTAACATTTAATGCTCCAATATACGGGTAATTTGATGTGATGGAGAGAGAGTGGAAAAACTAACTTGGGGAGGAACTGAACAAGGCGTAATTTGAATTGAAATACTAGCTTCTTTCTTCTCTCTGAAGCTTAACAAGCGCACGTGTCGTGGTATTTGCGGGCCTACAACCATCCACCATAGTAATTCTCCAATTAATTACCACTGGGGATGACAATAAATTTGTACCCGATTGATATCACTCACCTATATACTTATTTCCATCAGAATTTTCATGAAGAAACCCGCATCGGGTGCAATTTTATGGTCATACTTATGCCTATATATATGCGGATAGCTGGCATCCACAGATTACCCATATGCATTAAAACATTTTTTTATAAGCAAATAACAGGACAAAAACCCTCTGTCGAGACCCAGGCTTTGCTCGGTTCACTAGTTGTCGTAGAGGGAGAGCGATAGCATCATAGCACGAGCACACTATCATGGATGGCGGCGGCAAACGCCGGCAGGATGCCCGCGTCAAAGCACTCGCTGGCGTTCGATCACAGGAGGGGAAAAACGCACACACGGTAGGCCGGCACGCACGCGCGGGGAGCCGCCGGACGCCATGCCGTTGTCGAACCGAAAACACCGACGCGCCGGGCACCGGCGAAACGCCTGCCGTGGACAGCGTCTGAGTGTCGTAGCTGTCCACGCTGCTGCAGCCTGCGGGGGCCATTCAGCTGTCAACGCACACGCAGCCGCGACGTAGCGTTGAAGCATTGCACGCCGATTAGCTTCCTGTTGCAGTTGTTGAATTTATCACCATTTCGATCCTTGTCGCAGCCTCCTGCTAGGCTCCTCTCCGACGGGATGGACCTGCCCCAAATCATCATCCTATCCTAATCCTAATTCCTAGAGCTCTCAGATCCGGGCCACACATGACACGCCTATGTCGAAGGTGCCGATATGATGGTGTCCGCGCCGAACTTGGCCTTGCCACCCCCCGCCGCCGCCGCTAATCCATGAAACCCTAGACAAGAATAAAAATTGAGTGTTTCGTTAAAATTGGCGACTGTAATCAAAGTGCTAAAATACCCTTAACTAACTAAAATTAATTATTTTTTATGATTAATGGTTGGCAATAAGCATGGTAACAAACCTTTTAGGTCGGTCTCGGTGGAAATTTCATTTGAGTTTTCTTTTCGTATTTAATAGTTGTGACATATTAGTATATTCGATGACTTGACATGTTAATTATGAAAAATCGTATTTAATAGTCTGACATATTAGTATATTCGATGACTTAACATGTTAATTATGAAGAAATGGATAGAGAGAGTTTCATCTACATGAAGCTCTCTTAGCATTAGCATGATTATCAGCTTTGTGAGTCATCTCTACAACTAAAAAGAGTAAGAAGGTTAGTTTTTACCCGTGCGTAATTTTTCGGCTCGATCTCTTACTCCCCGCACCGTGCGACGATCCCCTCCCGGCCCTCTCCGTTTTTCTTTCCGTAAATCAAGCCAATAGCCAATCCCCTTCCGTTCCTCTCTCCCCTTCCGTAAAGCCAGCAGCCAATCCCCTTCCTTTCCTCTCTCCCCTTCCGTAAATCAAGACAGCAGATTGACGTGCGCCACCACGCCGAGGGCGACCACGACGGTTGCGGCACACCGAGGATCGAGTAGAGCCGCGCCCATTGTTGCAAGGTGGTCGCCACGCCGTCCCTCATGCCGCCCGCCGCCGCCACGCCGAGGTCGACGCACCCTTGCGCCGGATGGGCGCCGTCTGCGTGCCACGCCTCTACCGCCCCCCCCCCTCAAGCCCGCGGAAGCTCCGCACGCCCAGCGTCTCCACTGCCGCCGTCGTGCGCAAACCCGACGTCGTGAGCTGCGCCTCGCCCTCAAGCCCGCCCAAGCTCGGAAGCTCCGCTCCGCCCCGCGTCTCCGCTGTCGTCGTCGTGCGTGAACCCGACGTCGTGAGCTGCGTGTAACATTCTAAATGTTAATCAAGTGCATTGCATTTGCATCATGCATAAAGCACCATTTTGCATTTGATTGCAAGCAAAAGCTATTGCAAGTTCTATGTGTGCAAGGTGTATGTTTGAGTAACAATCTCAAAAGTGGGTTAAAAATGTTTAGAATTATGTTTGAACTAGGGGTTATATACAACTTTTTGCTTAAACATGCTCACATGTGATGATAATGTCCATTATGCTTGTTATCAAGTTTCTAAGTAGTTTAGCATGTAAGTATGTGATTTACTCAGTTTTGGGGATAAGTCCTAAATAAAAATTGAAGTATAAAATATATGCAACAACTTTTATTTAAGGGTCCAGGGTTGAATCCCATTTTAAGTTGCTCAAAAAGTGGCTTTAAAATTGAATTCAGAAAGGTTTTGGCAAAAGATTTAGAATTTTTCTGTCTGGATTTCCAGCAACATGATTCAGTTTCTAGGGCTGATTTAATTGATTTTTCATGAACAATATTTTGGAAACCAGTTCATCATTAGATAGTACAAAGTTTATACTTTCATACCATGGAATTGGTTGGACTTGATCTTTTCTGGTTTGTTCTTACTTAATTGCCAAATAAAGCTAACTGCTGTAGTTAGTTGTCGGTCTTAACTGAATTCGGGTTGCAGTTTCTTTTTAGCAATGTTTAGCACTTTGTAGATTGCAAACCATTTGGAGTTAGACTTTGATCCTTAAAGCAAGTTTGTAGCACACACAGTAAGGAGCACAGCGGTGGAATTGGTTTACTATTTCATCACCTGAGTCGTGAGTTAGAACGTGTCGAAGTTGCTGGTTTCAGTTGCTACAGTACTTGACCATAGCAGCAGTAACCGCACCTTCACGTCGGCGTCTTGTGCCCGCCGGCGATTGGTCACCGCTGCCACGCCGTGTTTGCCCTGTAGCCCATGTTGTGTTGGCCAGAAATGATCGGAGGAACCTTTTCGCGCCCATACCGTTGCTAGCGCCGCCGAATTCATCGCCGGCCTTCTCTTCTTTTCCTCCCTCTGTTCACCGACGACATGGGAACAGCTCCCCGTGCTTCGCGCGAGCACAGCCGTGCCCTGCTTGCTGTTGACGGTCGTTATTGTATGAAATCAACTGTCAACTAGCCATGAAAAGGATGCAATTGTGATCACCAAAGTAGATATAGGGTTTACACTAACCGAATTCCACGAGTTTTGGTGTTTCACTATTTCCGCAGGCGTAAACTGGAAAAGGCGCAATCACAAGAGCTTATCGGAATAAGAAAACGGAAAACAGACTCCACGGCAACACAGGAAGGTTCCAGAAGAGAAGAGGCACCACGCCGAGCCGGGGCCCGGAGGCACCACGCCGAGCCGGCCCTGACCCGGCGCCCTCGGTTCAGCCCCGTTCCCCCGCTCCACCGCCTTTGAGGATCGATCCTAGCCGCCCGCCAATGTCGGTTTGATCCTATGGCTCACGATCATCGCCCAGGGCTATAAAAGGAGGGCAGGACCCCCCTGGGAGGGACATCCCCTGAAAACTCTAATTCATTATTCATTGGGATCCATTTGAGAGGCGTCCCTTGAAAGGATCATACTCTCATGGAGATCAACACACCAGGGAGATTAGGGCTAGACTCTTCAATGTAATAGATAGCTACTTGAGAGCTAGGGTTGAGAGGCTTCGTTCCGGATCTCGCCGTGGAGCCTTGGAGGTCTGGTATATCTTTGTATCTTATCTTTGCAACACTTATACTTTAGTATATTTATCTTCTCTATTTACTTCTATGCCTTATTTGTATGGTTAGTGTAGTTATTGCATCTTAGCATAGGATCTCCGCCTGTATTAGGTGCTCTAGTTATTACGTGTAGCTAGAGTAGTAATCGATAGTGTAGACATGGTGTCTAGGCTATAGGTTACCTGAGATTGCGCCCAATTCTTACGATTAGTTATGGTAGCCTATAGGGGTGACAGCTCTATGTGGCCTTCGTATTCCACCACGTCGGGAATGGTGTTTCGTAGGGCTTTTGGCAGCCTTCCCCAACTACCTTCTTCCCAGTCTTATTCGAGAGTTGGAAAGGTACTGCTGCCCCGAAGTGCTATGGTGTGTGCTATACTTACCCATGCATTAGTTACATTCTAGTGTCAACTAGAATAGAACCCGAGTAATAGAGAAGTACCTAGGAACCTTAAACTCTCCCTTAGTCCTCTCAAGTTAGCTGACTATATATTATAGGATTCTCCTCTGTGTGTGATATTGTGCATAACTCTTATCATTTACCACTTACCCCTGCTTAGATCTAGTTGGTATACTAGTTAGTAGATACATGATGGTGAATTATCAATGTCTTTAGCCATTGTTTCCCAGTGGTAAAATATAAATGACAACCTGGTAATACTCTGGGTAAAATGCTACAATGGTATTTGATCTGTGCGCTTGCGGATACTATTTCTATATTCTAAATGGTGGCATGATTTAATACCACACCTCTTGGTGTTATTGCCGGGGATGACAACTTGGCATTCTAGTAGCGATGCTATGCCCACAAGCATTTTTAGCGCCGTTACTAGAGATAACATTAAGAGGTGTCAACAAGCATTTTTTGGCGCCGTTACCGAGGAAACAATTGGCGTAAAGATTTTGATATTGATCTTGATGTCTGCTAACCTAGTTTACCACTAGCTTTAGTAGGATTACCCCTGTGTTTGTTGAGTTGTGGAATAAGCAGGAAATCAATTGTTCAACCTTCTAGCGACATTTCAGAAGAACAAGACAAGGGAGATATTAAAAAATCCAGGGTGTCTGAACATTCATGATTCATCAACAATGGAGCCCTGCCATCTCACAGGTTCGTATAAACATATATTACTCTAACCTTGTGTAGATTGGGAAAAAGATCATCGTCACAAGAATTCAAATCTCATCACGTGTGACGAACAAAGATGCTACACTACTCACAGAGTCCACTGTGAGTCATGGTAAGTATGAGCAAGAAAGGTGAGATAGTCTTGCTCATGGATTTTAAACTTAATGAGTAGTTATCATGTTGCATTCTACTGTATGTTTGCTTTGAACAATCCATGCATCTACTCTATCTCATATCAAATTCATAGCATGATTAGTTCTTTTGCATACATGCATAGAACTTGCATCTCTACTTAAAAATAAAAAAAAATATTCTCACCATACATGATCATGCTTTCATCTCTATTTGAGTAAATCTCTATGTGCTCCCATGCTACCTTTGTTTGCTATTGTATGCTTAGGTTTTGAAGTATTTTCATACACCTTTTAAATTAAGCATGGTGCTTGGTTTAAACTGCCTTCCTAAATTAAATTAGATAGGATGTCTAGTTTGATTTTTGAATCATAAGGTGTGTTGAGGTATACTTCTAAAAAGCTTTTGAATTAAGCATGGTGCTTAGGTTAAAATGCTTTCCTAAATCAAATTAGATGTGGTGTCTAGGTTGATTTTTGAACCAACAATATCCATTAGTAGATATAGGTCATTTTGTTGGACTAAGCCCTGCAGAAAAAAATCAAATTCAATTCGGGTAAGTCCTGCGATGAATTTATATCAGAGATAAATCAAGGTAGACAATAACTTGGTGCAAAGAAGTCACAGCTCATCCTTCAGAGAGAAGAACTGAAGAAGAACAAGTGTATAGAAAGGACCAAGATGGAAAGAAATCAATGACAGCACACTTCAACACCTTCTACACTTCACCATGATAGTGGACAAATCACCCTGCAAGACAAAAGGGATCTCCAAGCCAGTAAGAGTAGATTGACCAGTTCATTCCATTGGCCAGTCAACCAACTCTTTGTGCTCTGCCACAGTTCACCATCCCAAGCATGTTTGCATACAAGTCAAAGGAACATAAGGCAAGTTTGTGGTTGGTTAAGGAACATGATATGGATCATTGAGATAGAACTGGAGTGACCCTGACTCTATGTCTTCAAATGAGGATGGCAATGACAAGCAGGATGCAACTTTCCCTATATAGGCCAAACTAATGCCTGTTCTCATCATCATCTTTGAAGACACCCAAATGCCGACAACAAAGACCAGGATGATGAGATTCCACTAAATCATAGTGTGCATCCCTATCAGTCATCAATGGTGGTATATCGATGGTGTCTCCCAACTCTATGAACAATCATGGAAGGAGGATGACACCCACACGTCATTGGAGATGGTGCAATAGCTGCAGCTGGCAGACAACACGACGAGATCTTTGGAGGGAGTAGCGAAGGACATCATGGTCAAAATCCACATCCACTACGTCCCGACCGACTTCATGATACTAGACATGGAAGAAAAAGATGAGACGCCCATCATCCTTGAGAGGCCGTTCCTCAGCACCACCAACGCCATCATCTATAATGGATCAGGCCAAGTCCACTTCTAATTCCCAGGAGAGAAGGTACGCTGTCAATTTAAAGATTATAACTCTCCTAGATTAGCAGCTTTCATTCTGTCCAAGAGGAGACGTCAGCGCCGGAGGAATCGCTCTCAAAAGAGCAATGTTGAGGAGGAGGCAATTAAAGAAGAATCTACAGCATCAAGGGAACATCCCCAACCTACAAAGGTATCGAAAGAAAAGGTAACCTCCTCAACTGAGTCATTATCACCAGGAGGTCTAGTGTCAGAGTCCCCATCCTCGGTATCCGATGAAGCCCCCCAAGAGTGATGATGACGAGAAGTCTTATCCGGAGGACTCTAAACTCCGAACCCTTGCCATAAGATAACAATGGTAGTTATCTATTTACGTTCTTGTATTTTAATTCATAGTTAGTTATCATCATCTTTATAGAAAACAATAAAAACATTTGAAAACCTTTAAGCCCCATGTGACATACCTGTAGTGCAGGCTAAAGGAATGTTCACTGTGGAGGCCTAAAAATAAAATAAAAATTAGCATGCATATTTCCTTTCTGTTCAATAAATAGAAAAATTCAAAAATAATCATTGAGCATCTTGCTGCATTGTATGAACTGTAACAACCTTTGAAAACCTCTCACAATAACCAAGTCCACGAAATGGCTAACCACTAACTGTTTATCCTAATCCGTTCCACGAGTTTTGGTGTTTTGTGAGGTGTTTGCTACAGGATGACTCTGAGAGCTAGTCCACCTAGGAATCACCATCGTCATCACTCGAAGTACACCTTCCCTACGCACAGCTAACCACTATGTGAAGGAAGCAACTTCTTGTTGGCTGAGATGAAGGTTCCTGGCCACACCAGCTCTGCAAGCATGAGCTCCATCAAGAGGACTGCTCAGCTACAATGCCCAACCACGACAACAACTAGCTTGGGGGAAGGCATCCCCTAGGTACCCAGGTAAGTTTACCTACGCGATTATCGAGTCAGTCATAAAAAATGAAAATACCAAAAATATGTGGACACATGAAGGTCCATGCTTTTTACAGTCTTTAGAGTCTTATATAATATGAGTCTTGAAAAATGGAAAACCAAATAAAAATATTTGTCTGTCTAGAGTCAATAAAAAGGAAGCTCTTGCGATGATTTGAATTGATGATAAACTGCTCTGTTACAACACCTCTGAAATGCCTAACTCCAACTGTTTTGACATGAGAATTTGCTCTGAGTCTAAAACTTGTGGGTTGCATACGCTTGAACTAAGTCTAGGTACCTGATTGATAAGATTGAGAAAGTCTGAGCTACTATCTATCTTGTTCTAAGAGACACTAGAGTTCTGGAGATTTATCTTTTGAAAAAATACAAAAACATGATGAGTTCCTATATGACAAAGCTTACATTCCCACAAGAGCCAAAAATGATGAGATAGGCTAGTTAAACTTCCACATATATGCTGCTTGTCTTGCATTGAGTTTTGTCAACCTTTGTAACCCTGGTGAGAAATTTGTCATGCTCTTGAATCAAGATCCACCTCCATATGCACTACTCTACACTGGGGTAGGCGCAACAACATGCCATTTCACCTACATCCATTTCAAAAATATTTTTCTCCTACACTGGAAGAGAACACCAAAAATATTCTATTAGGTTAGCCACCCAATAAATACTCCATGTTCCTATTGTTATCTCTCTAAATTCTATTAAGGCCAAAAAGGAGTGCTATGAGCTATGCAAAAAGATATTGAAAAAGAAAAGAGAGAGAGAGAGAGAGAAAAGGGGAGAAGAAAAGAAAGATGGACAAGTGTCCCAGTGTAACAATGGGTACGTAGATGCCCGACTCCCTGAGAAAAAGAAAAAAGATAGCTCATAACCTTTGGCCAGTTTCCAACGTTCAAAAGGAGAAAGAAGCAACCAAGGAGCTGAGTAGAATTAGGTTCCCCCATATATCCACCATACCCATCCACCTATGCATCTTGATTCGACTGCGTGACTTGCTTCTCCATGGATCCATTGTTTGACTTTACAACACATGCACTGCAAGTTTGCTCTTTCAGTTTCTCCTTACCTATGAGCTCCACATAAGCTTTAGTTATAGGATAAAAAGAAAGGCAACCATCATAACTGCCTTGGTGAGAATCCATAAATACCACATATATTGAG
Source organism: Chrysopogon serrulatus (assembly GCA_015844335.1). Lineage (NCBI taxonomy): Eukaryota > Viridiplantae > Streptophyta > Magnoliopsida > Poales > Poaceae > Chrysopogon > Chrysopogon serrulatus. Next base: position 71,533 of record JADLZL010002304.1, on the reverse strand, counting down.
AGACTTGAGAGTGTAATATATAGAAAGCTCTGAGTTTTATTTGAAAACCTCTAAAAACTTCAGAATGATCGTTGATCAAAGAGCTTGAGACATAGTGCTTAGATGGGATCGTTCTGTCTGTCAAGTACTCAAGACCCAAGGAAGAGCTAAAAAACCCCACAGTTAAAGGTAATATGGGTAAGTTTGCAAGTCAGCTCAGTTGTTGCATAACTTGGAGGAGAATTTGTCTGACTGCAGGTATACTTCTAGGGAGTTGCTCCGAGATGGCTACAATGCTTAAACACATAGATATCTTACAATAACTTTTCTAAGTTTTCTTTGCTAAGGGACTAGAAAAGGTTAAGCTTGGGGGAGTTGTTGACGGTCGTTATTGTATGAAATCAACCGTCAACTAGCCATGAAAAGGATGCAATTGTGATCACCAAAGTAGATATAGGGTTTACACTAACCGAATTCCACGAGTTTTGGTGTTTCACTATTTCTGCAGGCGTAAACTGGAAAAGGCGTAATCACAAGAGCTTATCGGAATAAGAAAATAGAAAAAAGCAGACTCCACGGCAACACAGGGCGGTTCCGAAGAGACGAGAAGGCACCACGCCGAGCCGGGGGGCCGGAGGCCACCGAGCCGAGCCGGCCGGCTCGGCCCCTGGACCGGCCGGCCCAGGGGTTCAGCCCGGTTCGCCGGTTCGCTCCACCGTCTTTGAGGATCGATCCTAGCCGCCCGCCAATGTCGGTTTGATCCTATGGCTCACGATCATCGCCCGGGGGCTATAAAAGGAGGGCGGGACCCCCGGGGGAGGGACATCCCCCGAAACCCTAATTCATTATTCGTTGGGATCCATTTGAGAGGCGTCCCTTGAAAGGATCATACTCTCATGGAGATCAACACACCAGGGAGATTAGGGCTAGACTCTTCAATGTAATAGATTAGCTACTTGAGAGCTAGGGTTGAGAGGCTTCGTTCTGGATCTCGCCGTGGAGCCTTGGAGGTCTGGTATATCTTTGTATCTTATCTTTGCAACACTTATGCTTTAGTATATTTATTTTCTCTATTTACTTCTATGCCTTATTTGTATGGTTAGTGTAGTTATTGCATCTTAGCATAGGATCTCCGCCTGTATTAGGTGCTCTAGTTATTACGTGTAGCTAGAGTAGTAATCGATAGTGTAGACATGGTGTCTAGGCTATAGGTTACCTGAGGTTGCGCCCAATTCTTACGGTTAGTTGTGGCAGCCCATAGGGGTGACAGCTCTATGTGGCCTTCGTATTCCACCACGTCGGGATTGGTGTTTCGTAGGGCTTTTGGCAGCCTTCCCCAAATACCTTCTTCCCAGTCTTATTCGAGAGTTGGAAAGGTACTGCTGCCCCGAAGTGCTATGGTGTGTGGTATACTTACCCATGCATTAGTTACATTCTAGTGTCAACTAGAATAAAACCCGAGTAATAGATAAGTACCTAGAAACCTTAAACTCTCCCTTAGTCCTCTCAAGTTAGCTGACTATATATTATAGGATTCTCCTCTGTGTGTGATATTGTGCATAACTCTTATCATTTACCACTTACCCCTGCTTAGGTCTAGTTGGTATACTAGTTAGTAGATACATGATGGTGAATTATCAATGTCTTTAGCCATTGTTTCCCAGTGGTAAAATATAAATGATAATCTGGTAATACTCTGGGTAAAATGCTACAATGGTATTTGTTGACACCTGTTAGCGTCAACTTTTACTAGGGCTTTTTACCCGATGGACAAAAAGATAAAACACTAGTCTAGGGCTTTATCTGACAAATTCCACGAGTTTTGCATATTCTGTAATTTCCAGGGTGATTTCCAAAAAAGCTGAAAAAGAGGGATTCTAACGCAAAATAACCACGAAACTTATCCGCCACGAAGGACGTCACGGGAAGACTCGGGAAGACTCCGAAGACACCGGAAGGAGCAAGGGGGCCGAGGCGCCCGTGGGGGCCGGCCCACCCCCACCATGGCGCCGGGCGGCGCCCCTGTTAGGGTTTGGCTCCCCCTTCCGGAATGTTCCTCCACCGCCTCCAAGGATGCATCTCGGCCCTACGTTACGTCGGTTTGATCCTGCGGCGCACGAGCATCCCACCGGACTATAAATATGAGGGTAGACCCCCCTGAAAAGGGCCAATTCATTATTCATCAAGGTCTCAAGCCATCAAGCATCAAGAGCCTTCAAGTTCATCAAGAGCCTTCTAGTTTATAGGATTAGCTAGCTAGATTAGAAGTAGAGGAGATCTAGTTCTTCATCGGATCTGGAGCCCCCGGGCGTCTAGGCTGAGCGAGAGTTCGGTAATAGATCTAGTTCTTAATTACTTTATTGTATTCATTATTCAGATTAGGGAGACTTTACTCTAAATATATTCATATGTTCTTAATTGCAATAGTCATTGTCTACTTTGATTATATGTCTAGTTTAGTTACTTCGATCTTATTGAATTCATGTAATTGCTCGTATAGCGTTTATCCATATGTACAATGGGTAGATGATAGAAGATATGTAGACGTGGTGTCTAGATGTCTTGTTTATCTGCGAGTGCACCCTGATATGCCGGGACGTGTGGTAGTCTGCGTAGGTGACAGCTATGTTAGTTCCTCTGTAGTCCACCCCCGTATGTAGGACTAGCATGGGCACGGTCGCGAAGGAGGTGACTTAGGTCTTAATACCCTCATTAGTTGATGCCTCTTTACATGCAATGATGATTTAGGGTTGATTTAGCAATGATTACTAGATGTAGTTGCACTAATTAGAGTTATTCAATTGACGTAGTTATAGACCTATCTCCGTAGTTTATCCAATGGCTAGCTATGATTATGACTAGTAAGATGCTCGATGATTATCTTTAATTATGATATTTGATGATTATGCTATCACCCGCATTTATCTTTATTTATCTTGTGACCTCTGCCTGTTATAAGTAGAGTATACGACTTAGGTAGTATCGTTTATCATGTCCACATAGTTTCGCATCAATATGGCAATAATAGTTTATTACATAGCTTTTGCAGAGGTATAATTATAAATCGACAACCCGGAGACTTTCCTAGGTAAAATGCTACAACGGTATAATTATCTGTCCGCTTGCGTAACCCATTAGTTTACATTTATATCTTATTCATATATTTTATCTGCCTAGTCACAATAGTACAATATAAATCTATGTTAATTTCCTAGCATGGAAAAAAAAATAGCGCATTTTGCCGCTATAGCGCTAATAATAGCGGCCCGGATGAGTCGGCGCGACGATATCCTGCATTTTGACGCTATCCGCTATTGCCGCTTATTTGACGCTATAGCGCCGCTATTTGACGCTATAGCGCCATAGCGCGCTTCAATCGACGCTATTGAGGCAAGTTTCTTTGGTCGACAAAGAAATGAGGCTTAGACTTAATAATTATGCATGTTTCAGGACTTAATAATTATGCATGTTTGAACCTTATGGGTGTTTGGACGTATGGAAGTACGAAACTATGAATATGTTGCCTGTTGCTCTTATGTTTATGAAGTTTATAATGTTTATTATTTTTTTTGCCTGATATATAAATAGCACGCTATAGCGGCGCTTATAGCGTGAGCAGCCATCTCACGCTGCGGCGCCATAGCGGCGCTATAGCGGGGAACTATAAGCGGCGCCATAGCGGCGCAATAGCGGCATAGCTTCCCGAGAGGCGGCCGCCGCTAAATTATATAGCCCGCAATTTAAATCATGGTTTCCTAGCAATATAATTGGGGATGACAACCTACTTCATGTTCATGTTTAGGAATGTTAGTAATTCAAGAGTGACTAGTTGCTAATGACAAGTAATTATATACCAACCATTTCTAGGGTCATTGCTAGGAGTAGGGTTTATCTACGCTTTTTAGTAGTGACATTAGAAATGCCAACAAGCATTTTTGGCGCGGTTTCTTAGGGAAGGCACAATAAACTTAGAACATATTGATGACCTATATACACATGGATAAAGTCATATTACCAATCGATCTCTAACTCTATCGGGTACACCCTTCGTTGTTATTATTTTCTTATCTTATGCGGGGTGATGAATGAATGGTTTTTCTCTTCCAAAGAACTTTACTTGACGATCCGGAGAAACTCCTTAGAAGGAAAAGGCTTGCGAGAAATAAGGGAGAAATTCGAGTCACTATCAAGAACACCCTTTGTTTGTTCAAGCTAACTCTTCGGAGGAGCCAGGCTCAACACCGGAAGAAGAATTCGAAGAAGAAGTAGAAGAACAAGCGAAGAATATTTAGGTGAAAACCTAGCTCCCGTGTTTGAAGACATGGCCGAGAAGTCACCTGCGAGAGTTCTCTGTCCCAACAACAACAAACATCCGACCGGACCAAAGAATAACACCGGGGAGAATGGATTCGAGCTCAAGCCTGCTCTCATCACCATGGTTCAAGCCAGCCAATTCTACGTGGAAAAGGACATGAAGATGCAAGTGCACACTTACAACACTTTCTAGAAATCTGCGGCACCTTCACTATCGGAGGAGTATCAAAAGATGCTATCTTACTCCGTCTTTTCCCGTTCTCATTATTGGGGAAAGCCAAGCGGTGGTTCTACATCAACAAAGATAAGCACACTATATGGGACCTATGTTCGACCGCTTTCTGGCAAAATTCTTTCCTACAGCCAAGACGAATGCTCTGCGGGGAAGATTTCAAGTTTCCAATAACAACATGATGAATCATTCACCAAGCATGGGAAAGATTCCGTAACTATATTGAAGACCTGTCCTCATCATGGGATAGAGGAGTGGCTATTAATGCAGAACTTCTATCACGGGTTTATCTCTAGCACCCGTGAGTCTATTGATGCTACAAAGGGAGGAGCTTTCCCTGTCACTAAAGCTCGCGATGCTAAAAGCACTTCTCGAGAAGATGGCCTCAAACTCAACATGCAATGAAGAATGTACTCAACCTCGCAAGAAGGGAGGAGGAATCCATCATCTCAAGGAAGCCGACATGGTCACTGTTAAGCTAGACCTCATCATGAAAAAGCTCGATATCGAGAAGAAGGAAGTCATGCACGTCAATGATTCCCATATGACATGTGAAGAATGTGGAGACTACGGGCACTCACCGCCGCTTGCCCTACACCGCAAGATGATGTGAACTTCATCAACAATAACACCTACTATCGTCCTCGGCAAAAATCAAGGGTGGAATCAACAACCTCGACCCGGTAATTACCAAGGTAACAACCAAGGTAGCAACTTTAATAATTATAACCTTCCGCCTTTGAGAGAATTAGTTACTAGTCAATCCAAACTACTAGATCAAATGACTAGGAAGCTAACATCAAATGATAAAACTTTAGAAAACATACATGCTAGAATGGATACTTTTTGCTTCTGCATAAAGAATCGAAGATAGCTTTAATAAAATGTTAGAATCACAATTAGCTCATTTAGTCTGCTTCTTTGTTCCTCCACTAGAGAAAGGCAAGATTCCGTGCCAACCAGAAGATTTAGAAACTGCTAACCTTGTTGATATTCATAATGCAACCCAATATCATATTGAGCCTGTAGATGTACAGTGGATTGACCACTCTCTACCAGAGAAGATGGGAGACCCTGGAAGACCTGTTATTCCTATCTCCATAGGATGCCACAGTTTTCCAGAGGCTATCTGCGACTTCGACGCAAGTGTCAACATCATGTCCAAGGTAATTTATGAGAAAATATTAAATGATCCCCTGTTGTACACAAACATGCGCTTGCGCCTTGCGAGATCAGTCCATTTGCTACCCCGAGGGAGTACTAGAAGAAGTTGTTATTAGAGTGGGGCGGTCATATGTCCCAGCTTGACTTCGTGGTCATGGAGACAGGAGTAGATGAGAAGGCACCCATCATTTTGGGCCGACCATTCCTATGCACAACAAAAGCCATCATCTATGCGGAGTTTGTCAAGATCGTCTTGTCCATCAAAGACAAGAAGGAGAGATTCACATTCAAGAACCGCATCCCGAAAGCTCCTGCAGCCCCGAAGCAATTTCAGCAACAAGAAGAGCAAGAACAAAGACAACCAATGCCAAAGAAGAAGAATAATAGAAACAACGTAAGATGGAGGAGGACCAAGCATGCACTTGAGGAGACAACTCAACTAATCACTTTGCTCTCAACACGTAAAAAATCACGCACTACCCAAGCCATTTCCAATCAAGAGAGGTGATCCAGTGTCCCAATCATTGAATGCACTATCAAAGACACCACCTTTCCTCACACCGCCTACGACACTGGATCGGGCTGCAAACGTAATGTCAAAGCGGTATATGATGAATTATTTAATTTACCTTTATACCCAACATGTATTCGATTCATGATGGGACCAATCACTAAGGTTCCCCTGAAGGAATAGTCAAGGATGTCATGGTAAGAATTCAAGGACAATATATACCGCAGATTTTCTAGTCCTTGACATGCGGGGAGACGATGATTCCCCGATCCTCTTGGGAAGACCGTTCCTCTACACTGCTAACGCCAACATCTACATTGGGTCTGGACAAATCCACTTCAACCTACCTACCGGAAAGGTACGCTGTCAATTTAGAACATTAAATAACCATGAGCAGGGCCGAAAAGCAACGCAACAGAGAAGACGCCAAGCACACCGTCGGGCTACTCAAATTTCCTCACTTTGTGGATGGGGAAGACTTTTCCGGCAAGATCGTGAAATATGAAGATCGCTTCCCGCAGCAAGAAGAGAACAAACAAGCACCTCGCCGGAGTAGCCGGGCGTAAGAAGTTTGAAAGGATGGACCAGATCGCCAAGGAAGAAAAGGAGGAGATCTTAGCACGATTATTAGAAGCGTGGGAGAAGGAAAACAAAGATGAAGAGCAAGAGTTAGAAGAGAAAGAAGCAAAAGAGACCGAAGCAAGATGGAAGGAGGCACACGACGCATCACCGCAAGATGGGGAGTTAACTGAGGTTACCTCAGACAATGAACCCACTGCGTAAGTGCTCACTCTGTCTAAGTCCTGTCGGTAGACTTTAAATTCCGTACCCTAGCCATAAGGTCAGAATGGTAGCTATCTCATTAAATGCATTAGTAAACTCAATTTATTTAGTAGCATTATCTGTTCATATATTAAAAATAATAAAAATATTTATTGCATTATTCATGGCATCATAAAGCCCCATGTGGATACCCTATGGCATTTTCTGAAGGAATACCCACTGTGGTGGCATAAAAATAGAAATAACAAAAAAAAGGAAAAAAAAGGAATCCTGCTTAAATTAGACAACATAAAAATAACTCATAAAGGTGATCAATTACTCTTTGGCTGGCCGCTAACCCATTATTCAATTCGAGCCTCGAGTTTTGGTTTCTTGTGGAGTATTTATGCAGGAACAACATTATAGCAAGGAGGGACTATCAGTGGTGACCACCGGGTTCGCTATTAGCTGGTCCGCTCTAAAAGAAATCTACACCAGATATTGCGATCATCAAGCTTGGGGGAGGAGCATCCACTAGTTATCAGGTGACTACACCTAAGCGATTTTTGAGTCTACTTTATATAATCATAAAATACCAAAAATATGTGGACACATGAAGGTCCACAAGGTCATAGAGTCTTTTTGTTAGGAATTTAATCTAAAACTACAAAAAGATATATAACCAATAAAACCAAATAAATATTTAGTTCTATATTTATTAGAGTATAATTAGTCCAGGCTAGAGCTATTAAAATCGATGATCACTAAAATTGTTTTGGATGTGATGAATAGTTGCTCTGTTATAATGCTTACTAAAATACCTACTTGCCAAACTTAAAATCTCCTTGGTTCTAAGCATTGTTGTTTTAATTGGAGAATTTATTCTGAACCATTAATTGTGGAGGTATAAGCTTGCGCTAAGTCTAGGTAGTTGATTGATATGATTCATAAAGGTTGAGTGCTATTTATCTTCTTCCTAGCATTACTAAGTTTTGGAGATTTTGTTTTTTTTAAAAAATCTAAGAAAATACATGATGAGCTCTCGTATGACAAATGTGAATTCCTACCAAAGCCAAATTAATATCTTAGAGGATAGGAAAACCCTTTCACATTTAAGCTGCTTGCCTTGCATTGAGTTCAGTCAACCTGTGTTGTATACCTTATAAGAGTCTTGTCATGCTTTTAAAACCAAGAATCATTTGCACACTCCAGTTCACATATGTATTATTCCTACTTCAAGGAGTAATTGCAATCATTCACCATACTTCCATACATATTTATTATAAAATGTTCACCTCCTACACTGGGGGAGAGGACTCAAAAATATACACACACCCTATAGGAATAACCCCCCCGTCTTTAATGCTCTAAGTCCCGATTATATCTCTCGATTCATTTATTGTATTCAAAGGATACATGTGGCTATGCAAAATGAAGAAAAGAAAGCAAGGAAAAGGAAGAAGAAAAAAAAGAGAAAGAAAAAGGGAGTAAAAGATGGACAAGTGTCCCAAAGAATCAAAAAAAAAATGGGTACTAGATGCCCGCCTCCCTGAATAAAAAAAAAATAATAATAAAGATAGCCCATGTCTTTCCCCGAGAAAGATTTTAAAAGAGAGTCATTCCCAAAAGAGCAAAAGTAGAAATAGGAGTTAGCCATAAATAACACATATGCACCCATCCACCATATTCCATACACGTGCACATCTTGGTTTAATTGTATGCCTCGATTCTCTGTGGATCCACTAGTTGACTTTACAATACGTGTTTTACAAGTATGCCTATCCTTGTTAATGCCAATCCTATAAGCTCCACTATATATACCTTTAGCTATAGGGGGCATAACAACATTAACGCCTCAAGAGAGAACCACAAATACCACATACATTGAGAGACTTGAGGGTGTCATACAATTAAGCTCGAAGTTTTATTCTCTGAAAACCTATCAAAAACTTTAGAATGTTAGTATTGCAAAGAATTTGAGACATAGCACTTAGCTTAATTGTTATATCTTTCGACTTTGCTCAAGACTTATGCAAAAGCTGTGAAACCCCATATTACAATGAAATGAGTAAGTTTAAAGATTAGAGCATATATTGTTTGATCCGGAGGAAATTTTGTTTGAAAGCATGTGTACTTGGAAAGTATAATGATATTGTAGCAACTCCCGATCCAAATACAAGATCAACTAGACTTGGTGTGTTTGCCAAGGGACCGGCAAAAGGTAAAACTTGGGGCTATTGTTGACACCTGTTAGCGTCAACTTTTACTAGGGTTTTTTACCCGATGGACAACAAGATAACACACTAGTCTAGGGCTTTATCTCGACAAATTCCACGAGTTTTGCATATTCTGTAATTTTCGGGTGATTTCTAGAAAAGCTAAAAAGAGGGATTCTAACGCAAAATAACCACGAAAACTTATCCGCCACGAAGGACATCACGGGAAGACTCGGGAAGACTCCGAGAAGACACCGGAAGGAGCAAAGGGGGCGAGGCGCCGCCAGGGGGCCCGGCCCCCCACCATGGCGCCGGGCGGCGCCCCCCTAGGGGGTTTGGCTCCTCCCTTTCGGAATGTTCCTCCACCGTCTCCAAGGATGCATCTCGGCCCCACGTTATGTCGGTTTGATCCTGCGGCGCACGCCAAGCATCCCACCGACTATAAATATGAGGGTAGACCCCCCGAAAGGGCCAATTCATTATTCATCAAGGTCTCAAGCCATCAAGCATCAAGAGCCTTCAAGTTCATCAAGAGCCTTCAAGTTTATAGGATTAGCTAGCTAGATTAGAAGTAGAGGAGATCTAGTTCTTCATCGGATCTGGAGCCCCCCCGTCGGCCCGGGCGAGCGCGAGTGTTCGGTAATAGATCTAGTTCTTAATTACTTTATTGTATTCATTATTCAGATTAGGGAGACTTTACTCTAAATATATTCATATGTTTTTAATTGCAATAGTCATTGTCTACTTTGATTATATGTCTAGTTTAGTTACTTCGATCTTATTGAATTCATGTAATTGCTCGTATAGCGTTTATCCATATGTACAATGGGTAGATGATAGGCGATATGTAGACGTGGTGTCTAGATGTCTTGTTTATCTGTGAGTGCACCCCGATATGCCGGGGACGTGTGGTAGTCTCAAGTAGGTGACAGCCTACGTTAGTTCCTCCGTAGTCCACCCCCCGTATGTAGGACTAGCATGGGCACGGTCGCGAAGGAGGTGACTTAGGTCTTAATACCCTCATTAGTTGATGTCTCTTTACATGCAATGATGATTTAGGGTTGATTTAGCAATGATTACTAGATGTAGTTGCACTAATTAGAGTTATTCAATTGACGTAGTTATAGACCTATCTCCGTAGTTTATCCAATGGCTAGCTATGATTATGACTAGTAAGATGCTCTCGATGATTATCTTTAATTATGATATTTGATGATTATGCTATCACCCGCATTTATCTTTATTTATCTTGTGACCTCTGCCTGTTATAAGTAGAGTATACGACTTAGGTAGTATCGTTTATCATGTCCACATAGTTTCGCATCAATATGGCAATAATAGTTTATTATATAGCTTTCCCGTAGGTATATAATTATAAATCGACAACCCGGAGACTTCCCTAGGTAAAATGCTACAACGGTATAATTATCTCGTCCGCTTGCGAACCCATTAGTTTACATTTATATCTTATTCATATATTTTATCTGCCTAGTCACAATAGTACAATATAAATCTATGTTAATTTCCTAGCAATATAATTGGGGATGACAACCTACTTCATGTTTAGGAATGTTAGTAATTCAAGAGTGACTAGTTGCTAATGATAAGTAATTATATACCAACCATTTCTGGGGTCATTGCTAGGAGTAGGGTTTATCTCTGTTTTTTAGTAGTGACGTTAGAAATGCCAACAGTATTTGATCTATGCGCTTGCGGATACTATTTCTATATTCTAAATGGTGGCATGATTTAATACCACACCTCTTGGTGTTATTGCCGGGGATGACAACTTGGCATTCTAGTAGCGATGCTATGCCCACAAGCATTTTTAGCGTCGTTACTAGAGATAACATTAAGAGGTGTCAACACTTGCCGCGTGGTCCAATTCGCGAGCTCGTTAGCTGCCTGCCCATGCTTGACATTGCCTATAAAAACCACTGCCGGCCGCCGTCGCTACCTTTTTCCTTCTTCTGCTTGCCAACGACCGATAGCACTGCACTATGAAGTTCGCCACTGTTAGTTGATCACTGTCCAATTGCACTCTTCACAACGTCACAACATCGGTGCAAATCGATACCACTCGGTTTCGTCGCTTGTCATCGACCGAATCGCACAGACAGCCCTTATCTTCCTCGCGTCCGGTCTGTGTGTCGCCGTGATTAACTCCACCGCCGCCAGACCGTTCCAGTGAGCTATGCGACGTTCTTTTTATTGTTTTGGATTCGCCTTGATCCCTATATCATGACGAGCTGGATGTTTTCATTGCTAATGCACAGGAGTCGTCGGAACACCCTCACGCCGTCGTGTTCACGCCGCCGGAGACACCATCTTCCCTGGCCAGTTACCTCAGTGTCGTTTCCGTCGCAACTAACGTGAGCATCATGTCCTTAGAGGGTCACTGATGGTTCCATAAGTCTTTAATTAAACCCTATCGTGCCCTAGTGGTCAGAACGTGTTGCGCCAGCGAGCTTTGCGCCGCCATGCCGCCATCACCACAACCAAACTCACTAGAAGCCATACTTGTTCGATTAGTTAGTCAAGGGTGTTCGGGGAAGAGGGAGAAAGTCGTGTCCATCCTTGTTACCACCGGAGAATCACCGGGAGGGCCATCGCCGCCGCACCACTGCGCGCCGCCGTGCCGCCATGGCCGGGCGGGATGTTCGCCGCGATGCTCGCGGGGGCCCAACATCATCACCTTAGAACGGTCGCGCGGATCGCCCGAACACGCCCGGTGGTGATCTCGTCGCCCGGCGACCTCGCCGACGGCGAAGCTATCGCTGGTCAACAACGCCCGGTGCTGCCGCGGTCAGCGCTGGGAGCACTGTGCGCTGACCAGCGGGGCCCGCCTGTCAGCCGGCCAGTCACGCTGCTGGAAGCCCCACCGTGCGCGGCCGTTTTCCTTTTTTTTGAATTTTCCAAATAGTGTTGCAATTTGTCTTTTTTGTATAGAATTTATTTGAGCTCCAAAAATTATGAAAATTTTTGTGTGACTTCCTTGTGATGGAATTTATGTGAGAAAAATATAAAACCTAGAAAAATAGTTATTTTGGTTTGATCAAAAATTGCTCCTTTTAATTAATAAATGGATGTTCCTTGATTTTTCTAGAATAAAATATTAATCCAAAAATCATGGAAATTATTTTGCATCCATTTCATGATAGTACCAATCTGTACAAAAAGTTTGAGATGAATTTGAGAATGTTTTATAAAATCATTATTTCTAAAATTAGGAATAAAAAAGAAAAGGAGCCTTTTGATTTCATGTGTGTATGTATTTGAGTGTTTCAAATTCATTTTCAAATTCATGTATTGCTGAGTATCATCTTGAGATACTGTTTTGACCTTGAAATTCTTTAAGTAAATAATATATGTTTATTATTTCATGTCCTCGGTTGCCAAAGCTTGAGATTAGGTGTATTGCTTTGTTTTCCTTTTAATGTAAACAACCATGAAATAACCATGCATGACTTTGAGCTTAATTAAATACCTTGAGTCATAATACCTCACTGGTCCTTGGTGCTTCCTTTGTTAATAATAAGAATTTTGATACATTAGTTGATAACCAATCGTTGCTACTCTTTAGTATTTAAACCATCTTTTTCCTGAGAAGAGATACACACATACTCAGTAAATGTGATAACAAGTAATGTGTAGCTTCTTTTATACAACTCGATAATATAGTGTTGTCATCGAGAAAGAGAACTGCACACATGGAACCTTATGTAGCTTTCCATCATCACTATTAACATGATCATCGCATCATGCATCATTTCATGTCATACCATGTTATCGTTATGCACGCTATATGCATCCTTGATATTGATGCACCACATACATTCATATAGGATCCGAGGGAGAACCTACCATCGAGTACACCGTGATCGAGGAGGATCCACAGGAGTCTCCACACGGAGGAGAAGAAGGAATCACTGACTCGCTGCCGGAGTGTCCGAACCACGGTCCCTCTACCTTTCGCCGAGGCAAGCCCCGGAGCATTCTATTAACCTAATCTATTTTGAAATGCAATTACTTACTCTCAGTTACTTTACTTTATGCAATACCTTTTAGTAATTGCGTGATACCGTTGTTGCATGAATACCTTGTCCACTCAAAAATGCTCTTTTCATTCTACTAGTTGAGTAGATAGCGCTAATGCTTAGCCATGCCTAGATGTTTAGAAGACGGATGATTCCTATCATCCGCAACCCGAGGTTGGTACCGTGATGTCCTTAATCATATGACGGTTAATAATTGAGACCGGACGGAATTGGTGTTTTCCGTGCGTGTCGATTAAGGACCGAGCCGTATTCGGATCTAGGTGTGAGATTGAACGTACCTTCACATAACCGCCGAATAATTCGTTTCGACGGTGAAACCGGTTAGCTTATTCGAGGTAGTTCTTGAACCGCTTATGCATTACTGGGACGATCGGAAGGGGAAAGGGTATCTGTCCAAGACCCCGTGCGTGACTACAGACTCTACGGGCTGAACGGGCACGACTTGTGAGGATGCAAGTACCATGAGTTTTGCATAGCGTGATCAAGCCTATCTTTCGAATAGAGCGGCAAAGACTTGAGCGTGCTTTGGCCGGCTTGCAAAAGTGTGTGATACGGGCTTTACCCAGCTGGTGTAATCGATTCGAATCGCCGTCTCTCCCGGATAGTGAGAAACTCATACCTGACCGCAGAGATGTAGTTAAGAAATGATAACAAAATGTCGAGATTGGACGGATTATACTTGATGCCTCACTTAACAGAATTGTTTGCCATAAGCGTAAGAAAAGAGCGTAGCCAAAGCAAAGGTAGTTCTAAATAGCTAAAGTACATTTGACTTGTAACAATTGAAATAAGGATCAAATTTAGTAAGCATTTTCCGTAAAGCTTGCTAGCCGACAAACTTTCCTTTCATACTTGTTATGTACCCTTGTAGCCTTTGTTGACACAAAATATGGTGCACTATGCCTCACACACAGCAAGCCGAAAAGCATGGCTTCAATCGGGTGACTGAGCGGTTTGAAGATCCAGAAGCGTGCCAGTCAGTTTGACCTAAAAACTGACAAGGGACAAAAGATTGTTAAATACAAAAATTGGAACATGCCGGGGTGAGACCGCATAGCCCGTATATATGGCCCCCGAAGCCACTTACGATGACATACGCCTATAGAAGCTGCATGCGCCAATCATGCTTATGATTCATTCGGCTAATATAAAGATAAAAGACACGTAAAGCATTGATTACGATTGTATTAATTTGGTTGTGAACTCTTTTTACAATGGTCGAGGGTTTATATTTATACCTCGACGGAGACACGAGTCCTAAAAGATTACGATTACAAAACATTAAGGAAAACTTCAAAAGTACGGCGATCTTGGCTCTAATCCTTTTCGAGTCCTTTATTATCATGGTTCTTTCCTTCTAATCGGCTTTTGCTTGCCACCTTTTGCTTTCCCAAATGGAGCCACCGCCTTCAAAGATAGCCGACCGCATCGATCGCTTGCGAATTACCCGCAGTCGGTACGACCGCATGGATACTTGCCGAATCGCCAGGAATAACCACCCGCATGGGTGCTTACCGAATGCTTCGAATACTTGCCTCTCGCAAGCCCGCCATGTCTTGGCCCCACCTGTCATCTTCTCGGTCTTTACCAAAATCTGGTGTTTACATGCCCCCCTCAATTTCGGGATAAAAGTGATTTTATTCCAAAATTGACCACAAACTCTTTTCTCGTTTAGGTCAACACTGTTCAAACTCGCAGCCGCCACTCGAAGTCTGAATTCTCTGATCTAGATTCAAACCCACTCAAATCCTCAATGGCGACCCGGGACGGAGTTCTAGAGGTAATTTCTCGTTCCTCTCATGTGTTCGGCAACCTTTTAAATTGATCTTTTGTTTCTTTTTGACTCACTTCTCTTCCTGTTGTACAAGGATGAGATCTTGATTCCCTATGCAGCGAACCCCAATTCTTACTTCCTTGGTCCGATGGGAGATCCCAACACGATTGAGTTCGTTGAGAAGGAGACTCTAAGGATTCCTTTCAAATCCAGAGTCACGCCGCCGAATCAGTGGCCGAACACCTTCAAAACTTGGCTGTTTCCCCCAATCGTCGGATGGTGAGATTGGTACCGGAGGATTCTGAACAAAAGCAAAGATCCTTTGGGAATCTCAAGATATTCAAAGATTGCTTGGAGTTATCTTTGTCAGAGACACCTAGGAACGACTCCCTCTTGATAGCAGCCACTCACTTCTGGTCTGATGCTGCCAATGTCTTCATCTTCGGTCATGGTCCAATGTCTTTTACCTTGGCTGACATTTTTATGATGACCGGCCTAAATGTGACAAAGACACCGTGTACCCCTCCAAGTACAAGAGCAACAACAACCAAAAGGCGCTTAAGTCGAGGTGGATGGACAAAATATATTCAAACTTACATGTCAACTGGTGCTTTGGTCTCGATAAAGAGTACAAAGCTTTCATGAATATGTGGTCGAAAGCGATTTATCTTCTCGGGTAAATCTAATGAGCCAACTCAATCACATGGTGATGGCCGAGAAGCTGGCTTCAGGCACTTTGATCCCCCTGGGCAAGTATCTCTTGGGGCTGTTTATCACATAATGCATCAGATCACTGTCTAGATGCGCCATCATGGAGAAATTCACTGTGTAAATGGCCCCTGGTGGTTGGTTCAGATGTGGCTGCAGCTGTACATGCATCAAATAGTCTCTGTGGACCTTCATGATTAAGGCTTCCCTTCAGTCAATTATGCCGAAGATGGTACAGTGAAAAAGAAGGCTTGTCAGACATATGGGGAGGTAGCATCTTCTATCATCATTGATATAGATATTGGCCATCTTTTCAAGCTATTCTTCAAAGGTTTTGACAATGTGATCTGGCTCCCTTATAGGGAAAATGAAAATTTGACTTTCCCTTGCAAGTTTAGCTATGAAACTGGCTGCTCAGACTAAATGTCTACAGAAATTTTCAACTCCTTCATCAAACCTTGCATCTTGCCAGCTGAATTTCATCATGGGAGAATGCTTTTCCCACTTATGAATTCTATAACCCAAACATGGTAGCCAGACAATTAGGATGTGGTCAGCTGCCCTCAAGACTGTTCTTCTTTAAAACTATAAGGCCCAGGGAGAAGATAGGAGATGACATAGAGGCCAAGAAGGTTTTTGAGCTTGGATGGGAGCTACCAGCATATGAGCCTTCTCCTCTTGGACTAATAGATATTGTCCATCCTCTATTTGTTTTCTGGTGGCAAGAGTGGCATGCCCACATTTTCAACATACCAGTGCATCCTCTGTGCCAAGACCTGCAAGCTCAGTTTGCTTCTGACAGTGAGGTAATTTTCTTGTACCCATAATTCTCCTTGCTATTGGGTTTATTCCTGATTTTAATCCTTTGTCATTCACAGGATGTTGAGCCTATTCCTCCTTCCCAAGTGGCCCAATATTACCAGGTTGGACCCAATCCTGCTTTGGGGTTTAATGCTCCAACTTTGGCAGGCTTCATGAAAATCCCTGCAGTCTTGGGTACAGCATCTTCAAGAGAAGAACACAAAAGGAAAGCTACTGCTGAATCAAGCAAAGATGTCACTGTGCCCAGAAAAACAAGATCTAAGAAAGCCAAACTGTCTCCTAAGGTATACCCTTGTCAGTCCTTATTTTTGGCAATAATTTTGTACTTATTTCCTGTGCTTGCAGCCACAGGTTAAACTTTCAAGATCAGCCAATGCTCCAACAACCATTGAGATTTCTCCTCAGGCTTCTGCTGGAGATGCAGAAATCCAGGAAGCCATTAGCCACATTGGTACTATTCTCTCAGTTGATCACCTCTTTTTCTTGTACTAGATGCATTCAATAGTACTCACACCCTGCTGCTTTGTATTTTTAGAAACAGATCAACTCTTGGACAGGATGGCAGAAGAACCCTCCCCTCATCGTGCTTTAAGTTTATCATCTTTGGGCATCCAGCTAAGCCCTCCAACAAGCCAGGGCAGAATTCAAACTGAGGAAGATTCTATTTAAAAGGTAATGCTTTACCCCACTAAATTCTTTAGTAAACTTGATCAATCGGCTAACAATTTTTCTTTTTTCTCAAGGATGATATCAAGCCGACTGTCAGCTACTCCTTCACTGTTGAGGAGTATATCAATGAGAGAGGTGAAGAAGCTACATCTCAGCAGAGATTATCAACAGAAAATCAAGCTCGGCTAAAGAAAATAGCTCTCCTGCTGGCCAAGGACATAAATATCATGGTCCAAGATGCAGATCAGATAAGGGACCTTGTTAAACTCATTGACCAAGAAATCCCCCCAACTCTCAGGGTTCCCCTAGAATCTGCAACTCATCTTGACGACCATCTTGGTAAGGTCAGGAGGGCAAACAAGAACATAGCCTCCAGAGCCGCTTTGCGTAATGACAATCGATGAAGAAACAACAAGCCAAAGAATCGCATTCCCATTCAGGCCGCTAAACAATCCTTGGCAACTTTAGAGCCTGAATCGGAAGCCATGGAGGAGAAAAAGGCCAAGCTGGAATCTCAATTGGCTCAACTAAATGAAAAAAATCCAGTCTCATAAGGATAAAATCGCCAACCTGCCGAACTCCATAGATGCAGCCAAAACAAAGATAACATCCGTCATCAAAGAGAACCAGCAGATCAGAACAAAGCTCACCAAGATTCAGGGTTCTGAAGATGATGACAAGAAGGCGCTAGATGAGGTTAGCCGAATCAGGACTGAAGCCATAGATGCAATCAAACTGTTCCTAGGCGAGTAAAGCATCGCCTTGTAATACATCTAAATGTAGTATACTGTATTTCTGAGCAATTGCATTCCTTTTCATCCTTTGGCTTTTACATCTTTATCTGATTGATAACATAGCCGATTGCCTTTAGCTTCCCGATCAGGAGAATAGCCGATTCCCCTTGAAACGCCGATTTTTTGATTTAGCCGAACCAAGCCGAGTGGGAGAACCAGCGGAAACAGTTCTGCGACGCCATCACCGGTTCTTCATCTCTGTATAGACTTCTCCCCGTGATCCTCCTGTTTCCTAACTCATTTTTGTTTTTTTGTCCAGCTCTCTCTGCGGAAAATGAGCGACTGAAGGCGGCGGCGAACAAGATTGCTGACAAGGTGAACGCCCAGGGGGAGACCGCTGAAGCGCGCCTTGATGATGCGGACGGCCGCATTGATCAGGTCGCCATCCAAGGTGTGCACCTTGGTGTTTCTCTCGGGCTGGCGGCGATGACCTCCCGGATCGGCGAGGACTACTCCTTCCAGGCGGTCGGCTTCTCCGGCGGACCTCCACATGAGATTGATGATATCAATGAGCGTCTGGAGCATTATGAAGATCATGCTATTGCTCTCGCTGAATCTACCAATCCTCAGTCTATTCTTAATAAATTGTTCCAGGAGTAGTTTGTACTAGGATGGACTGATTGTGAATAAATTATTTTCTGAAATGTGCTTGTTTATGATTCCTGTGTTGAATGCCGAATAGATGTCTTTAGCATTCTCTGAACAATGCGATTCTAAAAAATGTCTCCCGAATGCGTGACGTCACTTTAGTCGACTAGATCTTAGTCTTGCATCGCAACCGATTTGACATGTCGTTCAATTTTTTCATTCAAGGCTTCACCTTTCTCTTCTCCCGATAAACCAACCAGACAGGAATGCCGAAGTCACCTCTCCCAGTAGTCCATTCGGTTATGCATAGACATTTTTTGCACTAAAGGCGATACGAACTGTATCGGCTATTTTTCTAGTTCCATAATTTTTGAACTAAAGGCGATGTTCCTTCATCGGCTATCTTGTTTGATTTCTGATTCCTTTTCATGAACCAACTTCGACACTGGGGTAATATTTCTTAAGAAATCTTCCGTTGATAGCTCTGGCAAATTCCTCTCTGAACAAAGTTTTTAATATATATGTATTGCCAGGCACGCATCTCACTACTCGAAATGGTCCTTTCCAATTCGGATACCACTTGCCGAATGTTCTATCTTTCGTTCCAATCGGTAGTATAGTTTTCCAAACTAGATCACCTTCTGCGAATTGTTTCACTCTAACTTTCTTTTTATAATACTTGGCAACACGTATCTTGTTCTTCTCAATATTTTCCAGTGCCTTGAGACGAATTAGATGCAAATCCTCCAACTCATCCATCATTAGACTTTTATAGTCTTCTTTCTCTAAATTCTTTTGCAACATAACTCGTCTTGAACCTGATTATAACTCCTATGGTAAAACAAAGATGATGCCCATAAACTAACTCATAGGGAGACGTTTGAATGGATCCATGACAAGCCATTCGGTAAGCCCACAAAGCTTCATTGAGAACCAAATGCCATCTTCTCGGTTTCTCATCAATTTTCTTCTCGGATGATTTTGATCATAATCTTATTTGATGCTTCGCTTGGCCATTGGCTTGTGCATAATAAGGAGAAGAATTATACAACTTAATTCCCATATCTTCGGTAAAATCACAAAACTCTGAGGAAGTAAACTGAGTCCCTTGATCAGTTGTTATAGTTTGAGGGATTCCAAACCTATAAATTATATATTCTTTAACAAAGCTGATCATGTTCTCTGATGTAACTTTCTTCAAAGGAATAGCTTCAACCCACTTGGTAAAATAATCTATGGCCAAGAGCACAAACTTATGTCCTTTGCTCGAAGGAGGATTAATTTGGCCAATTAAGTCTATACCCCATCCTCTGAATGGCCAAGGTTTGATTATTGGGTTCATAGCAGATGCTGGAGCCTTTTGAATATTGTCAAATTTTTGACAATTTTGACACCCCTTATAGTATTCAAAACAATCCTTCAACATAGTTGGCCAAAAATAACCAGTTCTCCTAATTATCCACTTCATTCGGTAAGCCGATTGATGTGCACCACACAATCCTTCATGCACTTCATACATCACCTTTCTGGCCTCTTCTTGATCCAAGCATTTAAGCAATACTCCATCTATAGATTTGTAATACAATTGATTATCAAGAAGCACGGACCTGAGGGCTTTGTACCGAGCTTTTCGGGAAACTTTTACGTGATGGATTTCTTAGATAATCGGCAATCTCGCACCTCCAATCACCAATCTCTTGATCAAAGATCGAAAACATTCTTATCTATAGCAAGAATTTCTTGATTTTCACGATATCCGGAAGCAGCTTGAGCTAACTTATTTGCTTCTTCATTGTGCCCCCTAGGGATATGATGCAAGGTTACTACTCAAAAACTTTTCAAAAGTTCCCGGCACTTTTCATAATATTCCCTTAATACGTCATTCTTGCACTCATACTGGCCAGTCAATTGGTTAATCACCAACTCAGAATCCCCAAAGATTTCAACAGTAATAGCTTTTACCTCTATAAGAAGCCGAAGCCCTCTAAGTAATGCTTCATACTCCGCTTGAATTATTAGTAACATAGAATTCAATGGGAATAGCATATTCGAAGGTTACTCCTTGTGGAGAAATTAAGAAAATACCAGTACCACCACCTTTGCTACAGGATGAACCATCGAAGAATAAAGCCCAAGGCACAATGCTTATCATTTCAAAAGAAAGATTACGATGTTGGGTAATAAAATCAGCAATAATTTGACCTTTTACCGCTTTTACCGATTCATATTTTAAATCAAACTCCGATAAAGCCAAAATCCACTTGCCAATCCTTCCATTCAAAATTGGCATTGATAACATATGTTTTATTACATCAAAACTAGAAACTACCACGCATTCGGCATTTAACAGGTAGTGCCAAAATTTGGTACATGAATAATACACACAGAGGCAAAGTTTCTCTGTGGCCGAATACCTTGTCTCTGGATCCAACAGTTTTCGGCTAAGGTAAGCTATCACCCTCTCTTTTCCTTTAGACTCTTGCATGAGGGCCGATCCTATTGTCAAGCTATCGGCCGCCACATACAACTTAAAAGACTTATCAAGTTGTTGAGGTACCAACACAGGTGGCGCCTTCATGTACTCTTTGATTTCATCAAAAGCCTTTTGTTGTATATCACCCCATACAAATTCTTGATCTTTCTTGAGTTTCAATAGTGGAGAGAAAGGCAAGACTCTTTCTGATAAATTGGATATAAATCTTCTCACAAAATTAATTTTGCCAAGCAGTGATTGTAACTCTGTGAGATTAGTTGGAGGGTCAACTTTATCTATTGCTTCCATGCTCTTTTTTCCAACTTCAATCCCTCCTTTATGGACTAGAAACCCCAAAAATTCACCAGCCGAGACTCCGAAAGCACATTTGTTTGGATTCATCTTCAAACCATGCCTTCTAGTGCATTCTAGAGTCTTCCTCAAATCGGCTAAATGCCCTTCATAATTTCTAGATTTGACCACCACGTCATCGATGTAGATCTCTATAATCTTGCCGATCAATTCGTGAAAAATATAATTCATAGCTCTCTGATAAGTTGCACCGGCATTCTTTAACCCGAATGTCATGACAATCCATTCGAACAAACCAATATGACCAGGACATCTGAAGGCTGTCTTTGAGATATCTTCTATTGCCATGAAAATTTGGTTATAACCAGCATTCCCATCCATAAAGCTAATGACCTCATATCCGGTCGCTGCGTCTACCAGCAAATCGGCAACTGGCATCGGGTATCCGTCTATTGGAGTGGCCTTATTAAGATCTCTGAAGTCTATATAGACCCTCATCTTTCCATTCTTCTTATATACTGGAACTATACTTGAAATCCACTCCGCATACCTGCATGGCTGAATGAAGTTTGCTTCTAGTAACCTTTCAATCTCTTTTTTCACATCGGCCAATACCTCCTCTTTATAAATTCTTCATGGAGGTTGTTTGTAGGGGCGATATCCGGGCTTAATAGGTAATCGATGTTCAACAATAGAGCGATCCAATCCGGGCATCTCTGTGTAATCCCAAGCAAAACAATCTTTAAACTCTTTTAGAAGATCTATCAATTGTAATCTATATTCTGAATCCAAGTTCACGCTAATGTACATCGGCCTTGACTTAGTATCATCACCAACGTTTATTTCTTCCAACTTGTCTGCCGACATAAAACCGCGTCCCAGCTTTCCTTTGTTGCCATCGATTGGATTACCCATTAAAAATTACTGTGAGAGCCGACAGCTTGGATCAGCTGTTGATCTCTGTTGAAGACATTCACAGGACCTTCTCCCCACATTTTGCTAGAAAAACAATCAATGCCATCATATTCCCGATGGCGTGTTCCGTAGTAGCGACACTCATGGAATCGTCAGCGTGAACAACTTCAATGTCATCTCCAACCCACTGAATAAGAATCTGGTGCATGGTTGAAGGAATACAGCAATTAGCATGAATCCAATCTCTTCCTAGAAGCAGACTGTATGCCCCCTTGCCGTCAATGACAAAGAATGTAGTAATCAAGGTCTTTGACCCAATCATCAACTTGACATGCACAGCTCCACGGGTATCAGAAGGATTGCCAGCAAAGTCTCTAAGAATCATGTCAGTTTTTAACAAGTCCTCACCGGTCATCCCAAGTTTCCTGAAGGTAGCATATGGCATGATATTGATAGCAGCTCCTCCATCAACAAACATTTTAGTCAGAGGCTTGCCATTGACGTATCCTTTCAGATAAAGTGGCTTCAAATGACGATATTTGGCTGGTTTGTCAAAAACCGCCTGCTGTGTTAAGACAAGCTGGGCCATCAAATCTTGAAACTCACTTTCATTAAAATCAGAGTATACTTCTTCTTGGACATCCTGGTTTTCAGGAGCTATGAACTCTGATGGGAGGAAGAAAGCCATGCATGCATCACCTGAAGGACCATGCCCATCGGGTTTCTTTTTAGGGCGCCATGTCCGCTTCCCTTCAACACTGCTTGTTTTAGCTCCTCGTTCCTCAAACGTTGAACTCTTCTCTTTTGGCTCTTTCTCAATCCTGGAGGGCACCACTGTCCTCTCTGCTATACGTATTCATGGGGACTTTCCTCTCCATTATATTCTTTATAATGAGTCCAACGTTGGTCTGTAAACCTCTTCCTTTGCTGATTCTCAAAACCGTCTATTTTTAAGAGCCGATCGTCCTCAGGAAACTATGTTCCAAGTCTTTTATGGACCGGACGGCGGTTGACTCGAGATTGCCTGTACCCAAAATATTGATCACTGCATTCAGGGCAATTGTTTCTAACAGGCAACTTCAAGCCTTCATTCCAGCAATGCTTAAAGAATAAACACCCCCAATGAGACTGCTCCATCTCTCTCATATGTTCTTCTTGTTCTCTACGGTACACCTCTTCTTCATATCTCCGGTGTTCTTCTATAAACCTTTGCTCTTCATAATACTCCCTCTCTTGCTGCCTTTGCCACTTGTTCAGCAGGATACGTGATGTAACCCTAGGTTTAGAGGTTTCATCTCTTTCAGTTCGGCTATTCTTGAACCAAACCTTTTGCTTCAGCTCCTCACTTGTGATTTGCTGATCAGGATCGACAATACCGTTCTTCTTTGCTCTGTTAGAGGTTAACACCTTCACCTTGCCTTTATCTTTAGGATCATCTGCAGAAACCATATTCACAGAGAAGGAAATCATATTTTGAGGAAAAGGCTGACCATCAATCTTCATTTTGCCATCGAACTTCATATGTCCTTCTTAGATAGCCTTCTAAATCCGCACTCTGAACACTCGACAATCATTGATAGAATGAGAGTTGGTGTTATGGTAGCCGCAGTACTTCTTGTCTTTCACTCCTTCAGGACGTAGCATAGGATGTCCATCTGACAGTTTGATGCGTCCTTTTCTCACCAACAAATCAAAGAGCTTATCTGACTTGGAGACATCAAAATCATAAGTTTCCTTTTGTTGCCTCAACCAGCGCTGGCTAACTTGAGTAGGCTCTTTTACCCAAGTCAGTTCAGCTGCAGCTATCTCGTCTTCATCATCATATTCAGCCGCTTCTTCCAGAAAACTTTGATACATCTCACTTGCAACATTGCCCTTTTGAAAGCGGTTGTCTCTCTTGAACCCTTGGGCTTGATTACTCATAGCTGCCAACCGCTGTGAAAGTTGACCAAGATCATCAAACTCCATGCCGAATAATTTCTCTCTGACATTCGGCTGCATGTCTGCTATAGCCATCCCTGGCAACTGATCATCTGGTAAGTTCAAAGAATAGCAAAGGTTTTTGGTTTCTCTAAACCTGCGAAGATACTCCTGTGGTGTTTTATTAGCTCTCTGCCTCAAACTCATGAGGTCAACCAGCTTCTTCTCATTAGTGCCCGTGAAGAAGTACGCATGAAACTTATGCTCTAGTTCTGCCCATGTACCAATGGAATGGGCTGGCAAGGAGGTAAACCATGTGAAAGCTGGCCCTATGAGAGACAAAGGGAAATACCAAATTCTTCAAGCTTCATCTGTGGAAGCCTCCCCAAGCTGCATCAAGTAACAACTGATATGCTCTAAAGTGCTAGTATCATCTTGACCAGAAAACTTGGTCAAATCTGTTGGAGGCTTCACCCTTGGAGGAAGTGCCACTGTATTGTACCACTCTAGATAAGGAGACTTGTATGAATAGGACTAATTCTTTGGCATTAGGCTGAACTGATTCTGCATCATATCAGCCATCCTATGCATGATAAGATCAACGTCTGAATTTAGAGTTCCACGTGTTTGCCTTCCAGAAGGTATACCTGACGTACTCTTGTATCCTAGATTCGGCAAAGCATCCAAAGCAGTATAATCAGTAAATTCTTGATATCTATCTCCATATATATTCCTCTGCAACCTATTTGATGCTGGAGACACTTTGAAAGCTGATGGGGGTACATCTCCTGTTGTATCAAATGTCACCTGGCCATAGGTAGGAGGCTGTTGTTTTTCATTGGGAGCTGGTCCTCCTTTGTTTGAGCCAGATGCTCCATCATCTCCAACAGGCTTCTCTTGATACTTTGGTACATTGAAAAGTGTTGGTCCGTGGATTGGGCCAATATTTTCTTCAAAATACTTTTCGGCCGTTGGACCGAAAGTGCTGACCATGATTGCTCGAAAGGTGTTCAGAAAAGCTGTATGATGATTTGTCATGGTTTCTCCCATAGCTTTGTAGACCAACTCTGACATCTTCTGAGCATCCTCTTCTTCAGTAAAATCAGATTGATGTGGAAGAAGAACCCTTGGTAACGATTGCTTCTAGAACACCTTGTTGCTCTTATTTTTGGAAAAGGACATCAAGCACTTCTGTCGAAATTGCTCACATGCTTGCTGCACCAATTTCCTTGAATTCTCTGGCAACTCATCCATTGTCACATCCAGAACGTGGTCATTGTTGATTTTAGGCATTTTGAACGATGGGGTCCCACCGGGCGTGCCAAAAAGTGTGTTGACACAAAATATGGTGCACTGTGCCTCTCACACAGCAAGCCAGAAAGCGTGGCTTCAATCGGGTGACCGAGCGGTTTGAAGATCCGGAAGCGTGCCAGTCAGTTTGACCTGAAAACTGACAAGAGATAAAAGATTGTTAAATACAAAAATCGGAACATGCCGGGTGAGACCAGACAGTTCCATATATACGGCCCTGAAGCCACTTACGGCGACATACGGCTATAGAAGCATGCGCCAATCATGCTTATGATTCATTCGGCTAATATAAAGATAAAAGACACGTAAAGCATTGATTGCCAAACACGCTTGCATGAGAAGACATGTTTGAACAAGTGAAAGTCGATCATGAGTTGAAGCATAACCAAGCTCGGCAAGTCGGCCGACTTCGGGGTCCATGAAGAAGGAACAAACAAGCTATCACGAGCAAACCCATCAAGAACTTGTATCTGCCGCACGACACTCAATCCTATCAAGATTTAAACGCTTCTAACATGTAAGAACCCGCAACATGTAATAATCTAGATTGATCTAACTCGGCTATGTAAACATATGATCTATCTATCATGATAATATAAGAATAAAACGTTAGAGAACAAATAGATCTATAAAAAGTAAAGAAGCCGAACCTAATCAATCTAGATTGGGCAAAAGAGTGTTACAAGTAATTAAAAACATGCAACACATGATAACTTAATGAATCTACCGGACCTTGCCAAATCTAATAGAGCCGATAACTATCTTGCTTCGCTAAGCTATCAAGCAAACGTCGCCGCCGCACGGCCATTCGGTCGAGATAAACAAAGCATGAGCAAAGACCTCTTGATTATCAAGCGGGCGCTGCCCGCCGCGGGCCATCCGGTCGAGACAAACAAGACTACTTGCATCAACGTCTAAATCCACCGCATGATACTAGACATGATAGCAAGGTTGTCGGAACTTACGGAGGCCGACGGATCGATGGCTCCTCTCGAAGAACTCGACGACGCGACAAAGGACTCGAAAACTTGGCACGTGGCCGATTGTATTGATTTGGTTGTGAACACTTTTTACAATGGTCGAGGGTTTATATTTATACCCTAGACAGGACACGAGTCCTAAAAGATTACGATTACAAAACATTAAGGAAAACTTCAAAAGTACGACAATCTTGGCTCTAATCCTTTCCGGAGTCCTTTATTATCACGGTTCTTTCCTTCTAATCGGCTTTTGCTTGCCACCTTTTGCTTTCCCGAATGGAGCCACCGCCTTCAAAGATAGCCGACCGCACGATCGCTTGCCGAATTACCCAGAGTCAGCCGACCGCATGGATACTTGCCGAATCGCCAGGAATAACCACCCGCATGGGTGCTTGCCGAATGCTTCTGAATACTTGCCTCTCGCAAGCCTGCCATGTACTGGCCCACCTGTCATCTTCTCGGTCTTTACCAAAATCTGGTGTTAACAGCCTTTATCTTTTCTCTGTCGGGTAAGTCTTGCGGGGTACAATTGAGTACTCAGGGTTTTACCCATCGTTGCAGGTGACATATTTTATGAAGGTTATTGTGTTACGTGCTATAATCCTGTGGATGACGTGGATGAGTAAAGGCCATCAGGCTTGGCTGTATCTATAACTCCATCACCTTGCTTGTACATGAGGTTTGAATAAAACTGGTGATGTAAGGACACTTAAGTTATTGTAGTTTGAAATAAAGAC
This sequence comes from Chrysopogon serrulatus, assembly GCA_015844335.1. Lineage (NCBI taxonomy): Eukaryota > Viridiplantae > Streptophyta > Magnoliopsida > Poales > Poaceae > Chrysopogon > Chrysopogon serrulatus. The sequence goes on along the minus strand of JADLZL010002304.1, from coordinate 44,294 downwards.
TACTTCGATGTAAAATTTTCTGAACCGGTGTTGTAATAAGATTCGATGTATAATTATTTCCGCTGTACTCTATAAGCTGGTGAATGGTGTACCTTAATCATGATCCTACTTGTATGTTGATTTACCGAGGTCCTTCGTGACACTCGGCGGACTACCGGATTTATTCGAGAAGCGGTGTATGCGTGTCAACGTTATTACGTGGACAGTTATGCTTAATCTCGAATAGATTGGTCGGTTCTGTCACAGCTGGTACCAAAGCAGGATTAAGGTTAATATCATCATCAGGGTATTTAAAAACAAAAGCTTTTGGTTTTGGAAAGTTTAAATAGAAATAAAACTAGTTTTATTTAGGATTTTAGATTTCAAAACTTCACCAGTGTTAAACCTCCAGTTAAGCCCGCATAAGGACTATCAGGTGGCTATGCTAACTCTGGGGGGTTTCATTTATTGCATGTGTGTGAATCAATGCCTCTGCGCTCAGGTAAGAAGGTAAGTGTGAATGGTTATCTTGCCACCCGATGACCTCAGGGTGGTGGTGATCTCATATGAAAGTATATGTGTATACTTGTATATGCATATATGGAAGTATGCAGTATAAACTGTCTTATAAACTGTCTTTTAAATTATGTAACGACGCACCTACGCTTAGGTAAGAGTGAGTTAGGAGAGCATGATCGGACAAACGCCGGTCTAGGGGAGTGCTAGTATGGTTACCGGAATATTTACATGTTACACACATGTTCTTATGAAGGTACTTAATTGTGGGATGTGATGATGATTCGGGTAGTTTAGTGCTACATGTATGTATACAGGGGTATGCATATGTGGGGAGCATTTAAAGTTACCGCTTTCATTGCGTGGATATACATGTCATGTGGGATCCGGGCTGAAATGAATTTTCTGTAGGTACGCTAACTACGAAAACGTGTAGTAACTCGTTTTGATACGATTTGGTGAGAGCACGTAGGATTGCCACCGTTTAGTATCGATTAGAAAATCTGTCCTTTTATAAATTCAGTGAGGACGAGTAGAAGCAAGCATGCATCATGATCATTCATTTGCTTATCTTATTGCATTAATATTCTTTCCCTTACAATTAATAGCTAGTAAAAGTTTGATTTTAATATGATATCCATTGCTCATTGTATCACATATGATAACAGAAAATGGAGCCACTGCCATATACTGAGGAAGGTACTCTGTTAGAGCGTTTTGGTACACCTAGTTTGCTTTGAAAGGTGTTGGAGAATTTTGGGTATACTACACCACCAGTCTACCGTTGGAGGCATACCCGAGTTTATGGTACTCCAGGGTGTACCTTACTTCTTCATATTCTAGCTCTAGGTGTCACTTCATCATGGCATGAAATGAGAGTTAAAAAAGAGGGTTTAAATGAGTGGGAAGCCGGACAGGTAGCTGCTTTTGACATACTCCAGAAAATATGTCAGGAGCATACCGAAGAAATAGGAGCTACTCCTATGTGTCTTTTTCCACCCACAGATCCTACAAATGAAAGTTGGAGCCAACGAGGGATTACCTTGACCGATACAAGCTTACCAAACCATAATCCTACCCTCACCATCACTGCTATTGCAAACTTAGCCATCACCCAAGCTTACAAAGCCAGAGAAGCCTCTCACAATTTTTGGCGTCAGAGGTATAACCTTTGCAACATAGACTTAAAGGTGACCGAGAACTTGTGGGAGTCCGCCAAAAACTCCACCAATGTAGTGATGGATTATGCTATACAACATGAGCTTAATATGAATCACCAATATACCATGCTTTGGAATGAGACCATCAATTTAGAACAACAAAGAGCCGCAGCTGAAGCACGTGCGAATGAAGCAGAAGCGACCAAAAATGCTGCTGTCCAAGAGCTTGCCGAGGCTACCGAGAATTTTGAATTTGCTGAGCATAATTTGCTAGAGCAAGTAGATGAAGCAAATGTAACCATTGCCAATCTTCAAGAACAACTCAATGCTTTGCAAGTAGCGGTGCCACCGGAGGGTAATGAAGCAGGAGAAGTATTAAATGAATTTGAAGAAGACGAGATGGATTTCATAGAAGACCCTGAAATAGAATTTGATGAGCAGACTGAAACTAGTCTAGATGATGACTATCCGATAGACTTTGATGATGAGTACTAGAGAAGGGTTTTTCTATGATGTTTGTAAAATAGAATAATCCTAGAGTTGACTCTTAGCCCAGGCTTTAATCTGGTAGTTGAACTTTCCCCATGTAATACATGATGTGTAACAGATGTAACTTGAATGTAATATATGCAGGGCTTGAATAATTGATGTTCAGATATATGTGCATATGAGAAGTAAATGATGTATAATTATGATGGTGCAGTGTGGAAATTTTTATTATGCCTCTGTTTGTTGTATGAAGTTTTAATTCTCTTCAACATTTCAGTGTTGCATAATAATTGCTTTCACATTTTACCGGTACCATCATTAATTATACTTTGAATTTAAATGCAGATGCCGAATACTCGTTCCAATGGTTCGGGAAGGGGGAATGATGGATCCTTAGACCTCCCAAATCCACCCACTACCGCTGACATTTTTGGCTCGCTTGTTGGGCGGACAATCGAATATGGAAGCTGCCTTAGAACGGATTGCTCAAAATACCACCCCCGGGCGCCCGCAAAATCATAATCATGGCCCAAATGCATCTGTTACCTATAAAGAGTTTTCAGGCACAAATCCACCGGTGTTTACCCAATCCGAAGAACCATTACAGGCGAATGAGTGGCTCAACACTATTGAGCTAAAATTCCGTCTCCTTCCTCAAATCACCGATAGCCAGAAAGCTGAATTTGCAGCCAAGCAGTTGCATGGAGCCACCGGGGTGTGGTGGACAAATTATCTGGCCACTCTACCCGAGGATGCACAACCTACATGGGCAGAGTTTAGAGAAGCTTTCCGTAAATCCCATATTCCTGAAGGCATCATGAGGATCAAGATGAAGGAATTTCTGAAGCTTACTCAGGGAACTAAAACTGTAACTGAGTATTCCCATGCTTTTAATCATTTGTCCAAGTACGCCCCAACTCATGTGGATACACCCTAGAAGCGCATGGATTGTTTCATGCAAGGGTTATCCCTGAAGCTCCAGGATGACTTGTCCCTCAGTAAGTGCACCACTTATGAAGATCTAGTTAGTGATGCCATTACTCGAGAGAATGCTCATCGTCTGTATAAGGAAGACAAGAAGCGTAAGAAGCCTTCCTCTAGTGGTCCATCCCAACCACCACGTCAGACTCAGTGGACGCAAAAGTCTCAGTATCGTCCACCGTACAGGCAATTTAAGTCACCCCAGAAGTAGAAGGGACAGCAAAATGCTTCACGTCCGCAGTTTCAATCAGGGAATGCACCCTGAAGTATTCAGGGTGGTTACAAAGCCCCATGTTTCAATTGCGGGCAAAATGGACATTATGCCCGAGAGTGTCCTCAGCCCAAGCAGAAAACTAATTCCCAAGGTTATAAAAAGCAAGCTTCTGGAGCACGTGTTGGACGTGTTCACTATACCACCGCCGAAGAAATTCCAGAGGGTGAACCTGTGGCTGCGGGTATGTTTTCCGTAAACCAAAACCCCGCTTTTATCTTATTTGACTCTGGATCATCACATTCATTTATCAGTGAAGCATTTGCATTCCAGCATCAGCTCCAGACAACAACTTTGAAAAATGGATTCAAAATCAATTCAGTTGGGACTGAGACATCAAACCATCTCATGGTTTTGAATGCACAAATTGATATTAGAGGAAGAGAGTTTATGGCGGATCTTATTGTTTTGCCAAATCTGAGTCTAGATGTGATTCTAGGCATGAATTGGATGAAAAAGTACGGAAGTAAACATGGACATACCAAATAGAATAATCAAGTTAAATGTGCCCGAGGGCAACGGCACCTTCTATGTATCACCTTCTGTAGATCCTAATTTCCGGAATTCCTCTTTTGCTACCCAAACCACAAAATTAGAAGAAATCCCTGTAGTATGTGAGTTTCTGGATGTCTTTCCAGATGATTTGCCGGGTTTACCCCGGAAAGAGATGTCCAGTTTGCTATTGATCTTGTACCCGGTACCGCTTCTATCTCTAGAAGACCATATAGAATGCCACCAGATGAGTTGGTTGAGCTAAAGAAACAAATACAAGAACTGTTGATGAAGAAATTCATTAGACCAAGTACGTCTCCTTGGGGATGCCCTGCCTTATTTGTGAAGAAAAAGGATGACACTCTGCGTATGTGTGTTGATTATCGACCACTTAACGCAGTAACCATCAAAAATAAATATCCCTTGCCTCATATTGATATCCTTTTTGACCAGTTGAGTAGGGCTAAGGTCTTTTCAAAAATTGACTTAAGATCAGGTTATCACCAAATTAGGATCCGACCAGAAGACATTCCTAAAACAGCTTTTATTACCCGTTATGGCCTATTTGAATACTTGGTAATGTCCTTTGGTCTTACCAATGCACCTGCCCATTTTATGTACTTGATGAACTCGGTCTTTATGCCGGAGTTGGACAAGTTTGTGGAGGTATTCATTGATGACATATTGGTATACTCTGAAAACAATGAAGATCATGCCGAGCATTTAAGAATAGTTCTGACCAGACTCAGAGAGCATAAGTTATATGCCAAGTTTAGCAAGTGTGAATTTTGGCTCCGTGAGGTCAAATTTTTAGGGCATGTATTATCTGAAAATGGTATCTTAGTAAATCCTGAAAAAGTTCAGGAAGTATTGGATTGGAAAGCACCAACCAATGTCGGAGAAATCTGGAGTTTTCTAGGGTTGGCCGGGTATTATCGCCGGTTTATCCCAGACTTTTCCAAGATCGTTAAACCCATGACCCGGTTGTTACAAAAGAATGAAAAGTTTGTGTGGACACCCGAGTGTGAAGCGGCTTTCTACACTTTAAGGAAGTTGCTAACCACTGCTCCCGTATTGGCACAACCGGACATAACCAAACCTTTCGATGTTTATTGCGATGCTTCAGGCATCGGTCTCGGCTGCGTCCTAATGCAGGAAGGTCGAGTCATTGCCTATGCCTCGCGACAACTTCGAAAGCATGAGATCAACTATCCTACTCATGATTTAGAACTGGCTGCAGTGGTACATGCTTTGAGAATTTGGAGGCATTATTTATTGGGAAAATTATGCCATATTTATACAGATCATAAGAGCCTCAAATATATTTTCACCCAGCCAGAATTAAACATGAGACAAAGAAAGTGGTTGGAATTGATTAAAGATTACAATTTGGAAGTGCATTACCATCCAGGCAAAGCCAATGTAGTAGCCGATGCCCTTAGTAGAAAAGCCCATTGCAACTACACGGAGTTATTCTCTGAAGAAAGTTTTAATCTCTTACACCCAGCAGTGCTCCACAATATTGTTGTTAGTTGCAATTTGGAAAGCCAGATTATTGAAGGCCAAAAGACTGATGCTGGTATTTTCCATATCAAGCGAAAAATACAAGAGAAAGGGACCAAGCATTTCCGAATGGATGAAAAAGGAGTGCTATGGCTTGATGATCGCTTGGTAGTTCCTAAAGATAAAAAATTAAAAGAACAGATCTTGTCCGAAGCCCATTCCTCAAATCTATCTATCCATCCTGGTAGTAGCAAAATGTACCAAGATTTGGAGCCTAAATATTGGTGGACTAAAATGAAGAAAGAAATAGCAAGATATGTTGCTCATTGTGATGTATGTGGAAGAGTGAAAGCAGATCATCTGCGACCTGCCGGACAACTCCAATCATTATCTATCCCGAAATGGAAATGGGAGGAGATAGGTATGGATTTTATAACTGGGCTTCCTAGAACACAAAAAGGTTATGATTCTATTTGGGTGGTTGTGGATCATCTTACCAAGGTAACACATTTCGTACATGTTAAGATCAGATATAGTGCTGAACAATATGCAGATTTATACCTCGCCCAAATCTTTTGTTTACACGGTGTTCCAAAGACTATCATATCTGATAGAGGGTCACAATTTATGGCATGCTTTTGGGAACATTTACATGCATACCTTGGCACTAAATTAGTTAGAAGCTCTGCTTACCATCCTCAGACTTCTGGTCAAGTTGAGAGGGTGAATCAAATTTTGGAGGATATGTTGAGAGCCTGTGTACTTTCTGCTTCGGGATCATGGGATGAATGGTTACCTCTAGCAGAATTTTCATATAATAATAGCTACCAAGAAAGCATCAAAATGGCACCATTTGAGGCACTTTATGGAAGAAAATGTAGGACCCCTTAAACTGGGTAGAACCCGGGGAGAGGAGGTACTACGGTATTGATTTTGTGAAGCATGCTGAGGAACGAGTTCTAAAGATCCAACAATACCTTAGAGCTGCTCAATCCCGTCAGAAAAGTTATGCTGACAAAAGACGTAGGCCAATAACCTTCAATGTTGGTGACTATGTCTACTTGAAATTTTCACCTTATAAAAGTGAACATCGTTTTGGGATACAAGGTAAATTAGCTCCTCGTTATGTGGGACCATTCCGGATTCTAGCTCGCAAAGGAGAAGTGGCATATGCTTTGCAACTTCCACCACATATGAGTGCCATATTTAATGTTTTTCATGTTTCCCAATTAAAAAGAAGTTTGAGAGTTCCTACCGAAGAGGTCAACTTAGATGACATTAAATTGGCATCGGACCTTACATATAAAGAAGAACCAACAAGAGTGTTGGAAGAAACCGAAAGAGTGACTCGAAGTAAGATTATAAAATTTTACAGAGTCTTGTGGAGCAATCACACCGAAGATGATGCCACTTGGGAGCGAGAAGATTTTCTTCGTATCAATTACCCAACCTTTTATGAACAATGGTAGGTCCTATGTGTTGACACTCGTTAGTGTCAACTTTTACTAGGACTTTTTACCCGAATGAAAACAAGAAAACACACTAGTCTAGGGTTTTATCTGACAATTTCCACGAGTTTTGCATATTTTGTATTTTCCAGGGTGATTTTTAGAAAAGCTGAAAAAGAGGGATTCTAGAGCATATTTAGCACGAAAACTTATCCGCCACGAAAATATCACGATTGGGCTCAGGAACCATCTAGAAGACACCGAAGCAACCGGGGCCCGAGGGGTGCCGGGTGGGGCCGGCCCGGCCCCACCATGGCGCCGACCGGCGCCCAACTCTAGGGTTTCGGCCCCCTTCTGGAAGCTTCCTCCACCGCCTATGAGGAGTCATCTTGGCCCTTGGTTATGTCGGTTTGATCTGCGGGCGCACATCGATCCCACCGGGCTATAAATAAAGGGGTAGACCCCCTCCTAAGCATCAAGTCATTTGGAGATCCAGCCATCAAGAGCCTTCTCTAGTTCATCGAGTCTCTCTAGTTCATAGCTTTAGCCTAGTTAGATTAGAAGTAGAAGAGTTCTAGTTCTTCACGGGATCCGGAGCCCACGGCGTGCATGCGGAACGCGGAGTTCGGTATAGATCTAGTACCTTTCTCTTATTGTATCCATTATGATTCAAGCAACATTGTTCTTAATCTCTTATATATTCTTAATTGCAATAGTCATTGTCTACTTTGATTATATGTCTAGGATAGTTGGTTTGATCTTATTGAATTCATGTAATTGCTCGTATAGCGTTTACCCAAGCGGCCGCTAGGTAGATGGTAGACAATATGTAGACGTGGTGTCTAGATATCTTGTTTATCTGCGAGTGCACCCTAACGTCTTGGGGACGTGTGGTAGTCCACGCAGGTGACAAATGCGTTGGTTCCTCTGTAGTCCACCGTCCGTGCGTAAGACTAGCATGGGCACGGTCGCGAAGGAGGTGACCCTTGTGTCTTAGTACCCTCATTAGTTGATGCCTCTTTACATGTGATAATGATATAGGGTTAACTTAACAATGATTGCTAGATGTAGTTGCACTAATTAGAGTTATTCATTCATGTAGTTATAGAATTACCTTAGTATTTATTCCTGAGTTTATCCATTGGCTAGCTATTGTTATGACTAGAAGAGCTCGATGTTTATCTATTTACGATGACTGATCATTATTATTATTTATCATATATATCTTTTATCACGTGACTTATCCCTGTTATGAGTAGGATTCTAGTTATGGTTTGCCTTTCACATCAATAGTATAAGTTCTAGTTTATAAGTCCTACATATAGACCTTCCCAAAGGTATAAATATAAATCGACAACCTTTGTAGACTTCCCTAGGTAAAATGCTACAACGGTATAATTATCTGTCCGCTTGCAGAACCCAGTTAGTTTATATTCTTATCTTTATATTCATATCTCTTATTTCTACCTAGTCATATTGAATACATGTAAATCTATAGTTATTTCTTTAGCAATATAATTAAGGATGACAACTTAATTCATGCTTAGGAATAATAGTGACAAATAGGTGGCTAGTTGCTAATGACAAGTTAATTTAATACCGAGCATTTTTGGCGCTATTGCTAGAGGTAGGGTTTATCTCTATTTTTAGGAATGACGTTAGAAATGCCAACACTATGAAATCTTGGGACGAGATTTTTGTTAGGGGGAAGGAGCTGTAACATTCTAAATGTTAATCAAGTGCATTGCATTTGCATCATGCATAAAGCACCATTTTACATTTGATTGCAAGCAAAAGCTATTGCAAGTTCTATGTGTGCAAGGTGTATGTTTGAGTAACAATCTCAAAAGTGGGTTAAAAATGTTTAGAATTATGTTTGAGCTAGGGGTTATATACAACTTTTTGCTTAAACATGCTCACATGTGATGATCATGTCCATTATGCTTGTTATCAAGTTTCTAAGTAGCTTAGCATGTAAGTATGTGATTTACTCAGTTTTGGGGATAAGCCCTAAATAAAAATTGAAGTATAAAATATATGCAACAACTTTTATTTAAGGGTCCATGGTTGAATCCCATTTTAAGTTGCTCAAAAAGTGGCTTTAAAATTGAATTGAGAAAGGTTTTGGCAAAAAGACCTAGAATTTTTCCAAGTCTAGATTTCCAGCAACATGATTCAGTTTCTAGGGCTGATTTAATTGATTTTTCATGAATAATATTTTGAAAACCAGTTCATCATTAGATAGTACAAAGTTTATACTTTCATACCATGGAATTGGTTGCACTTGATCTTTTACGGTTTGTTCTTACTTAATTGCCAAATAAAGCTAAGCTGTTGTAGTTAGTTGTCGGTCTTAACTGAATTCGGGTTGCAGTTTCTTTTTAGCAATGTTTAGCACTTTGTAGATTTCAAACCATTTGGAGTTAGACTTTGATCCTTAAAGCAAGTTTGTAGCACACACAGTAAGGAGCACAGCGGTGGAATTGGTTTACTATTTCATCACCTGAGTCGTGAGTTAGAACATGTCGAAGTTGCTGGTTTCAGTTGCTACATGTTGACACTCGTTAGCGTCAACTTTTACTAGGGCTTTTTACCCGAATGAAAATAAGAAAACACACTAGTCTAGGGCTTTATCGACAAATTCCACGAGTTTTGCATATTACGTATTTTCGGGGTGATTTTCGAAAAAGCTGAAAAGAGGGATTCTAGTGCAAAATAAGCACGAAAACTTATCCGCCATGGAAATATCACGATTGGGCTCAGGAACCATCTAGAAGACACCCGAAGCAACGGGACCCCGAGAGGAGGAAAAGTGGGGCCGGCCGGCCCCACCTTGGGGCCGCCCGGCGCCCCCTGCTAGGGTTTCGGCCCCCCTTCTGGAAGCTTCCTCCACCGCCTACGAGGAGTCATCTTGGCCCTTGGTTATGTCGGTTTGATCCTGCGGCGCACGTCGATCCCACCGGGCTATAAATAAAGGGGTAGACCCCCTCCCTAAAGGCATCAAGTCATTTGGAGATCCAGCCATCAAGAGCCTTCTCTAGTTCATCAGAGCCTCTCTAGTTCATAGCTTTAGCCTAGTTAGATTAGAAGTAGAAGAGTTCTAGTTCTTCAGCGGGATCCGAGTCCCCGGCGTGCATGCGGAACGCGGAGTTCGGTATAGATCTAGTACCTTTCTCTTATTGTATTCATTATGATTCAAGCAACATTGTTCTTAATCTCTTATATATTCTTAATTGCAATAGTCATTGTCTATTTTGATTATATGTCTAGGATAGTTGGTTTGATCTTATTGAATTCATGTAATTGCTCGTATAGCGTTTACCCAAGCGGCCGCTGGGTAGATGGTAGACAATATGTAGACGTGGTGTCTAGATATCTTGTTTATCTGCGAGTGCACCCTGACGTCTTGGGGCGTGTGGTAGTCCGCGCAGTGACAGCTGCGTTGGTTCCTCTCTAGTCCACCCTCCGTACGTAGGGACTAGCATGGGCACGGTCATGAAGAAGGTGACCCTTGTGTCTTAATACCCTCGTTAGTTGATGCCTCTTTACATGTGATAATGATATAGGGTTAACTTAACAATGATTGCTAGATGTAGTTGCACTAATTAGAGTTATTCATTGACGTAGTTATTGAATTACCTTAGTATTTATTCCTGAGTTTATCCATTGGCTAGCTATTGTTATGACTAGAAGAGCTCTGATGTTCATCTATTTATGATGACTGATCATTATTATTATTTATCATATATATCTTTTATCATGTGACTTATCCCTGTTATGAGTAGGATTCTAGTTATGGTTTGCCTTCCACATCAATAGTATAAGTTATAGTTTATAAGTCCTACATATAGACCTTCTCAGTGGTATAAATATAAATCGACAACCTGGTAGACTTCCCTAGGTAAAATGCTACAACGGTATAATTATCTGTCCGCATGCAGAACCCAGTTAGTTTATATTCTTAGTTTTATATTCATATCTCTTATTTCTGCCTAGTCATATTGAATACATGTAAATCTATAGTTATTTCTTAAGCAATATAATTAAGGATGACAACTTAATTCATGCTTAGGAATGATAGTGATAAATAGGTGGCTAGTTGCTAATGACAAGTTAATTTAATACCGAGCATTTTTTGGCGCTATTGCTAGAGGTAGGGTTTATCTCTATTTTTAGTAGTGACGTTAGAAATGCCAACACTACAGTACTTGACCATAGCAGCAATAACCCCACCTTCACGTTGGCGTCTTGTGCCCGCCGGCGATTGGTCACCGCTGCCACGCTGTGTTTGCCCTGTAGCCCATGTTGTGTTGGCCAGAAATGATCGGAGGAACCTTTTCGCGCCCATACCGTTGCTAGCGCCGCCGAATTCATCGCCGGCCTTCTCTTCTTTTCCTCCCTCTGTTCACCGACGACACGGGAACGTCTCCCCGTGCTTCGCGCGAGCACAGCCATGCCCTGCTTGCCGCGTGGTCCAATTCGCGAGCTCGTTAGCTGCCTGCCCATGCTTGACATTGCCTATAAAAACCACTGCCGGCCGCCGTCGCTACCTTTTTCCTTCTTCTGCTTGCCAACGACCGATAGCACTGCACTGTGAAGTTCGCCACTGTTAGTTGATCACTGTCCAATTGCACTCTCTCACAACGTCACAACATCGGTGCGAATCGATACCACTCGGTTTCGTCGCTTGTCATCGACCGAATCGCACAGACAGCCCTTATCTTCCTCGCAACCGGTCTGAGCGCCGCCGTGATTAACTCCACCGCCGCCAGACCGTTCCAGTGAGCTATGCAACGTTCTTTTTATTGTTTTGGATTCGCCTTGATCCCTATATCATGACGAGCTGGATGTTTTCATTGCTAATGCACAGGAGTCGTCGGAACACCTTCACGCCGTCGTGTTCACGCCGCCGGAGACACCATCTTCCCTGGCCAGTTACCTCAGTGTCGTTTCCGTCGCAACTAACGTGAGCATCATGTCCTTAGAGGGTCACTGATGGTTCCATAAGTCTTTAATTAAACCCTATCGTGCCCTAGTGGTCAGAACGTGTTGCGCCAGCGAGCTTTGCGCCGCCATGCCGCCATCACCGCAACCAAACTCACTAGAAGCCATACTTGTTCGATTAGTTAGTCAAGGGTGTTCGGGGAAGAGGGAGAAAGTCGTATCCATCCTTGTTACCACCGGAGAATCACCGGAGGGCCATCGCCGCTGCACTGCAGCGCCGCCGTGCCGCCATGGCCGGCGGGATGTTCGCTGCGATGCTCGCGGGGCCCAACCATCACCTTAGAACGGTGCGGACGGATCGCCTCGAACACGCCCGGTGGTGATCTCGTCGCCCGCGACCTCGCCGACGGCGAGCTATCGCCGGTCAACCGCCCGTGCTGCCGCGGTCAGCGCTGGAGCACTGTGTGCGCTGACCAGCGGGGCCCACTTGTCAGCCGCCGATCCCACGCGAAGCCCCACTGTGCATGGCCGTTTTCCTTTTTTTTTTTGAATTTTCCAAATAGTGCTGCAATTTGTCTTTTTTGTATAGAATTTATTTGAGCTCCAAAAATTATGAAAATTTTTGTGTGACTTCCTTGTGATGGAATTTATGTGAGAAAAATATAAAACTTGGAAAAATAGTTATTTTGGTTTGATCAAAAATTGCTCCTTTTAATTAATAAATGGATGTTCCTTGATTTTTCTAGAATAAAATATTAATCCAAAAATCATGGAAATTATTTTGCATCCATTTCATGATAGTACCAATCTGTACAAAAAGTTTGAGATGAATTTGAGAATGTTTTATAAAATCATTATTTCTAAAATTAGGAATAAAAAGAAAAGGAGCCTTTTGATTTCATGTGTGTATGTATTTGAGTGTTTCAAATTCATGTATTGCTGAGTATCATCTTGAGATACTGTTTTGACCTTGAAATTCTTTAAGTAAATAATATATGTTTATTATTTCATGTCCTGGTTGCCAAAGCTTGAGATTAGGTGTATTGCTTTGTTTTCCTTTTAATGTAAACAACCATGAAATAACCATGCATGACTTTGAGCTTAATTAAATACCTTGAGTCATAATACCTCACTGGTCCTTGGTGCTTCCTTTGTTAATAATAAGAATTTTGATACATTAGTTGATAACCAATCGTTGCTACTCTTTAGTATTTAAACCATCTTTTTCCGGAGAAGAGATACACACATACTCAGTAAATGTGATAATAAGTAATGTGTAGCTTCTTTTATACAACTCTGATAATATAGTGTTGTCATCAGAGAAAGAGAACTGCACACATGGAACCTTATGTAGCTTTCCATCATCACTATTAACATGATCATCGCATCACGCATCATTTCATGTCACACCATGTTATCGTTATGCACGCTATATGCATCCTTGATATTGATGCACCACATACATTCATATAGGATCTGAGGGAGAACCTACCATCGAGTACACCGTGATCGAGGAGGATCCGCAGGAGTCTCCACACGGAGGAGAAGAAGGAATCACTGACTCACTGACGGGGTGTCCGAACCACGGTCCCTCTACCTTTCGCCGAGGCAAGCCCCGGAGCATTCTATTAACCTAATCTATTTTGAAATGCAATTACTTACTCTCAGTTACTTTACTTTATGCAATACCTTTTAGTAATTGCGTGATACCATTGTTGCATGAATACCTTGTCCACTCAAAAATGCCCTTTTCATTCTACTAGTTGAGTAGATAGCGCTAATGCTTAGCCATGCCTAGATGTTTAGAAGACGGATGATTCCTATCATCCGCAACCCGAGGTTGGTACCTGTGATGTCCTTAATCATATGACGGTTAATAATTGGAGACCGGACGGAATTGGTGTTTTCCGTCTGTGTCGATTAAGGACCGAGCCGTATTCTGGATCTAGGTGTGAGATTGAACGTACCTTCACATAACCGCCGAATAATTCGTTTCGACGGTGAAACTGGTTAGCTTATTCGAGGTAGTTCTTGAACCGCTTATGCATTACTGGGACGATCGGAAGGGGAAAGGGTACTGTCCAAGACCCTGCGTGACTACGGGCTACGGGCTGAATGGGCACGACTTGTGAGGATGCAGTACCATGAGTTTTGCATAGCGTGATCAAGCCTATCTTTCGAATAGAGCGAGCAGTGACTTGAGCAGGCTTTTGCCGGCTTGCAAAAGTGTGTGATACGGGCTTTACCCAGCTAGTGTAATCGATTCGAATCGCCGTCTCTCCCGGATAGTGAGAAACTCATACCTGACCGCAGAGACATAGTTAAGAAATGATAACAAAATGTCGAGATTGGATGGATTATACTTGATGCCTCACTTAATAGAATTGTTTGCCATAAGCGTAAGAAAAGAGCGTAGCCAAAGCAAAGGTAGTTCTAAATAGCTAAAGTACATTTGACTTGTAACAATTGAAATAAGGATCAAATTTAGTAAGCATTTTCCGCAAAGCTTGCTAGCCGACAAACTTTCCTTTCATACTTGTCATGTACCCTTGTAGCCTTTGTTGACACAAAATATGGTGCACTGTGCCTCACACACAGCAAGCCGGAAAGCGTGGCTTCAATCGGGTGACTGAGCGGTTTGAAGATCCGGAAGCGTGCCAGTCAGTTTGACCTGAAAACAGACAAGGGACAAAAGATTGTTAAATACAAAAATTGGAACATGCGGGGTGAGACCAGACAGTTCCGTATATATGGCCCTAAAGCCACTTACGACGACATACAGCTATAGAAGCTGTCTGCCAATCATGCTTATGATTCATTCGGCTAATATAAAGATAAAAGACACGTAAAGCATTGATTGCCGAACACGCTTGCATGAGAAGACATATTTGAACAAGTGAAAGTCGATCATGAGTTGAAGCATAACCAAGCTCGGCAAATCAGCCGACTCGGGGTCCATGAAGAAGGAACAAACAAGCTATCACGAGCAAACCCATCAAGAACTTGTATCTGCCGCACGACACTCAATCCTATTAAGATTTAAACGCTTCTAACATGTAAGAACCCGCAACATGTAACAATCTAGATTGATCTAACTCGGCTATGTAAGCATATGATCTATCTATCATGATAATATAAGAATAAAACGTTAGAGAACAAATAGATCTATAAAAGAAAGAAGCCGAACCTAATCAATCTAGATTGGGCAAAAGAGTGTTACAAGTAATTAAAAACATGCAACACATGATAACTTAATGAATCTACCAGACCTTGCCAAATCTAATAGAGCCGATAACTATCTTGCTTCGCTAAGCTATCAAGCAAACGCCTGTCGCACGGCCATTCAGTCGAGATAAACAAAGCATGAGCAAAGACCTCTTGATTATCAAGCAGACGCCTGCCGCACGGCCATCCAGTCGAGACAAACAAGACTACTTGCATCAACGTCTAAATCCACCGCATGATACTAGACATGATAGCAAGGTTGTCGGAACTTACGGAGACCGACAGATTGATGGCTCCTCTCGAAGAACTCGATGACGCGACAAAGGACTCGAAAACTTGGCACAGGGCCGATTGTATTGATTTGGTTGTGAACTCTTTTTACAATGGTCGAGGGTTTATATTTATACCCTGGACAGGACACGAGTCCTAAAAGATTACGATTACAAAACATTAAGGAAAACTTCAAAAGTACGACGATCTTGGCTCTAATCCTTTTCGGAGTCCTTTATTATCACGGTTCTTTCCTTCTAATCGGCTTTTGCTTGCCACCTTTTGCTTTCCCGAATGGAGCCACCGCCTTCAAAGATAGCCGACCGCACGATCGCTTGCCGAATTACCCGTCGTCACCGACCGCATGGATACTTGCCGAATCGCCAGGAATAACCACCCGCATGGGTGCTTGCCGAATGCTTCTGAATACTTGCCTCTCGCAAGCCTGCCATGTACTGGCCCACCTGTCATCTTCTCGGTCTTTACCAAAATCTGGTGTTTACACATGCCCCCTCAATTTTGGGATAAAAGTGATTTTATTCCAAAATTGACCACAAACTCTTTTCTCGTTTAGGTCAACACTGTTCAAACTCGCAGCCGCCACTCGAAGTCTGAATTCTCCGATCTAGATTCAAATCTTACGCTTGCAAAAGTGTGTGATACGGGCTTTACCCAGCTGGTGTAGTTGATTCGAATCACCGTCTCTCCCGGATAGTGAGAAACTCATACCTGACCGCAGAGACGTAGTTAAGAAATGATAACAAAATGTCGAGATTGGACGGATTATACTTGATGCCTCACTTAATAGAATTGTTTGCCATAAGCGTAAGAAAAGAGCATAGCCAAAGCAAAGGTAGTTCTAAATAGCTAAAGTACATTTGACTTGTAACAATTGAAATAAGGATCAAATTTAGTAAGCATTTTCCGCAAAGCTTGCTAGCCAACAAACTTTCCTTTCATACTTGTCATGTACCCTTGGAGCCTTTATCTTTTCTCTATCGGGTAAGTCTTGCGGGGTACAATTGAGTACTCAAGGTTTTACCCATCGTTGCAGGTGACATGTTTTATGAAGGTTATTGTGTTACGTGCTATAATCCTGTGGATGACGTGGATGAGTAAAGGCCATCGGGCTTGGCCGTATCTATAACTCCATCACCTTGCTTGTACATGAGGTTTGAATAAAACTTGTGATGTAAGGACACTTAAGTTATTGTAGTTTGAAATAAAGACTACTTCGATGTAAAATTTTCCGAACTGATGTTGTAATAAGATTCGATGTATAATTATTTCCGCTGTACTCTATAAGCTGGTGAATGGTGTACCTTAATCATGATTCTGGTTGTAAGTTGATTTACCGAGGTCCTTCGTGACACTCGGCGGACTACCGGATTTATTCGAGAAGCGGTGTATGCGTGTCAACGTTATTACGTGGATAGTTACGCTTAATCTCGAATAGATTGGTCGGTTCTGTCACACTGCGCCTCGCCCTCAAGCCCGCCCAAGCTCCGCACCACCCCGTCTCCGCCCCGCGTCTCCACCGTCGCCGTCGTGATTGAACCCGCCGTCGTGAGCTGCGCCTCGCCCTCAAGCCCGCCCAAGGTCCGCACCGCCCGGTTCCGCCCGGGCGTCTACGCCGTAGCCGTCGTCTGCGAACCCACCGTCATGAGCGGCGCCAGTGCTCGACTCTTTGTCGGGCCCTACGCCAAATCTTCGACGAGCAACCAACAGGTATGCCCACTCAATTGTTGAGAAATCCCAACTTCTGATGACTGATGAGGTGACACTCTAGGTATCATGTTGCTAATTTTAATTCAGGATCACGATTTTACCATGTTCATTGGTCAAGAAGCCTCTTATCGACCGGGTGTGGCTTAATGGTTAAGGTTATATTCGCCTTTCCCCGTCATGCGCCTCTCCCGAGAATTCGAATTTGATAGGAATATTGTTTGACAACGTATACGCCTTTAAACCTTGGAACCTTTATGCAAGCTCAGTAAACCGGTTGCTAGAGTACCGTCCCTTAATTGTGCGCCTCTTGTCATGTTTATTTCCTTGCCCCATGAACAATTGGTTGCCAAAATTTGCAACTAATCTTTAAGTTTATAATATCGGTTAGCAAATCATTGCTCTCAAACATTTAACGATGAAGTTTGAAAATACCGAGGATGTATTTGCTTCTTAGCTTACTAAAAATTTGTATTTTTTCCCACCTCTTGACAATTAGTCTTTTACTCGCTACTGTAGAATAGTGCACTTCTGTTCATTCGGTGGTCAAGAAGGGGTTGTTTTTTTCATGCCATGGCAGCACATGCGGACATGCCTCCATGTGGTAATTTTCTTTTCTCGAACCCCTCACTCACATCCATTGTTGTTGTCACCCTCATGTACACCTGAAATCACAAAGTCGAAACTCATAAACGCCGCCAAAATGAGCTAATCATACCACATCGGGAAGCTCCAACACACTAATCCTCCTCTCGCTTATTATCCCGACCGAATGGTTGCATACCAAAATGACATAAATTTTCTACTGTGATGCCTTCTAAATTGGTGAGCTTGAAAGGGTAAAATGACCAAGAGAAGGAATTATGCTTATATAAGTGATCATGTGCTTTACGTAGAAAGGAAAGGAAAGGAAACTATTTTAATTCAGAAATTATAGCATGTAAGTATTGGTACATACTTCCTCCGACTGTGAACAATTTTTTTGATAGATCTTTCTTTCATCACACTTGGGCACCATACCTCCAAATGCTTCACCCAAGAACTCAAGATTAACCAATCCTACAAAGAATAGTCGTTTCATTGTAACATTCAGATTAGCAACCTCTTCCCTCACTCCTTCAAGAAAGCCAGCCACTACCTGCATTTTCCCTTGGTCACAAAGGCCTCTCACAAAGAACCTCTTCACGTAAAACTGTTACCATTGACATTCGGTGAAACTGTTACCGGTGAAACTCTTCACCATACGTAAACTGTTACCATTGACTGCACTTGGGTTAGTTGTTTTTGTTGACTTTGGGAGCAAATGTTATTAGGACCTAAAAGCAATTGAGATGTCGGGCAAATAATAATTTCTTTAGTCGAGTTTTTAGATGATTGGGATATTTAGTCAAGCTTACGTGGCGTGCTTGGATGTTTGTCGAATTGGAATCCATTGGTTTGCAAACCTACCTGTTGTCGGGCTTTGCTACAGACTCTGAACCCGCATGCCACCACTAATGGTTTTCACCATATAAATGGAAATATGTGCCTCATTCATGGAGTAGAGAATGATTTATACAACAATCATGAGAACAAGTTAACATGTTATCTTGGTCGAGATTGGTCCACCGAATATCTTTCAACTTTTTGGAAATGCTTTGCCAAATCTTTTTTTTATAACTTGATCGGCAAAGATAGTATCATTTTGGAGATGCACTTGCCAACTTAACCGCAATGCACTCATTATCCCATTTTCTTCTTCTTTGGTCTTTTTTTTTTTTTGGGATGACTGATGGTGTTGTGTTTTTTTTTTGGACCTTTTCCACTATAAAGGTGTTGAGGATGCAACCTTTACCAGCTAATTTATAAAGGTTCATTCTGTTTCTCAAAAAATGCAGAATTCTAGATTCACCTCAACCCGCAGATTAGGAGTTCATTATTACTTGGTTCCTAGACATTGCATGCTGATTTTTACACTTCTCCACTAGACTAAAGTCATCTAGACACTGGTCGCCGGTAGCCGCCCATTTTCATCCGGGTCGGCAGGATACGAGGTGTGCATACTCTCAAAGTATTTATATTTCTTTTTTTTTTTTGTACTGTTGCAATCTGATAAGATGAATTGTTCTACTTGCTTTCTCCTATAATGAAATGGCGAGCATCATCTGCTAAATTTGCTAGAAACAAAAAACAGCAGACCACCAACTAAATTTGCTAAAAAAAACCCGGGAGTCCCATATATACAATCGATTCTTCTTACTTTCGATAGATTGATAGATACATACAGTAAAATTTAACTTTCCGGATGATGCTTAAATCAAGCCGATAACTGAACTACTTTCGGTCTCATGTTTGTGTGGACTGAGTAGTGCATTCTCAAACATAATTTACTCTTAATGGTCCATGGAATGGAAAGCGCTTGATTCCCAATTTAACGTGAACTGTATATGCATAAGGGAGCCATGGCCTTAGATCCGGCAACTTTGCAACAGAGCAGGTGCAGCCATGGCTTTATCGCTTAAGTTTCAGTGATGTGTTGAAATTCGGTTGTCGGGGCAACAATTCATGCTAAGAGAGTATACTTCTTGCAATAATTCAGATAGAGAATCAAGAGTGCATGGTTTGATCCATCCAAATTTGCAATACCCTTCTAGCCTTTTCTCGAATGTGCATTGTGTTTGCAAAAGCAAAGTGTTTGTGTTCAAGTTTACACAAAATTTCTGTCCATATTCTATTTTCTGTTTTTCCCTACACAAATGCACATTGGAATTTTCACTAGCAATTTCGTTTGTAGAGATAAAAAAGGTTGTATAGTAATTTAAGGGCCTTTAGTTCATTGTAATGCCTGACCTTGAAATTGTATTTAACAAAAAAATGTTGTATGGTCATTTTGAAAAAAATATGTTTCCTTATTTATTATGAAGTTTGCACGGTTCTTAAAATTATAGCAGACTCAATGTTGTTTGTAGTTGTTAGTAGAACAATTGTTTTGAACTTGATGTGTTCAGATTTTTTATATTCGGTTCACTATCATAAACAAATTATATATATGAATTGGATTCGGCTCCTCCGGCATATGAGCCATCTTAGACATGCTTTTGTTTAATTCTAAAAAATTCATTTACATCCTATGCAGCTTTGCAATATTGAGTTGGTTAAGCTTCATGTTATCACTGACATATTACATTTGTTTATATTAATTTGCCTTTTGAAAAAACTTTCAATAAGTAAAAATGGTTTACTGGAGATGTCTCATTGAATGAATTTATGCAGGTTGGCATGTTGCTATAGGGCTTGCGATTCGACAATACAACCTCCCAAAATGTTGTTTCGGCGTAAATATAGAACTCAAAAAATATGTCTCCTCTTCGGTCTTCACCAACGGTCGCTCTTTTAATGACAAAAGGGTTCTCCTGCTTTGCTTGAAGAATGCGCCGGTTCAAGGTATTTTTTGCACCGACATTCGGAGTTCTTTGTAATATTGATAAAATATGGATGCCTGATGGTGTTACAGTTGCTACATGTAAATTTGGAGCCGTTGATGTTCGTAAGTATCTGTTTTGGTTGAGGACAGAAGGTAGATTAGAAATACTGCTGTTCTATGTTATGGATTGTACTATCCAACTCACCGACCAATTCTTTATAGCTGCACTTTTGCCTCGCTTAGCGCGTTGGATTACACTGCATTTAGAGTGAAATGTTTTTGACAACTCAATAGGCGATGGGGCACAGCATAAGCGGAAGTTATTTTATCTCAGATCCTAATATATGATCGGTTTGAGCAGTCATCTTACATTCGTTTAGTAACGTATGTGATTATAAACTTAATCAAGAATCGAAAAGCGGTCGGTTTTTTTACTTGGTTACATTCAAATCATACAAATATTTTTTAAAATTTTTATTCCATTCGGATGATTAGGTCACAAAAGACATGCCAATGAACAAGGAAGAGTTGAGTGAGTTGTTAATTTTTTGACGCACAAAATGTAAATAGATATTCAAAATTTCTTCCGGTCAATGTGAACCACTATTTTAGCCGCATCACCGAAAGATCTATAGAGTAGAGTTTGTGAGCCTCTAAGACCGAGCTTTTTATGACTCTTAATTTCAAGAATTTTGTTTTTTTATTAAATTTCACTTTAACACTGATATCTAATTTCATAGTATTATTATGTTATCGTGCGATCCGTGTGTTTTTAATATAAAAGTTTATCTGTCTCAGTAGCAACGCACGGGCACGCTACCTAGTGAAATTAAATGTCTATAAAACCATGGAATGAAACTTTACATAAAAAATGAGTGTTTCATCCATATTTTATTTCATATGACATGTCAGTCTTAGAAACAATGAAACTCTTGTTGAGATATACTCCCGCAATTTGTCTTGAATTTACCTAACCTTCCTTGGCTCCCAATTATTTTTACTTTTTAATCTATTTTCAAAATTTATTATACAAATAGCCCCACTTATTTTTCTATTTTAAATCCTTTTGGCCACGCCAGACGTGTTAGCAGAACCAAAAGAGTTAAAAAGAAAATAAAAAAGTGGGAAAAATTTATTGAAAAAGAATTGATTAAAAATAAAAAAAAATCCCTTGGCTCCTTGCCAAAGAAAGTGTACTGAAGCTGGCAGCCACTTGGGCTCTTTAGAGAAAGATTATTGTTTGCGACGGGAGCAGGGCGTTTTCTGAAGAAGGCTCGTGAGGCCCATGATGTCTTTCAAGTGTCAAGGCGTAGGCAGGCCCTAACCTAGAGGCCCATGAAGCCCGCCTCCGCGTTTGCCGCTCACGCCGTCACGCGGATCTGTTGTCTCTGTCGGAGCCACCGCCCACCGGACCGGATGAGGTGCTTGGGGTTCGTCATGTGTGTGCGAAGCAAGCGTGGCATTCGGTCCGTCGAGCCATGCTCGCGCGGGCGAGCGCACACGCAGTGGACGACCGCCTCTGTGCAGTTTTTTTTTTTCCCCTCTGTGCAGTTCACACGCAACGCAATGGGCGCGCCGCGGACGCACGGCACGGTGCAGTGGGACGATCAGCCGAAAGCTGATCACCGCTCGGCTGCTGCTTGGAAACGACGACCCATCATCCGCCGATCTGATGGGGCGTCGTGCATGCGCGACAGGTACTCCGCCATGTAGACAGCTACCCGGCTACGCGTCGGCCGGGCACGGCCCCGCGCAGTGCTTTTGTCTGCTCGGATCGGAGGCCACTTGCGAGGTCCCGTGGTGGCGCACGAGAACCTCAGCAGGATCCGCTGCGCCGCCGCGCGCGTATGCCCCTCTCCCTGTGCCCAGTCGTGCCGCGACCGCCGTCCGCTTTCCTGGCTGGTGGTCTGGTTGATGGCGCGCTTCATCAGAGTCGAGACAGAGGATCCTGGACCGGCGCCGCTCCGGGCCGAGGAGTGGCGACGTGGCCGGCGGGGCGGGGCCATGTGCCACGTGAAGGGGGCGAGGTGCATGTCCACCTGGCGGCTTGCGCGCATGGGGGCCCGCCGGCATAGACCACGGGGGCCGGCCGGGGGAAAAGATATTTGCGCACGGCGGCCCACCGTCGCTTTCCAATCTCCGCCCCTCCAATCGGCGGCCCGCGCCCACGTGAACGCCCGGCGCGCTCGCCCCCGCTTTTCCTCCCGCGCCGCGCTCCGTGCGCCCGGTCCACGGGGAGAAAGGCCCGGCGCCGAGTGGCCGGCGCCGCGGCCAGCGGGCGGGGGCGCCGTGGACCTCTCCCAGCGAGGCGCCCGGCGGGAGGCGGTGTCCTCATCCGTGGCGCATGTATATATAGGATCCTCCCCTGTCGACTCTGCACGCCTTATCGTCACACACGGAAGCAGATTGCGGGCAGCCATAGACTCGCTCTCGGCTCTCGCTGCAGCAAACTGTTCCGGGAGGTAGACGAAGAGAGAAAGGTCAACAGGACCCTGCCTGCTGCCTGGTGTGTGGCTCAACCAAAAAAAACCAAAAGGATCCGGCCATGGCTCCCGGAGACGACTCTAATCCTGCCTCTTATATCCACACGGTAACTAAGAATCCCATCTGTTTCGTTATCAATCCCTGTATGTATCATTAGTTCTGCTGGAGTCACACTCATCGTCTGCATGATGCTCGGAACTGACTGCGGTGGCCGGCGTCGTTCACGCATGCAGGTGCAGCACCTGATAGAGAGGTGCATGACGTTCGGGATGAGCATGGAGGAGTGCATGGAGGCGCTGGCCAAGCGCGCCGACGTCCAGCCCGTCGTCACCTCCACAGGTCATCTCAGTAATCGAAACGAATTGCCTGCCGCCATCTGAAATTGTTTGTTCTGGTAAATTCATATATGTTTCCTGCGGGCATGCATTTGCAGTGTGGAAGGAGCTGGAGAAGGAGAACAAGGAGTTCTTCGACAAGTACAAGCAGTGGATATCGGAGAAGCAGAGAAGCGCAAGCACCTCCTAGCACAGTAGTAGCACTGAATTAATTAATTAGCTGCTGGCTTGCTTAAATTAGTCATGATGTTTAATATATTTAGTTAATTTTGGATTTTATTACTTACTGTAATTTAATTAGGGAGGTCAGCTGCTAATGTGATCTTATGTAATCACCTTATAATATCATGTGGGTTGTGGCGTTATGTGTACAGGGTATGTAAAGCAGGGAAATCCATCTTATATCATGCGCAGAACTCTTTGTCTTATAGTATATTTTAGTACGTCTTATTCTATTTTGTGCGACGTAAGTAGCCGTTCGGGAGTAGCTACTCTCTAGGAGGCTTTCCATATATATATACACACACATTTACCTCTATACCGTATTATGGCTCATCCTCGCTAATTAAAACGTTTTCTGAAAATAATATAAACCGGAAATTGAACTTTTTTGAGAGAGAGAGTGTAACACCCTCGGTGTTACGCGCAAAAACATTTCTTAAATTACCTCATGAGCATCGTCATTTCATGTTAATGCATGTGTGGTAGTGTGTGGTTGATTGTTTTCAACCTAGATATGCTAATGAAGTTGTCAAATAAAAGTTAAATAAAAGTTTAGCTCAAGTGTTGTTTTATATCACTTAAAGTTATTCATCAATTTTTTATTAAGCAAAAAGTAATATAGAACACCTATGTGTCATTTAAATAAAGTTCAAAGTATAAAACTTGTAGGAAGCATTGCAACTTGTTCCACTTCAAAAACGATTTCGATAAGTGATTTTTTCGATCAGCTTCGGAAATGCAATTGGATTAAAGTTTCAGCTCGGTCTTAGCTCTTTTTCCTAAGTCTGAAAACAGTTTTGACAATGCCATGTTGGCATTGCGTTCTGCGCGAAATCGAGCTAAGCAAGAGTGGCATGTCTTGGCTCTGATCGGTAGCTAGATGTACCCCCTTTAGCGTTGCAAAGTTGGTTTGGATCGAAACTTGCTAGTTTGGCTTGGGTTGTTGCTTTAAAATCCGTGCATGCACACCGCCAGGGCGAGTTGGGACGCTGTGGCGCGATCACCGCGTCTTGGCCGTGTCCAGCCAGCGTCGGGCCGGCGGCCGGCGTCACCGCCACCGTGCCTCGACCGCCTGTGCCCGTGTCTTCTTTGTCTCGATGTCGGCTTGGCGCGTAGCCAGCGTCGCGTCGTCTGCGTCGTCGTTGCGGCTGCTAGCCGCCATGCTCCTCCTCGCGACGGGGCGCCGTCGTGCGTCGCACGCCCTAGCCGCTCCGCGCCGTCGTCCGCTTCGCACCCGGCAGCGCCGTGTCGCTTTGCCCTCGCCATTGTAGCGGCCCGACCGCCGGATCTGACGGGAGGGCGTACCCTCCCTTGCCGTCTTTGCCGCCAACCCCATCCTCTCGGCCGACATAGCCGATCGGCCCATTGTCGAGTTAGGTCGATTTGGCGGCATCCCAAACCTCGTCGGGTACACCACTGCGTTCGCCGGTCAATGCTACTGACCACCGTGTCCCTCCATCCATTCGCATTAAAGCAACGGCAAGCTCCAATTTGGAGTTCTTGTCGCCGCGTCGGTCTTTGGTAAGCCGGATGTGCGCCTCCTCAAATTGACACCCGTCCACAGCCCTAGAGTCTAATTAAACCACATCGTCGGCTTAAGCCCTAAGCTCCTCTTCAACATGCGCACCATCCCGGAGTTGCAGTTTGTGGTGTTCGTCTTGGGTGACACGACCGTGTCAACCGCCGGCGCCCGCCGAAAGCTCGGCTTCGCTCGCAAGCCAGACCTTCCTCGATTCTTCTCCGACCCCAATCGCCACCACGCAACAAGGTTCGGGGTAAGCTATCGGTCGATAAGTGCTAGGTGGCGGAGCAACTTGCTTTTCGGCTCGCCCGAACGATCATGCCGCCCAAGGGACCACAAGATCGCGCCTCCGTCGTGGGCGGGTGGGCTGTGCCGTGTTTCGAGTCGCGCTTAGGTGCTCTAGGCGTGTGCGAGTCTTAGTCATAGGTAGCGCCCGGCGTCTCGCGGTCGCCGGTGGGCTCTCCGGTGGCCGGCCGAGCCGTCGGTCCGGCACCGGTGTGTTGCCACAATGCGCGCCGCCCGTCGGGACCTCCCGATGTGAAGATGAGAAGTGACAGGGTGTTCGTTGCAAAGCGTGTGTCTTGTGCAATAGTGCCGCATAGCGCCTCGCGATTTCTGAGTAGCTCGGGGTGTTTTTACTGCAAAAAGCGCCCGGCGCGCGCGGGCTCCTCCCGCCAGCGGGCCGCGTCTCGCGTGGCGTGGGCATGGCCAAAAGGCCTTTTCCTTTTCCGGCTAATTAAAAATAGCTTTTCCTTTTTAGCTTCTGAGCTGATGTTTGGAAAATCATATAAAATAGAATACAAGTCCAAAAATGATGAAACCAATTTTATTAGATTCCTAAATTCATGCTCTATCTGTTGGTGTAATTAGTTGGTCATATTAGTCATTAGAGCTAGTTGTTAGGTTCTGAGTATTTAATTACTTTTAAATGCTTTGCCTTTAATAGATTAGTTTAGGAAGTAATTTATCATGGCATTTATATGATAGTTCTTGCTCTAGAGTTTTATGCAAAGAGTTTCAGTAGGTTGTCATGAACCTCTAGTAATTGTTGTAGCTCTGTAGTGGCTAGTTTAATAAGGTAGATGATAAACCCTAGTTAGTTTATATATTAAAATGATTAGAAAGTAGTCGCAACCTAAGTTAGCATGAAATAATGCTTTATGAGTTTGATAGCTAGTTAACCATATTAGTCATTAGAGCTAGTTGTTAGGTTAACTCGTGGTGTTTCTTTTTAAGAGTTGTTGTTGCCGTTTGCTTATTGCATCATCATCGCATGCATGTAGAGAACGAGTCCGTGTTGTACCTCCCCGACGACGTCGAGTTCGAGGAGGTGATCGAAGAGTACGTGGAGGAGATTCCCGGACGAGGGTGTTCCCCGAGTCCTAGGAGTTTCAGGAGCCGTGGGCGGTCGACTCACCGACCCCGCTTTGCCCAAGGCAAGCCCCGGTGCATAACCTATATTTTATGAACTTATGAATATCTATATGTTTGCATTTACGTTACAGGAATTGTTATGGAACCCACATGCATATATATATCTATCCTATGAGTATTACTAGTATGATAGGCTCGAGTAGTCGCTATGCTTAGGTTGTCGGTAGCGTGAGTAACCTGCCGTTACTCACAAGTAGGAGTATACTCTACTCACATGATAATTGGTGGAAAAAGGAACATGTTGACCGGGCAGGGATATGGTATGGTTATTGGTGGTGTGTGACAAGTTATGTCCTGCGGCCAACAGGGCTTAATTTGGTTACACGGTTTCCCCTGTCTCTGTTGTTGACATTTCTAACGTCGCTATTAGAAATAGAGGTAAATCCCTATCCCCGGCAACGGCGCCAAAAAATGCTTGTTGGTATTTCTTATGCACAATTAAAATATGAAAGATTCCGCAAGCGCCTACGTAAAAACCATTGTAGCATTTTACCGAGTATTCCGTATCGTTATTTATATTTTACCACTGGGAAACAATGGATAGAGACATTGATAGTTCACCATCATGTATCTACTAACTTAATACACCAACTAGACTAAAGTAGGGGTAAATGATAAATGATAGGAATTATACATATTTGACACACAATGTGAGAATTATATGATAAAAGAGTAAATAGCTAAAGTGAGAGGACAACGGAGATATCACGATTCCCGAATACTTGTCTATTACTAAGGTTCTATGATAACTGATTCATGGTAAATAAAGTAATCACACAATAACACTTCGGGACATCGAACACTAGTCACGGAAAGGGGGTGAGAAAGGGACTAGGAAGCTCCGACTACGGTCCTACAAACACCAACCCTAACATGGTGGAATACGCCGGCCGTCGTGGCTGTCACCACCTGGGGCTACCACAACTATATGTTGGACTGGGTGCAATCTCAGGTAACCTATAGTCTAGACGCCATGTCTATACTACGAATTACTACTCTAGTCACACGTAATAACTAGAGCACCTAATACGATCGGAGATCCTATGCTAAAGTATAACAACTATTCTAACCAATTAAATGTAATGCATAAAAGTAAATAGAGAAGATAAATATATTAAAGCATAAGTCTTACAAAGAATAAATACAAAGACATACCAAAACTCGATGACTCTTCCGAAGACTCCTCCGAACCCGGCGTAGCGCCGCTCTCCCTAACTCTCACTAGAACTACATTGGAAAGTCTAGCCCTAATTCTCTAGAGATGAGAGGTCATCCATTCGAGGGACGCCTCTACATCTCCATAATAATGTGGTGCCCTCGGGGGGGGGGTCTACCTCTTTATTTATAGTCTAGAAAAGCCTCCCACCTCTTCCGGACCGAGGCGATGTGGGACTAATTCTTGCACCGCTTGCTCTGTTGGGCCATTATACATTTAACTTGGGCCTTCCAATCATCCCTCATGTGAGCCCACTCAAGGGAGCACCTTGGGGTGCCTCTCTTGGGCCTCTTCCATGCCATATGAGCCTCTTCTCATGTCATGGGCCTTGCTTGGGCGTGGGGCCCATTAGTGATAATTCTCCTTTATTTATAAAATTAATATCTTTTCACTCCGGACTCCAAATATAGCAAATGATATGTCCGTTTTCGATCATCTCGACGAGCCCGTCGCAATGGTGTAGTCCAATTCATCATTTGAGATACTTTTTATTCTATGCAAAATTGGATATACCTGCAAAACGATCAAGAACAACACAACTCGTGGAACTCGTTAGAATCAAACCCTACAACTATGCTTTATGGTTGATATCATGTTATATTGAGCAATAGTTGGTGGTATAAAATAGGCATTAAGGACCGTCAACAAGTTCCCCCAAGCTTACCCTTTGCTAGTCCCTTAGCAAAGCTTAACTACTAAACTTGGATCAGGAGTTGCTACAATGTTTTCACTTCTCAAAAGTACACATGCTTTCAAACTAAAATTCTCCCTTGAATTAGACAAAACTGCTCTAACTTTCAAACTTACACATTTTACCATTAACTATGGAGCTTTTCAACTTTCACGTGGGTCTTGAGTAATTGAAAGATAGAACAATCAAGTCAAGCACTATGTCTCAAATTCTTCACTAAACTAATATTCTAGAGTTTTTACAAGTTTTTGAAATAAAACTCAGAGCTTAATTGTATGACACCCTCAAATCTCTTATTGTATGTGATATTTATGGATCTCACTGAGGTATTTATGTTGTCATGCCCTCCTACAACTAATTATTATAGTGGAGCTCATAGGAGTGGCATTAAACAAGGACGAGCATACTTGCAATTCATATATTGTAAAGTCAAACAATGGATCCATAGAGAGTCAAGTCATACAATCAAACCAAGATGTGCATGTGTATGAAATATAGTGGATAGGTGAATATATGGTGGCTAAACCTAATTCTACTTTTGCTCTTTAGAAATAAATCTCTCTCTTGGACTTAGAACTTTCACAGAAAACACATGGGCTATCTTTATTCTTTTTCTTCTTTCTCTTTTTTCTTCTTCTTTTTTTTAAAGAGGCAAGCATTTTAACTTCCTCTTATTTTTTTCTAATAACTTTTCTTTTTGCATAGCCATATGCATCCTTTGAATACAATAAATGATTGGAGAGATAACAATAAGAACGTAGAGCATTAAACAAGGGGTTATCCTATAGGGTATATATTTTTTTTGGTTGTTTACTCCTAGTGTAGGAGAAAAATATTTTTAAGGTGGATCTAGATGAAAGTGGAAAATGATTGCGCTTACTCCTAGGGTAGGAGCAATGCATATGTTGGTGGAGTGTGAGTGTGATCTCGATTTTAAAAGCATGACAAGACTCTCATAAGGTATACACCAAAGGTTGACTGAACTCAATGCAAAGCAAGCAGTATGAATGAACAAAGATTTTCCTATTCTGAATGTATATCATATATAGCTTTGGTAGGAATTTAAATTTTGTCATACAAGAGCTCATCATGTAAGATTTTTAGTTTTTAAAAGATAAATCTCCAGAACTTAGTATTGCTACGAATAAGATAAATAGCAGCTTAGACTTTCTCATATCATATCCCTCAATTACCTAGACTTAGCTTAAGCATATCCTCCACAAGTTTCAGGTTCAGAGTAAATTCTTATATCAAAACAGTCATATCCAAAACTCAGGAGAATTTAAGGTTAAAAACTAGGTACGTGAAAGGAATTACGACAGAGCAACTATTCATCATCTCCAAGACAGAATTTTATTGTTCTTCAGTTTTTATTTGACTCTTAATAAACTAGACAAAATTATAAACACACTCTATAATCACACCTTAATACATAATCAAACTATCTTTATTTGGTTTTAATGATCATTCATAATTTTATTTATTTTAGACCAATGGAATCATAAAAGACTCTATAGACGTGGACCTTCATGTGCCCATATATTTTTGGTATTTTATAACTATAAGATAGACTCGATAATCGCATAGGTATACTTACCTGATAACTAGAGGATGCTCTCCCCCAAGCTGGATGTTGTCGTAGTTGAGCATTAAAGCTGAGTGGTCCTCATAGAGGAGCTCATACTTATAAGAGCAAGTGTTGCTAGGAATACTTCAATCTCATCACCCAAGAAGTTACTTCACACAGAGGTCAGCTGTGTCTCGGAGAGATGTGCTTCGAGTGATGAAGATGAAGATTCCTGGATGAGCTGGCTCTTGGAGTCATCGGCGAGGGTTCGATGTTTTGAGTCCTCCAAACTAGACTCTTCCTTACAGTAGTTCATTGATCGAGTACTTCAGTTTGCTTCTAAGGATGAGGATTGAGATGGTGTCTCCATTAGTGGCGTTTCCAATGGTGATGTCACCTTCTTCCTTTCTTTTTGTTAGCATCTTAAAGCCAATCTTATGTGCATCCTTGTTACTAGTTTAGAACTCCCACTTGTAGAATTTAGAGAATCTTCCCACACTTTGCTTGATGCATGTTCTACTCATAAAGACAAGGTAGAGATCAAGTGCATGGGCTCTATTGGTGGAAAAACACCAATAGAACCAAAAATTTATTTATTCTCTAACCTTGGGCACAATATGATTGATGTCTATTCACATTGTGCATTTGCATCTTGGGTGAGAATATCAAAAGTATAAATATAGCATTTAAGCTTATGAGATAAAAGAGTGAAGTTACTTAACATATGGAAGGATTGTTCATCTTTATCATTATCAAATTAATATGATGACTATCATCTTCCAAAATAAGATATATCATATTTGAGCTCATTTGGTTAAGATTGAGATCAAGAGAATAGTGATATGGTGTGTACTCCACGATCAAGAGGAAATGATGACCACTTACCTTTAAGATGTTACCTTTATTACTAGAGCATGATGACACCATAAAGTAAAGGATAGATGATTTTAAATAGTCTTTTTCCTTCCTTGCAGCTTGAGTTGATCAGTAGCATATTGTCTCATATGTTGTACTCCTTTCTCACTCTTCTAGACTTTTGTTTCTCTTATTATTTTTTTCCTGCAAGGGATTAGTAGACAACACATACCCGAAGGAATATACTATTTATTTAAAGTACGGATAGTGTTTGCTAAAGAGTTAAAGATTAATCTATAACTCATGTTCTAAATGATTCACCATTACTTCAACTTTTTCAACAAGGTTAAGATAATGATGTTACTTTGAAGAATAACTTTAAACCTCGATTTGATTCTATAAAGTCTCCTAATATGATTTAAATATTTTTATACAGGAGAGGATCAATAGTCTATATATACAACCAAATTCTTATACAAATATACTTTGATGTTATGATATTTAAGTAATATTCTAAAGCATACTTATAATAGAGTAAGGAAGTTTAAAAGACTAGAGATAGAAACAAGAATATGTAGGTGAACCAAAAGAATATTTTGTTTGTTTTAAGTTTTAATAACTTGAGCATGACATAAGGTATGGATTAACAACGTGATATAAGATATTGAATATAGTTGAAAGTTGCATGAGGCTTGGGTAAACATACCTTATGTCTTGCAAGATGATTGGTCCACTATCATGGTAAAGTGTAGAAGGCATTGAAGTGTTTTTTTTTTTCATCCATTTCTTTCCATCTTAATCCTTTCTATACACTTGTTCTTCTTTCTTTTCATTTCGAACCATGATCAGACATTTATTCTTTTTTTTTCTACATAAGTGTTAGTGGACACATACCCGAAGGATTGCAACAAGTTTAGAATGTGGGTTATGGTCCATATAATTTATGCAAATTTCATCTATGCTAGTGAAAGGATGTGCTTTTAGAATTACTTTGGCATAGATTTCTTCTAACAAATATTGTTGGTGGTCAGACCATTATATGATTCAAGGCAAGGGTAACTTACGATAAAAGATTAAGTGAATAAACTTTAATACTTACAACTCTTCTATGGAGAATGAGCCATTTCCTCCTTTTGTGCAAAGTTATTGGACTTCATCACATGCCTTGATTCGTCTCTGATGTGAGTTCATCTCTTGACTTACCCGAATTGAATTTGGGAATTTTCTGCAGGGGATTAGTCTAACAAAATATCCAATATCCACTAGAGCATACTTTTGGTTCAAAAAATCAACCTAGACACCACGTCTAATTTGATTTAGAAAAGCATTTTAACCTAAGCACCACGCTTAATTTAAAAGCTTTTTAGAAGTAAACTCAACACACCTTATGATTCAAAAACCAAACTAGACACCATGTCTAATATAATTTAAGAAGGCGGTTTAAACCAAGCACCATGCTTAATTTAAAAGGTGTATGAAAATACTTTAAAACCTAAGCATACAATAGCAAACAAAGATAGCATGGAAGCACTTAGAGGTTTACTCAAATAGAGATAAAAGCATGATCATGTATGGTGAGAATATATTTTTTTTTCATTTTAAGTAGAGATGAAAGTGATATGCATATGTGCAAGGAACCGAACATGCTTTGTGGATTTGATATGAGATGAAGCAGATGCATGGATTGTTTAAAGTAAACATGCAAAGTGGATACAACAGATAACTACTCATCAAATTTTAAGTCTATTAGCAAGACTATCTCACCTTTCTTTTTATCATACTACCAAGAATCACAATGGTAATTGTGATTAGCGCAGCGTTTTTATTAAATCACATGTGATGAACTTTGAATTCATGTGATGATGACTTTTCTTTTCCAATCTACACATGGCTAGAATAATATATATAAATATTTATACATACCTGTGAGATGGCAGGGGCTTTATTGTTGATGGATCTTGAATGTTTAGGCACCCTAGGTTCTTCAATATCTCCAATGTCTTGTTTTTGTGGAATTTCGCGGAGAAGGTTGAAACGGTTGATATCCTCGCTTATTCCATAACTCAACAAAAACAGGGGTAATCCTACTAAAGCTAGTGGCGTACTAGATTAGTAGATATCAAGATTAGTATCAAAATCTCTACGCCAATTGTTTCCCGAAGAACGGCGCCAAAAATGCTTGTTGACATTTCTAACGTCCGCTACTAGAAATAGAGGTAAATCCCTATCCCCTAAGCAACGGCGCCAAAAAATGCTTGTTGGTATTTCTTATGCACAATTAAAATATGAAAGATTCCGCAAGCGCCACGTAAAAAACCATTGTAGCATTTTACCGAGTATTCCGTATCGTTATTTATATTTTACCACCGGGAAACAATGGATAGAGACATTGATAGTTCACCATCATGTATCTACTAACTTAATACACCAACTAGACTAAAGTAGGGGTAAATGATAAATGATAGGAATTATACATATTTGACACACACAGGAGAATTATATGATAAAAGAGTAAATAGCTAAAGTGAGAGGACAACGGGAGATATCACGATTCCTGAATACTTGTCTATTACTAAGGTTCTATGATAACTGATTCATGGTAAATAAAGTAATCACACAATAACACTTCGGGACATCAGAACACTAGTCACGGAAAGGGGTGAGAAAGGGACTAGGAAGCTCCGACTACGGTCCTACAAACACCAACCCTAACATGGTGGAATACGCCGGCCGTCCGTGGCTGTCACCACCAGGGCTACCACAACTATATGTTGGACTGGGTGCAATCTCAGGTAACCTATAGTCTAGACGCCATGTCTATACTACGAATTACTACTCTAGTCACACGTAATAACTAGAGCACCTAATACAGACGGAGATCCTATGCTAAAGTATAACAACTATTCTAACCAATTAAATGTAATGCATAAAAGTAAATAGAGAAGATAAATATATTAAAGCATAAGTCTTACAAAGAATAAATACAAAGACATACCAAAACTCTGATGACTCTTCCGAAGACTCCTCCGGAACCCGGGCGTAGCGCCGCTCTCCCTAACTCTCACTAGAACTACATTGGAAAGTCTAGCCCTAATTCTCTAGAGATGAGAGGTCATCCATTCGAGGGACGCCTCTACATCTCCATAATAATATGGTGCCCTCAGAGAGGGGGGTCTACCTCTTTATTTATAGTCTAGAAAAGCCTCCCACCTCTTCTGGACATGTAACACCCCTGGTGTTACGTTAACTTAAACCCACCATAAACCCACCATGTCATCATTTTATGCATTAAGCATCATTCAGTTAATCGTAAAGCATTAGTGCATGAATGCTTTTATGGTGCCTTTGTCTTGATATGTTAATCATAACATGAAACGTTAAACATGGGTTAGTCTAAATATGACAGGAAAGGGTTGCTAATTATGTCTAATGATCAACAAGATGGTTTATGCTCTCAAAATGAAGCATGTTATGTTGTTAATTAAAGTAAATGAAAATCCTAATCCCCGAGCTCAAATTATGAAGTTATGAATTAATCATAGAATTGAGTTTTAAAAAGTTTCAAAAACTAAAGTTGCAAATGGAGGTTTCAAAATCAGGTTTAAAAATTCAAATTTGGAATTAATTTGAAAACTCTAAATTTGACCCCCTTTTCACTCCTTTTTAAAATTTTAAAATCTAGCAAGAATTTGGGATTGGTCCTAAAAGCAAAGTTGTAGATCTTAAAATTTTGAGCAACTTTTTATTTTTGGAGTTTTTCAAGTTGTTATGTGTTTTTGGGAGAAAAAGGAGAAGAAAGAAGAAAATATCTATCGCTACAGTAACATCGCCGGAGTGCTCCTCAATGCGCTTTCGCCGCGTCATTGCCGTGCTCGATTTGGTCGCGGCCGCGTCTTTGGGCACGTAGCCGCCAAGGTGGCAAGCTCCTAGCAGGTGCTAGCAACGCCTAGGCTCGCCCTTATCTCCCTCCAGCAGCACCGCGCCGGCCATCCTCCTCTTTCGCTCCTCTGTTCCCTCGCCGGCACAGCCTCCGTTCATCGGCAAAATTGCCGCCCATGCTCACCCTCCGCCCCCACACTCACGCCTACAGCCTCGCCTTGCCCTTGCCCTTGCCCCCTTGGAACCGCTTAGCGCCATCTCTAACAGCTCCAGCTGCTCATACGCCGTCGTTTTTTTCCTGCAGCAGCAGCCATGGCCGCCAAGCTCCACCTCCCGCCGTGGCCAGCCCCACCACCGGCCACCTCCGGCCGAGGCGATGGTACCGACGAGTTCGCCGTGCTCCATAGCCCCTGTCCACCCCACTTCGCCACTTTGCGGGCCGCCATCCTGCCACCGCCGGCCAAACCCCGGCCCGTTCCGTCCGTGTCTGCGCCCATCGGTGAAAGGTAGAAGAAAGACTGCTTTTGCCTTTTTGTTTTTTTTTAAAAAAATATTCAAAATGTACTGATTCTTATTTAATTCATAATTAAATAATTAGAGCTCAGAAAAATGCAAACTAAATTTCTCTGTGTTCCTCATGATGTGTAGTTTTATGGAAAAATATGTGTTTGGCATGTTAATCAATTTTGTTATGCTCAATAATTCCATGCTTTAATTAATAAATGCATACTATTTGATTTTTTGTAGGCCAAAATAATAACCCAAATATTATGAAATTTGTTTTGCCACTGTTTTATGATGTAATTAACCTCCACAAAAAGTTTAGGATTAATTTGATGAAATTTAATTTTTACCCTATTTATATGCTTTAATAATTAGATAATAATTACTTAAGTGATTGGCATAAATTATGTGATGACTTGAGTGCTTTTGGAGTTGGTTGAAGACCATGAATCATCTCGCACCCCACTGATCCATGGCTTGGTATGTTTTGCTTAATAATTGTGCTTGCTTCATAGTAGTAATAAAAAAATAATAATAAACAGAGAAAGAATGATTTAGTGTTGATTGCTTTTGGATATTAATTGGAGACCATGGAGTAGGTTAATCTTTCTGTCCCATAGCATTGAAATGATTATCTTCATGTAACCTTATCCACGATGTTAGTAAGTGAACAATGTTGCTTAATAATCATCCTAGCCTCATATTTAATTAGTGAGCTAGTAATCAAGTAAATGGTTAGTACATGCTTGCTTACTTTTATAAGTTGAATGAAGTCCATGATATATTTAGTCCTGCTATCTCATAGCATTAATATGCTGATATTATATTTGTATTAATCTTATTAGTTGATTAATTGATCTTGTTCGTAGTATTTCAATTACACAGTTAATAGTATTAGTTAATTTCTTAATTAATTAGTGTTTAATTAATCTTTAATCAGCATGTTTAATTAGTGGCTTTCAACAACTATAAAAATGATTAATAAATTAGTAATTAACCTTAATCATCATAGGGTTGATTGATTTTGGGATTGAGTGATGACCCTAGGTCATTAACCTTAATGACCTTCGGCAATCTACGTTGATTGTGTTGCGTCATCCTATGTCGTTGTAGCTGCTAACCATGGACCCTTGATGACAACTTTTCCGCAACGCAAAGTTGTACTCAAGTTAAATAATGTAACTAGGTTTGATGTCACTTTGAGGCGAATGTTTCATGCATCATGATTAATCACTCATGTCATTTGGAGATGCATGCATAGTTGCATTCAAATGATAAGCATGCTTGGTGAATAATAAATGAAGTTATACCCTGAGGGAAAGTTGTTCTCAACTTTCTTTTGTTGATTATCTTGCATCATACACCATGTCAAGCATGACATTAAAGCTCGCATCATTTCATTACGTATAGTTTACGTGAGAGTGAAGATTTCCGTTGGTCAAGCCTCGGAGAAGATTCGTGTTGATCCAAGTCCCGAAGAGATGAATCCACCGAAGGTGTCGTCATCAAGATTAACAACTAACCTCTCTCAACAACGCAGTAAGCCCCGGATGCATTTAAACCCTTCCTTGAATTTCGAAAAGTCTTTTATAATGTTATGTTGATGATATGATGCATTAGGTGTAGGAGTTGAGTGATATCCTATCTTGATGCATTTACCGTACTTTTATATACTATCCCTGAAACCTGTTTTGATTTGAAAATATTTAGTACATGCTTAGTCTTGCTGAGAGCATAGGCTTTGCAAATAAAATGGTTTCAAAAGTTGATCACAATATACCCCGTTGAGGGAAATTACGAAAAACTGATGTTGCTTATTGTTTATCCTTTACTTCGATCGGGTCAAGGATACTCAATAAGAACATGATGATGAGTAAATTGAGACGCCGGGTGGAGTGACTTGCACCCGGGAGGGGCTAGTGCCCCGGTGTAGTGTCGCCCACTTGTGTCGGTTAAGGACCGTCCCGTTGTTTGGCCCCCGATCATGAGGTTATTGGATAGTACTAGTCGCATGCTAATGACGGTAAGCTCCCTTGGTACGATCCATACGAGAACGGACACCGGGGCGGAAGTAGCGTGTACCCACACTACGAGCGCACCGTCGACGGTTGTGACTGACGGCGTAGGGAGATGGTGTACTGTGCTCTCGTGGCTAGGACCCGTTCTGGTCCGGAGAAATGCAAGCGTGAGTTGATGTATGTAAGATGTTGGGTCCTGCATACATCGTGCGGCTAGGAAGCCCCTACGGGTATATAAGCGATTCGAATCGTCGTGTGCTCCACGATATGGGAGCCGTGATCCGAGTCCCGGCATCGTAGTAATGATGAAAGATGATGAGGTTGGAAAGTTTTGAATTCGAGACCTTGTTTGACAAGTGTTTGCTCTAGACTAGGATAACCTAGATGGATAGCTTAATGCTTAATGAAAATATCGATAAGAATGAATAGTAAGGATCAACATTAGTCGCTTTTCCGCAAAGGTGTCATTGATTCTTACTAAAGCCTTACCTTGATTCCTATCAACCAAAGATTCCCGAGTCTTCTCCCCTCTTTTCCGTCGGGTAAGTCTTGCGGAGTACTTTTGTACTCGGGGTTTGTTTGACCCCCTCAAGCGGGTGTGCTTGATTAGTGAAGCTAACTTCGGTCATACCAAGTAGGCTTGGCATGGTCGAATACCTCCCGTCTACAAAGTTCTTTTTCTCGCTTCCGCAAAACCCGCTTAAGTTTTGTTTAATCAAACTCGATCAAGTGTTGTAATCTTCTTTTGTAAATCTTCCGCTACTACGTGTATTTGATTAAAAACGGTTGTAATACTACAATATCTTGTAAGAAGTCGATCTTGGCGGATCGTGGTTTCATCGGGGTTTCACCCGACGAAATTTTTCAGTTATGTGGTACACAAGTATGGCTGACGGAGGTCTTAGGGATAATGTCGGTGCTTGTGGGCCATATAATTTGGAAGGTTCTCGCCACGTAATGGTATCGAGCGATTCTTACAAAGATACTTGTAGTATTACTTTTTGCGAAAAAAATTTCAAAATGAATTTACAATTAAAAGTTTTTGACCAAACAATATAAAACTTGTCTTCCGTTCTTCCTAAAGTTGCTTGCAAAGTCTGTCGAGAAGACTTTTTCGGAAAATTCGAGCAACAACGTTGAAGAATCTTCGAATCTTCTCGAGGGAGTCCAATGAAGAGGCAACTTTGTCAACAATGCCCAAATGAGGGTCTTCCCCAGTATCCCGTCTCATTCTCGCAAGACTATAGCGTAAAGTATTGCCCTATAGTGAGTTGTGAGTGGTGTGCTAACTATCATCGTGAAGACGTATAGGACGAGCATGCATCATATCTATCATATAAAATAAAGGTAACATGTCCTTCCTTAATCCAACAATAGCTATTGATTGCATAGCTATTAAGATCCCACTGATCTCGTCCTGTATCTCGATTTGCTAAGAAACTTTTACTTAGCAAATACTTGAAGACAGCCTTGATTTCTTCACCCATGTATGTGTCTTACCTTTGTCTTTCTAATTTCGACACACGCCCATTTCCTTGACCTCGTCATTTCAACATGCGTCATATGAGAGTTACCTAACTTATGTTTTACGATGGTACCATGATCCATGATCCCGATGCAAATTGTCGAAACCTAGGGTCTCCCCGTGCTGCAGACCACATGAGTTACTTCTTTGGCGCTTCGTTTGTATCGAGATCAATGATCATTCTCCATCACATTCCACATTTAACGTATTATCTTGGGAGTATTCTTCGAAATCCCAACTCCTTATATATATATACTAAACTTGTTCTTGCGTATCCAAAATTTATTCAGCTCTATCCTTGCAACCATATATTAATCTTGGTTGTACCCCTGAAACCAACTCTCTTACCCTGTGAGATTCTTGAAACTTAATGTGTTTGACATATTTCCTTTTCTATTATTCAAACCCCACCATTATTGTATTCTCTTTCTTTGATCTTTAGAAATCCTAACTTCTTGTATACGCTAAACTTGTTTCTTGTGTATTCTACATTCACTAAGCTTTCACCTTGCAGCCATATCTTAATCTTGGTTGTAATTCTGAAGATGACCTTCTTGCCTTGTGAACTTCTTGAAACTCAATATGTTTGACACGTTTCCTTTTCCATTATTCAAACCCCACACTTCTCGGGTCTTTTCCAATATGTGTCGCCTTGGTCTGTTTAGTTTCAACACATGCTACTTTATTGACCTCGTCGCTTCAATATATCTTCAATTGGAGATACTGCAATAGGGTGTATACTGGTATCTCGACCCGTGACTATGTTACTGCATCCGAAAACTAGGATTTCCTAGAGGACACTAGTAGTATAGTCGGTGCTCTTGATACAAGGTAACCCATCATTGTTGTATTCTCCTTCTTTGATCCTTATATATACATAATTTCTGTTAACACTCTCACCACCAATAGCTATCTCTTGATTTTAGTTGGAATTCTCCAACCCAACCCTTGTTGCTTAATGAAATTCCTACAACTCAATATGTTTGGTACATTTCCTTTTTCTATTACCTAACCCAAACCTTAAATCTCGGGATGAGATTTCTTTTAAGGGGGATATAATGTAACACCCCTGGTGTTACGTTAACTTAAACCCACCATAAACCCACCATGTCATCATTTTATGCATTAAGCATCATTCAGTTAATCGTAAAGCATTAGTGCATGAATGCTTTTATGGTGCCTTTGTCTTGATATGTTAATCATAACATGAAACGTTAAACATGGGTTAGTCTAAGTATGACAGGAAAGGGTTGCTAATTATGTCTAATGATCAACAAGTATGGTTTATGCTCTCAAAATGAAGCATGTTATGTTGTTAATTAAAGTAAATGAAAATCCTAATCCCCGAGCTCAAATTATGAAGTTATGAATTAATCATAGAATTGAGTTTTAAAAAGTTTCCAAAACTAAAGTTGCAAATGGAGGTTTCAAAATCAGGTTTAAAAATTCAAATTTGGAATTAATTTGAAAACTCTAAATTTGACCCCCTTTTCACTCCTTTTTAAAATTTTAAAATCTAGCAAGAATTTGGGATTGGTCCTAAAAGCAAAGTTGTAGATCTTAAAATTTTGAGCAACTTTTTATTTTTGGAGTTTTTCAAGTTGTTATGTGTTTTTGGGAGAAAAAGGAGAAGAAAGAAGAAAATATCTACTGCTACAGTAACATCGCCGGAGCTGCTCCTCTCCGCGCTTTCGCCGCGTCATTGCCGTGCTCGATTTGGTCGCGGCCCCAAGTCTTTGTGGCACGTAGCTGCCGCGGTGGCAAGCTCCTAGCAGGTGCTAGCAACGCCTAGGCTCGCCCTTATCTCCCTCAGAGCACCGCGCCGCTGGCCATCCTCCTCTTTCGCTCCTCTGTTCCCTCGCCGGCACAGCTCCGTTCATCGGCAAAATTAAATCGCCCATGCTCACCCTCCGCCCCCGGCTCACGCCTACAGCCTCGCCTTGCCCTTGCGATCCCCTTGGAACCGCTAGCGCCATCTCTAACAGCTCCAGCTGCTCATACGCCGTCGTTTTTCCCTGCGGCAGGGCAGCCATGGCCGCCAAGCTCCACCTCCTCCGTGGCCACCCCACCACCGGCCACCTCGGCCGAGGCGATGGTACCGACGAGTTCGCCGTGCTCCATAGCCCTGTCCGGCCCACTTCGCCACTGCGGGCCGCCATCCTGCCACCGCCGCCAAACCCCGGCCCGTTCCCGTCCGTGTCTGCTCCATCGGCCGAAGGTAGAAGAAAGACTGTTTGCCTTTTTGTTTTTTTTAAAAATATTCAAAATGTACTGATTCTTATTTAATTCATAATTAAATAATTAGAGCTCAGAAAAATGCAAACTAAATTTCTCTGTGTTCCTCATGATGTGTAGTTTTATGGAAAAATATGTGTTTGGCATGTTAATCAATTTTGTTATGCTCAATAATTCCATGCTTTAATTAATAAATGCATACTATTTGATTTTTGTAGGCCAAAATAATAACCCAAATATTATGAAATTTGTTTTGCCACTGTTTTATGATGTAATTAACCTCCACAAAAAGTTTAGGATTAATTTGATGAAATTTAATTTTTACCCTATTTATATGCTTTAATAATTAGATAATAATTACTTAAGTGATTGGCATAAATTATGTGATGACTTGAGTGCTTTTGGAGTTGGTTGAAGACCATGAATCATCTCGCACCCCACTGATCCATGGCTTGGTATGTTTTGCTTAATAATTGTGCTTGCTTCATAGTAGTAATAAAACAAATAATAAACAGAGAAAAAGAATGATTTAGTGTTGATTGCTTTTGGATATTAATTGGAGACCATGGAGTAGGTTAATCTTTCTGTCCCATAGCATTGAAATGATTATCTTCATGTAACCTTATCCACGATGTTAGTAAGTGAACAATGTTGCTTAATAATCATCCTAGCCTCATATTTAATTAGTGAGCTAGTAATCAAGTAAATGGTTAGTACATGCTTGCTTACTTTTA
Source organism: Chrysopogon serrulatus (assembly GCA_015844335.1). Lineage (NCBI taxonomy): Eukaryota > Viridiplantae > Streptophyta > Magnoliopsida > Poales > Poaceae > Chrysopogon > Chrysopogon serrulatus. Next base: position 2,667 of record JADLZL010002304.1, on the reverse strand, counting down.
TAAGTTGAATGAAGTCCATGATATATTTAGTCCTGCTATCTCATAGCATTAATATGCTGATATTATATTTGTATTAATCTTATTAGTTGATTAATTGATCTTGTTCGTAGTATTTCAATTACTGTTAATAGTATTAGTTAATTTCTTAATTAATTAGTGTTTAATTAATCTTTAATCAGCATGTTTAATTAGTGGCTTTCAACAACTATAAAAATGATTAATAAATTAGTAATTAACCTTAATCATCATAGGGTTGATTGATTTTGGGATTGAGTGATGACCCTAGGTCATTAACCTTAATGACCTTCGGCAATCTACGTTGATTGTGTTGCGTCATCCTATGTCGTTGTAGCTGCTAACCATGGACCCTTGATGACAACTTTTCCGCAACGCAAAGTTGTACTCAAGTTAAATAATGTAACTAGGTTTGATGTCACTGGAGCGAATGTTTCATGCATCATGATTAATCACTCATGTCATTTGGAGATGCATGCATAGTTGCATTCAAATGATAAGCATGCTTGGTGAATAATAAATGAAGTTATACCCTGAGGGAAAGTTGTTCTCAACTTTCTTTTGTTGATTATCTTGCATCATACACCATGTCAAGCATGACATTAAAGCTCGCATCATTTCATTACGTATAGTTTACGTGAGAGTGAAGATTTCCGTTGGTCAAGCCTCGGAGAAGATTCGTGTTGATCCAAGTCCCGAAGAGATGAATCCACCGAAGGTGTCATTTATCCAAGATTAACAACTAACCTCTCTGCAACGCAGGCAAGCCCCGGATGCATTTAAACCCTTCCTTGAATTTCGAAAGTCTTTTATAATGTTATGTTGATGATATGATGCATTAGGTGTAGGAGTTGAGTGATATCCTATCTTGATGCATTTACCGTACTTTTATATACTATCCCTGAAACCTGTTTTGATTTGAAAATATTTAGTACATGCTTAGTCTTGCTGAGAGCATAGGCTTTGCAAATAAAATGGTTTCAAAAAGTTGATCACAATATACCCCGTTGAGGGAAATTACGAAAACTCGATGTTGCTTATTGTTTATCCTTTACTTCGATCGGGTCAAGGATACTCAATAAGAACATGATGATGAGTAAATTGAGACGCCGGTGGAGTGACTTGCACCAGGAGGGGCTAGTGCCCTGGTGTAGTGTCGTCCACTTGTGTCGGTTAAGGACCGTCCGTTGTTTGGCCCTGGGATCATGAGGTTATTGGATAGTACTAGTCGCATGCTAATGACGGTAAGCTCCCTTGTACGATCCATACGAGAACGGACACCGGGACGGGAAGTAGCGTGTACCCACACTACGAGCGCACCGTCGACGGTTGTGACTGACGGCGTAGGGAGATGGTGTACTGTGCTCTCGTGGCTAGGACCCGTTCTGGTCTGGAGAAATGCAAGCGTGAGTTGATGTATGTAAGATGTTGGGTCCTGCATACATCGTGCGGCTAGGAAGCCCCGGCCGGGTATATAAGCGATTCGAATCGTCGTGTGCTCCACGATATGGGAGCCGTGATCCGAGTCCCGGCATCGTAGTAATGATGAAAGATGATGAGGTTGGAAAGTTTTGAATTCGAGACCTTGTTTGACAAGTGTTTGCTCTAGACTAGGATAACCTAGATGGATAGCTTAATGCTTAATGAAAATATCAGATAAGAATGAATAGTAAGGATCAACATTAGTCGCTTTTCCGCAAAGGTGTCATTGATTCTTACTAAAGCCTTACCTTGATTCCTATCAACCAGCATTCCTGAGTCTTCTCCCCTCTTTTCCGTCGGGTAAGTCTTGCGGAGTACTTTTGTACTCAGGGTTTGTTTGACCCCTGTTGCAGGTGCTGATTAGTGAAGCTAACTTCGGTCATACCAGTGGGCTTGGCATGGTCGAATACCTCCCGTCTACAAAGTTCTTTTCTCGCTTCCGCAAACCCAGTTAAGTTTTGTTTAATCAAACTCTGATCAAGTGTTGTAATCTTCTTTTGTAAATCTTCCGCTACTCTGTGTATTTGATTAAAAACGGTTGTAATACTACAATATCTTGTAAGAAGTCGATCTTGGCGGATCGTGGTTTCATCGGGGTTTCACCCGACAGAATTTTTCAGGTTATGTGGTACACAAGTATGGCTGACAGAGGTCTTAGGGATAATGTCAGGTGCTTATGGGCCATATAATTTGGAAGGTTCTGCCACAGGACAGGCGATGTGGGACTAATTCTTGCACCGTTTGCTCTATTGGGCCATTATACATTTAACTTGGGCCTTCCAATCATCCCTCATGTGAGCCCACTCAAGGGAGCACCTTGGGGTGCCTCTCTTGGGCCTCTTCCATGCCATATGAGCCTCTTCTCATGTCATGGGCCATGCTTGGGCGTGGGGCCCATTAGTGATAATTCTCCTTTATTTATAAAATTAATATCTTTTCACTCCGGACTCCAAATATAGCAAATGATATGTCCGTTTTCGATCATCTCGACGAGCCCGCCGCAATGGTGTAGTCCAATTCATCATTTGAGATACTTTTATTCTGTGCAAAATTAGATATACCCGCAAAACGATCAAGAACAACACAACTCGTGGAACTCGTTAGAATCAAACCCTACAACTATGCTTTATGGTTGATATCATGTTATATTGAGCAATAGTTGGTGGTATA